>CM070011.1:37912340-38337340 GCA_036247105.1 Cirrhinus mrigala | reverse complement strand
GAAAAATACTCTGCATTATACAAATATAATATTTAGCGAATTTTTGAATATGAAATGGAAGTAATGCTAAAGGAAATGTGTGTGGACCAAACAACAGGTGTCCATTTACAGAATACTGTAGCAGTGAGTCATGGCGTTATGGTTTGTGTGCAAAAATATGACATGGGCCTATTAAAGATCCATGGCTGGAGGAATTTGTTTGAAAATATGTTGCTTCCAGAAAATTGCACTTCATTAAAACACTTTTATTTTTGAATAGCCTTCATTGGAGAAAGCCAGATCTTTTTTCTGCAGACATCTACCAGACATGCTTACCAGCCAGACCTTGACCTCCAACAAGCTCTCTGCTTCTTTCAATAAAAGTATATACTGTCATTCAGAAGTCTGCAGTCTGTAAGCTTTTTGAAAGAAGCCTCTTATGTTCACCAAGGTTGCATTTATCTGATCAAATACATAAAATCAGTAATGTTATGAAACTATACCATTCAAAATAACTTCTGTTTTTATGTATTTCAAAATGTATTCCTGTGATGGCAAATCTGAATTTTCATCAGCCATTACTCCAGTTGGGACAGCGATAGGAAATGATTTTTTCTTTTCAGTATTCACTTTATTTGTCATTAGGGTACTGACTGAGTAATATTTATTAACTATGTGTACCTACTGTATGATTAGGTTAAGGATGAGTGTTTAGTTTAGGGTTAATTGCATGTAATGCTTTTTTATTATTATTATTACTGACAAGAAACACCATAAAATAAAGTGCTACCCAGTATTCTTGTATGAACTGAAAATGACCAAAAAAAAAAAAACAGCATTTGAGCCATCTTTACACATCTTTACCCAGGTTACATCAGTTTTCAATGCCAAAATAAAATCGACACAATCAGACCCACAACATGTATGGTTGTCACTATTCTGACCTCTGTCGAACAGTTCTGCTGTTTTATTTTGCTCTGGAAAGACCCCAAACTGAGCTGGGCTCTATTTTGTCAGCACTATTTTGTCTGGTGTTGTAATACTTTCCAAACAATTTCAGGAGAGCTTCTATTATTTTTGTCCATTTTGTCCCACGGCACAATATTGTTATAAAAGAACTTACAATGTATGCTGTTGTCCAAACACCACTGTTTTAGCAAAAGCATTTTGGATACAGATGCAGGATACAGAACAACTACAACACTGTTGTCTTGGATGGAAGAGCACTGAGACAGGCCATATGATGGGCCATTAAATTTATATTGAGAAGGTTAAATGGAGAGATTCTTCAGCCAGTAGTTCAGCTGCCCTCTGCACTCCTGTTTCAATGTCTAACAGCACTTGAGAGTCTGGAAAACTGTTCACTTATTTAAAAAGACTAATGCATTTGAAAGCTTCTTTAAGTATTGAGTGTAAGGGTCATTTTATGAGAAATTACATATTTGACAATCTTTTAAAGTCTTTCGATGCCGGAGCAGGGATGTAAGTTAGGCAAGAATATCTCAGATTAAGCGACTGAGGTGTTGTGTTGCTGGATATAATAATGAACATAGTGGTCGTCATTTACTCCCGACATCTGAGCCGCTGAAGATGCAGTGGTTTACGTTTGTTTGTGAAGGGAATGTGGCTCCCGATGTACATATATCCTTCTATCTGGGCGCAAATCATTCGTGATCCAGTTTCACTTACAGCAGAAGTGAGTATAAGGGTTTTTTTCTTGAATCTTTGCGATCGCCTTTCCTAATAACGTTCTAGTTAGGAAGTTTAGTGGCTAAATGCGGCTGAATGCTACTAAAGTAAACAGGCTCATCACACACTGTCAGAAGAAAAGGTACAGTTCTGTCGCTGGGGCAGTACCCTAAGGTACAAAGTGAAAATGTACAAATATGTACTTTTAAAGTACTAATATGTACCTTTAAGGTATCAATATGTACCTTTAAGGTACCAATATGTACTTTCAAAGTACTAAAATGTACCTTTAAGGTACTAATATGTATGGTTTAGGG
Source organism: Cirrhinus mrigala (assembly GCA_036247105.1). Taxonomy (NCBI): domain Eukaryota; kingdom Metazoa; phylum Chordata; class Actinopteri; order Cypriniformes; family Cyprinidae; genus Cirrhinus; species Cirrhinus mrigala. The sequence goes on along the minus strand of CM070011.1, from coordinate 38,335,355 downwards.
GTAGGTAAGGTACAAAGATGTACCTTTTCACTTTTGTACCTTAGGGTACCACCCCAGCGACAGAACTGTACCTTTTTTTCTGAGAGTGCAGAGAGAAGAGAGGGGCGGGGCGAGAAGAGATCATTTGCATTTAAAGGAACAATCCCTCAGAATCGGATGATTTTTGCAGAGCTCATTTTGACAAGTTAAAAAAGGGTGTTGTTTTACACAACCATTGAGAATTTTTAACCAAAGTATATTATAGACTTTTCATTTAGACCCTAAAGAATTATATCAACTTGTGGATTTAACTTAAAATTTTAAGGCAGCTAAGTTTTTAAGTTGAAACAGGAAAATTTTTAACAGTGCGGGCTATTTTAACAGCGTCTTTACTACCTTTCTGGGCCTTGAGCGTGTCGTTTTGCGTTGCTGTCTATTAAGGGTCAAAAAGCTCTCGGATTTAATAAAAAATATTTTAATTTGCACAAGATGATGAACAAAGGTCTTATGGGTTTAGAACGACATGAGGATCAGTAATTAATGACAGAATTTTCATTTTTGGGTGAACTATCCCTTTAAGGATTTATATTTATTCCAAACTGTTTTTTGCCACTGTCATAGTTTTCAAATCACTTCTTTTTTTTTTCCTTCTCCTTTTTTGTGTTCCCACCTCTACTCAAACATTTTTAGCTTCCTTTATTGCTGCACAATACCCCTATTTTTTGCTATTTGTTGTAGCCGAGAGAGGTTGACAGATCTAACATCAATGATTGACAGCAACAGTACAACCTGCATTTATGTTGCATTGTTGCATTTCTGTCCATTGATGTTCTATTCATGTATACATGTGCTATAGCACATATCAACCAAACTTACTTCTAAAATTTTGTTTATGACTCGGTTTATGATTTATAGTTTTTTCAGTTATAGAATGTAGTTGTCACTCTTTCATTGCCAGACTGTGTATGAATCTTTCCATATTTGGCACACTTAACTGCTGCTGTGCAAATGTAGCCAAATAGCAGCCTGGCGCCAGGTGCATAAAAGGTTTAGACTACTCTTAAAAGTTAGTCATCTAATGTTTTTTTTTTTTTTTTTTTTTTAAGACTGGTTAAAATGTTTTAAATTTGGTTACAGAAAACATCTCTTCTTTGTTGTTTTTAAACCAGCTCCATGGTTTCTAGGTCTAATCAATTTCATCAGAAAATATCAGTAAATAAATATCAGTAATGTCCTAATTGGAAAAGTTGTATTTATGGGTTATATTCACTGAAAAAAAAAAAAAAAAAAAAAAAAAAAAAGTTTGTGGGCAATATACAAAACTGAACTATAATGTTATTCCTGTCATCAAAGCTAAATTTTCAGCATCATTACTCCAGTCTTCAGTGTCACATGATCCTTCAGAAACCATTCTAATATGCTGATTTTCTGTTGAAGAAACATTTTATAATAATAACAATTTTTAATAATAATAAACAATTTATAATAATGTTTATTTAGCAAGGATGCTGCAAATTGATCAAAAGTGATGATAAAGACATTTATAATGTTACAAATAATTTCTGTTTCAGATAACTGCTGTTCTTCTGAACGTTCTATTCATCAAAGAAACCTGAAAAAATTCTGCTTAGCTGTTTTAAACATAATAATAATAATAATATGTTTTTGAGCAGCAAATCAGAACGTTAGAATGATTTCTGAAGAATCATGTGTAATGATGCTAAAATTTCAGCTTTGAAATCACAAGAATAAATTACATTTTAAAATTCAAATAGAAAACAGTTATTTTAAATAGTAAAAATATTTCACAATTTTACTGTTCTTGCTTTACTTTGGATCAAATAAATGCAGGCTTGGTGAAAAGAAAAGACTTCTTTAAAAAAAAACATTCTAAATCTTACAGTTCAAAAATGTTTGACTGGTAGTACATTTTTTTTATTTATATTATCTGTTTTCATTTTAATTTTAGCTAAAGTCTCAGTAGTTTCAGTTAAAGTTTATATTAAGTAAAAAGTTATTTTACTTATTTATTTATTTTTTAAAGGTTTTAGTTAACTATAATAACCTTAATGTCAGTAACATCCATTCGATACGTATTGCAAAAATTCACATAGTACGAGTGTCCTTTTTGGCTGGGAAAGACTGTAATTTTAATCTGTTGTTGACCTGTTGCCATGTTGTCGTGGAAGATTTCCACTGTTCTGCTACACACTGAGTTTAATATAAAACAATTTGTCCTCTGTGTGAAGAGCAAATAATGCTGCTAATTGTCAATTCTAGCTGCAGTATGATAGTTTTCCATTTGTCTGTCACTTGGCAAAGCAACTGCGCAAAACGGCTTAGCCACTGCAGTAATTCTGTGATCTATGCATAATACATAAATGCAGCTTGCAGCCTGTAGATAGAGAAAACTGTGACGGAAAGAGGTGCCACACCGTCCAATAAACAGCAAACCGGTTAATGCATAAATAAACAGATGCAGAAGCAACAGTGTTTAGTAACAGAATTTTGCTGGATTCAACCTAATTTACTGGAAGGAGCAAACAAGAATAATACAGAAACAATGGCACACATTACTTCAATGGCAGCGCCACAATGATGACTTTAAGTGCTTTCGTTGACAAGGGAAGTGACTAAGAGACAGAACAACAGCCCGAAATAGCACCCTAACCCTGCCATGGAGGAGAAGCTGTCTCTTTAGTTACCATTTACCGTTTCCATTAACCTAACTAGGAATGGCGACTATCATTATTGATAAACATTATGCCCTGGCCTTAGGCTATGTCTCATCAGCTCCGTTTCGAAAGGTCTCCTCTTTCTAGCCTGAAGTGAGAGAAGAATGACAGTGAGGTAATGCGAGGGGATGGATGTGTCCCTCGTACCCTTGCCATGTACGACTGCTCTCTTAGATGCTGTTGCAGAGTTAATGGTAGTGGAACTACTTCATCTCATCATCAAGGACCTTTCTAAATTTATACAAGTATGCAGAACATCAACAATGCTAAGGAATGGTGGCAGTAATTACATTTTAAAGGAAATAACCAGCACCGTGACAGGTTTTGTTGTGCCCATAACACAAAATATGGAGCGGCTGAGTGGTTAAAGATCTTGTCTGCTAAGCTAAAGGTTGTAATTTCAGGTCTCAGACGGTGTCATCCATGCGCTAAAACCATTTACGCCCTTGAACAAGGCACTTAACCTCCAGATTTCTCCTAGAGGCTTGTCCCTGTAGTGAAAATGTGCTGTAAGATGCATTGAATAAGAATGCGTCTGCTAAAGGGCGAATAATGTAATGTGCCAATGTACAGGAATAGTTCACCAAAAAATTAGAATTTACTCACCCTCGGGCCATCTGAGATGTAGATGAGTTTGTTTCTTTGTAAGAGCAGATTTGGAGGATTTCAGCACTGAATCACATGCTCACCAAGTGGATAGATAACAATAATAATGTTAATTATTGCGCGATATTAATTTCCCCGATAAACGATAACAAGAGTTCGATAAATGTTCGTTATAATGTCTGCGCGGCAAAGGCGGAACAAAAGAGCGCTAGTCAAAGCGCGCCACTCGGACCGTTTATCTGCGCGGATCAAAGTTCAAACGCCGGCACGGCGCGAACTTGCTAGAGGAGATGCGTTCACTAGCCAATGTGAAGCGGTTAAATTCAGTCAAGAACACAAATGAATCCGTTTATAGCCAGATGAAACAGCGCTGGCAAACAGGAGAAACACTGAACGCAACCATATAGTCAGAAGGCTTTTTAATCTACAATCGCCATCATTTACCATACATTTACTGTTGTAGCACTAACTGCACAATGGTATTGTGTCAGAAATGTGGGTATATTTGTGTCGAATTTTATTAATAATGTAGACATGTATTAAATGTATTGAAGGAGGAGTAATGGAATATAATTACAATATTTTTTTTTTTTTTTTTTTTTTGTGATTAAGCTATAACGTTTATGCATTTATACTAAATGTATTTAGACTAGTAATTTTCATATAAATACCTAGGAACCATGTTTTTTTTACCATGGTATTGAGGTGAATATATTTGTGGTTTTAACTGTTATGATCATGATCAATGGATGATACTATGGAAGAGCAATGGTTAATTAAACAAAAATAAATTAATTAAAAAAACAGTCAGAATAATTACATTTCACCATATAAAAATGAAATCGCAAAGTTTTTTACAGATATTACTGAATTCGATAATGAACATAAATCTGCATCTGCATCCTAACTCAAGCTACTATCAAATGTGTATTTCTAAGAGACAAAACATGTTATATTATTATTATTATTTCTTGATTTGAAACAATATTACTCATTAAAACATGCAAAACTAAGAAATTCTTTTTTTTTCTGTTAGGATACTTATTTTGTTAAGGGAAAAATGACTGGAAAAAGTGTGATTAATTAAAAAAGTGTTTGTCATGTTCTGACCATAAAGAATATTTTAAAGCCACATTTAACCGTCCGTTTTTTACAACTTTCACACTGTAGCAAAAATCTGCCTTTAAACTTGAAAGAAATAAAAATTTGACATTTATCATGATAATTATCTCTACTGACTGATATGAAGAAATAAAAAAAAACAAAAAAAAACAATGTGATAATTTCGCCCAGCCCTAAGTGAAAGCATTGTTGTGGGTAGACGAGTTGATTTTTAACCAGAAGCAATGTTTTGAAGTTAAAAACACCTTGATGGTTTTGTTTCTTGCAAACATAAAGTTTTTCACTTCGCTGAATTAACTGGAGTCATGTGGATTACTTTGATGTTTTATCAGCTTTGCACTCTCATTCTGACGGCACCCATTCACTGCAGAGGATCCACTGAGCAAGTGATGCAATGCTAAATTTCTCCAAATCTGTTCTGATAAAGATTTTTTTGATGAACTATTCCTTTCAAATAAATAATCTGTTATTAAAATGCAAAGTGAAAACTGTTGAGCGTTATTTAACTTGAAGTTAACCTTTAAAAACATCTCTAGCTCTGAACTGTAGGGTTCATTAAACGCTAGTTTGCGATATGAGGGAATCAGCCACAGCCTGAGTGGAAAGATATGACTTGATCATCAACAAAAAATGACTGGCATTTATTTTTCCCAACAAAAACCTAATGATCCTTATCGTAACTTCTTCTTTTTTGCCTCCCCAGAAGTTTGTAGTTATCATCATATGCTCTATACCGCACAATCCATTAGGAAAACTACTATCTAACATCACATTCAGCACTTAGCTAATTGAATCGTTCACTTTTCTACAGACACAGGCTATACGAATACCAACTGTTTGTAATTGGAGAAATGCAAAAATGGCAATAAATGCTGTTTCTAATGGCAAAACCTAGATGTCTGCAAATATGGCCAGAAGCTGACACTGCCTGCTTGTGCTGAACCGTACTGGGTAAGTTTTGCTTCGTTGCCTCCACTTATGATCTTGTATATATATATATTTTTTTTCTTTTTGTTTGTGGGGGGGGGTTTGGTGGGGGGGGGGCTTGGCTATAATTCTAGCTTTGCGCATAGTGAAAGAACGGCGACCCTCTATGGAACTGGTCAACTGGGTAAAAGAACTGCTACAATAAGCATTTATGCAAGGCCACAATTTAAGGAGTAACAGTTTATTCTTGCATGTAGGGAGAAGAGAACAGCAAATGAGTTGAGAATTTCATGTCACTTGAATCAAAAGAAGATTTACAGTAGATGAATATTCAGTGCTGTATTAAGTGTTGCTTTTGCCTGATAGCAACTGCAATAGGTAAGTATACCTGAGTGGGATATATGAAGTATGTTGCATATATAATGGGGTCTTAAAGTCTGAGACCTCTAGTTAACATAGAAGCGTATAGTGAAAATATTATCCTGACAGTCTGAGTGCAAAGCTGAAGTGAAACTATTTATATAGTATTTATTATTCACACAATGGAAATCCAATTCCAAATCAAATTAATACTTTTATTCAGAAAGGATGCAATGATTGCAAGTGGCAGTACAGATTTAAAATAACCGCTTTTTAACTTTCTGTTTATAACTATATTGAAAAAAAGTATCTTGATTTTCAAAAAATATTAAGCAGCACTGCTTAGTATGGAAGCCTGTTTCCACCACTGAATAAAAAATAAAAAAAGGTTACTGTGACTTTTTATCTCACAATTCTGACTTTTTTCCTTCTTAATTAAGGTTATATCAAGCTCAAGATATTTTTTCTCAAAATTGTGAGATATGAATTTGCAATTGTGAGCTATAACATTTTATAGAGTTTTTATCTTGCAATTCTGAAAAATGAAGTCAGAATTACAAGGTAAAAAGTTGCAATTGCGAGAAAACAGTCAGAATTGCATGATATAAACTCACAATTGCGAGAAAAAAGTCATAATTATGAGATAAAAAATCGCAATTGCAAGGTAATAAAACCTGAATTGGGTGATATAAAGTTGCAATTCAGATTTTTTTTCTTGCAATTGCAAGTTAAGTCAGAATTGCGAGATATAAACTTGCAATTGCAAGAGAAAAGTCTGAATTGCGACTTTTCCTGACTGCGCAGTTCTGAGAAGTAAAGGAAGAATTTCAATATGAAAAGCTGCAGTTGCAAGAAAACAGTCAGAACTGCATAATAAAAACTCACAATTGCAAGAAAAAAGTCTGAATTGCGTGATATAAACCCACAACTGCAATAAAAAAATCTGAATTGTGAGATGAAAAATCAATTGTGAGGGGAAAAAGAATCTTAATTGCATGATATAAATTTGCAATTCTGACTTATAACAAGTTTATATTAAGCAATTCTGACTTTTTTTCTCAAAATTACGACTTATCTCACAATTCTGACTTTTTTTTTTCTCGCAATTTTGAGTTTATATCACGCAATTCTGACTTTTTTTATCTTGCAGATCTTTATTTCTCTAGCGAGCATATCTCAATTCTGACTTTATAACTTGCAATTGCGAGTTTATATCTTACAATTCTGAGAAAAAAGTCAGAATTGTGTGATATAAACTCAAAATTGCGAGAAAAAAAAAGTCAGAATTGTGAGAGAAAAATTAACATTCATCTTTTTTTTTTTTTTATTCAGTGGCAGAAAACGGGCTTTCATAGGGTTTTCAACCCAATTATTAATAAATAATTCATGATTAACAAAGCAGCATGTTAAAAAGATCTCTGAAGGATCATGTGACAATGAATGCAAAGCTGAATTTTCAGCATTGCTTCAGTCATAAAAGGAGTAAATGACATTCTAAAATATATTAAAGCAGTTATTTAAAAATATTACAATATTCTATAATATTGATGATTTTATGTACTTTGATCAAATAAATAGAGCATGCAGCCTTGGTGAACATGCCCCCAAATTTCTGAGTGGGAGTGTGTATAATTTACTTTACTTGTGCTTTATTGAAAGCACAAACTAAAGATGATGTAGAATGTCAATGTCACAAATTGACTTGCTTGAGTAGCGAAAGTATTTACTTCAGAATATGAAATATTTCCTATTAATTTTACATCATAGCATTTATTAGATTGAAACATTTTAAAATGCTGAAAAATTCTATTTATTTCCAGAATTAAAAAAAAAAAAAAAAGTGATCCCAGACTTCACTGTGTGTATTTCCAGAATAATGCTCTTCCAGAATAATCTAATCAGTTTCAGTGCAAAGTCATCCAGTGGCATTCAGACAGACAAAGACTTCAGAATGAGCTTGAAGACTGCTGGTTCATTAACTGATTGCCTTTAGCTACAATTTAATTTGTTCACTATGATAGAGATCACTGGTAGACAGGGGATAAAGGCTATTGATTCCAGATGATTTGTCCTTATAGAGCAGACTCGGGGTAAGTACGTGTGTGACTGTGAATCACAGTGAAATGTGGTAATTGAAGAATATGCTAAGGACATTGCAGCTGGTTTGGCTATTTTTGCCACTTTGATTTAATTATGTACGTAGTTAGCACCATCCAGTCTGTTTTACAGTAAACTAGTTATGTTATTTTTGAGTATATGCATTTTTCATTTGAATATTGAAATGTGAATGTCTGTAAGAAGGCAAGAATTAGTGAAAGGTTGTATTTTCTTTACAATTTATGACCTCAATAACCCTGTTTTTAAATTGGCAGTACAACCTGCTAACTGAAGTCAAATTAATATGGCTATTTACAACATGCAATTAGTAACGAGTAACAAAAGAGATGGCGTCAGATGATGTCAGTCCATGCTTTCATTCATCGGTATGAAGTTATCAAAATTAATTTGCATTTGGACGATATTTCATGCAGGAATGCACTCATAGGAAATTAAATATGAATCAACATCTTGCCCTGGCAGTTTGTATCTAGAATGATGTTTCATGCTAGTTTATTTCTGTCAGTGATTTATGTAGCCTTTTCCCCCGCCTTTATGCCGTGTATGGAGCATCCCATCTCTTGACATGTTGACTACTGGAATTAAACAAAAGCTGACAGGATTGAGCAGTTACCCACAATTCTGTTTCATGTGGTGACAGGAATAGAGCCAGGCTTCTGTAGTAATGGACATGATAGCAGGGAGGAAATAGAGATGCTATGACAGCCAAAACTCCATGCCTCTTAATATGAGAAAGCAAAATATGATGAGATGTCATGAGTAATTTTGGGGAAAAACAAACAGCATTTCTTTCTTCCAAGACGACTCACAATGGATATTGACTGGGCCTCAGTTGTACTTTTTTTATTTTTGAAATGCAGAAATCTCTCTAGATGTTAAATATCATTGAGATACTATTGTAGTTCTGTATTTTTATTTTAAATAATTTTTTATTTTTTGTTTTCATATACATTTTATTCAGAAATGAGCTAATGCAGGAACATAAAACTTGTAATTGGATACACAGAAAAAAGAAAGATATTTATGTATGCACATAGTCATGTTAAAGAAAAGCTGTATAAACATAACATATGGGATGTTAAGATGAACTAATCTTTGAATTTGGTTCAACTGAAGCGTGCCAAGGCTTAATCCTCATTTATATCACGACAGTGTGGTTCTCCTTTATAATCGAGTGGATGGTGGCGATGCACATGGAGTTTCGTGTTAGCCGTTAAAATAAGCATAACTAATGAATGGCAGCTATCATATCAGCCTGTGTCTTCACACTTATTATATATGCTTATGATGAGAGTTCAGATACTTTTCTTGGCAAATATTTTTTTTTTAGCATATGACTTTGTCATTCTGCTATACCTTCGTTAATTCATGTCACCTATTATCACATTTTGATAACTTTGTGAAATGTGTTAATTTGGTTATACACTGATACTTTCATAACACATTATGTTTGCTATTATCAAGTCATTAATGAGTATGCAGATACAGATAAATTCAAAAATGAATGTGCAGTAAATTAAGGTTTCTTCCCAGTTCTGAAAATTTACAATTTTATAGCTCATTTAGATGCTACAGGTTTTATAACTGGATTTCATCATTTACCCTGAGCTTCATTACAACATGCAGCCATGTTACTTTTGGGTAAAAATGGAGAGTTTAACCACTTTTCTGTCACTTAAGCAGTAAAGTAGTTACTTTAAAATATAAATTTGACCGAAAGCCTCTATATACCACAGAACACCAAAAAATAAATAAATAAATAAATAATAATAATAAATAAGGCACTTGGTTATATTTGTAGCAATAGCCAACAATACATTGTATGGGTCAAAATTATTGATTTTACTTTTATGCCAAAAATCATTAGGGTATTAAGTAAAGATCATGTTCCATGAAGATATTTTGTAAATTTCCTATCGTAAATATATCAAAACTTAATTTTTGATATATGCATTGCTAAGAACTTCATTTGGAAAACTTTAAAGGCAATTTTCTCAATATTTCTATTTTTATTTTTATTTTTTCACCCTCAGATTCCATATTTTCGAATAGTTGTATCTCTTCCAAATACTGCCCTATCTTAACAAACCATACATCAATGGAAAGCTTTCAGATGACATATAAATATGAATATGTGAAATCCAGGATCACATATTGAAAAAATTATATTAGAATTATTAATGAAGGATATCATGAAGTGTAACTCACACTTATGTTGTTTTTTGAGTTCATTATTTAACAGAAACCTTAAGTAATATCATAGCTGAGCACTACCTGTCAAACATTTGTAAACACTATTTTTCTGATATCTTTAATTCATATTTCCCATAATATTAAAAATATTTTGTTACACTTTATATTAGCTATTATAATCTAATTAAAGATTATGAGTGTGAAATTATGCATATGCTGGGTTAAAAACAACTCAGCACTGGGTGAAATATGGACAAACCCAGTTACTTGGAATGTTTTGACCCAGTGGTTGTGTTAAATCTTTAACCTTCTGGTTAGTTTTATTTAACTCAACTATTGCTTAAAAATTGCTTAACCCAAAATAGGTTGGAGATTAGCATTTATTAATATGTTCAATAAATGAACATTTATTAATAAGTTGAATAAATAATAATTAGGCTAAATAATAAACATTTGTTTTTAAATTGCTTATTAATAAATGTCCACCATTTGATTATTGCTAATGCCTGTAGTAATTATGTGTCTGATTTTTAATTTACAACCAATTTTGGGTTCATTTTAAACCAGCCATATAGTCATTTTTAAACAATAGTTGAGTTAAATAAAACTATTCAGAGGGTTGGGTTAAACAAACAAACCAGTTGCTGGGTTGTATTTAACCCAGCATTTTTTTATGGTTTACACTCTAAACAAAAAACAAACAAACAAAAAGCCAACCATTTTGACCTAACTTGTTGGGTTTTATACAATATAAATTATACCAGTTTGGCACAGACTACTCAACATTGGGTACACTGACCCAGCTCTAGGTGTGTGAGGCGGTTCATCATTTGTATTGACAGTAAAAATGACAGTTACAGAAAAACTACCCAGCACCTGGATCAAAAATACTAAAAATAACCGAATAAAATGACGAAACAAGCTTAACCCAGCAATGGGGTTGGAAAATAAATAAATAAATAACCCAGAATTTTTTAGAGTGCAGAAAACTACACAGCACTTGGGTAAAAATATTAAAAATAACCAAATAAAATGACCCAACTGGCTGAACCCAGCATTTTTTAGAGTGTAGGCAGACATAAACCATAATTTCTTAACAGATAAAAAAAAATAATAATAATAATGATAAATGAAGTTTTTGTACCACTTCCAACTATTTTGAATGTTCTAAAATGTGAAGAAGAGTAGTTTTAAATAATTTATGTGTACATACTTTTGACTCAGTGATGTCTTTCAAATTGAAAGAGTGACTTGAGGAGTGTACATAGACACAAAAGCACTAAATGAGTAGAGTTGTTGCTTTTGTTTGCATTACCATCACCTGTGCACTCTGCAGGTGCAGGTGGGGTTTCAGTGACAGGTGGTTGTTGGAAGAGGGAGGGGGATGGTTTACTGTGGGGCCTCGAGGGCTGATGGGGGGAAATGCTTTGCCTCGGAAGTATTGTGCCTGACACATGCTCCGTCTGCTGCCTCTGCGCCGACCCCTGCCTCTTTTGTTATGCTGATTAAGGCAACAGGCACAGTCTTTTGTTCAAATCAGAGAACGCGAGAGAGAAAAAGAAAGAGCACGGAGGGATGGTCACGCTCCCTGTGACCTATAGCCCCCCAGTCTCCTCTTCTTTAACGTCACAAGGCGCGCGCAACAAAAACGAGCCACCATCAACTGAGTTCTTCACATCGCGACGCGCGGAGCGAGCGAGCCACCATCTGCTGAGGTTATCACACTCTTCCGTTCACATATACACACAAATACGCTGGCGGTGGACTTATAGACGCTGAATTATGTAAGTTCTAACTGCCAGGAGTTCAATGGATATTGTGAATTGTGAAAAGGGGATTTAGTACTCTTAAACTGATTTGAAAGCGGGAAGCGCGAAAGCAGACGCCGAGCCAATAAATAGAAGCTGGCTGCTGTAACGGTCGCCGTCGTTATGAAACTCATGCGGGAAACGTAAAAACGGACTCTCAAAAGAACTTAAAGTGTTTAAAATGGACTCTTTCACGTAAGAAAAACACAAAAACTAAGCAAAGGAGCTCCGTTTCCTCAAACAATCCGTTGGTTTCAGAACTTGGACAGCTCCCTCGTTCAGCCGCCTACACAGAGTACCAAACCGACAGTGTGAGGATTCATCGAAACTACAGCACCAAACCGACCGTGTTTCTCGGTATTCATTCCCAAAACATCGCGACGCCATGGCCGGTGTACTTCAGGGAGAGAAGCAGCTTTTTGAGAAGTTCTGGAAGGGCACGTTCAAAGCCGTGGCGATGCCGAGACCCGAGAGCATCATCGTCGCCAGCATCACCGCACGGAGAGCCGTGACAAAGTGAGTTCTTTAGCCTGAGGCTTTTTATGTCCTTTCTCAGTTTATTTCTTGGGAATTAATTTCATTTTGTTTCAGAATGCCATTTTAATAGCTTGAAAAATCTTGACATTTGAAGTATCAGTCTTGTTTCTTCTTTTTGGAGTCCCATAGACGTTTCTCTAATTGCTGGCAATTTATTCCTGTCTTATTGTATTTGTTTTATTCTTTCTGTTTTGGATTGGGATCTCACTAAACTCTTCACATTTGGTTTCCCTCACTGTTCATGCAACTTTTTGTCCTATTTTCATATCACACTGAGTGCGAATTCTGCCTGAGCTCCACATTCATCATTGTCTGTCCTTCACTGGAGGCCAGTCAGTTTCACTTGTGCACACATAAGTGCACAGCAGAGCGAGAGGCTACACGGAGTCCTAATGAATCAAGTCAGAGTAGAGCCCTTCATCATGCCCTTAGGTTAGGACATGAAGATGATCTCAGCGCCTTCTCCTTCACCCATGAATTAGGAGGCATGGCAGCGTGTCGAATAGAGAGAAAAGGCGAAATAGCGATAGAGAAACCAAGGCTTTGCTTCCCCTTATTTCATTTCCTGTTAATCAGGATCAAGCCTTACTCCTCACTCATTATGCCGGTAAGGAGTGCATAACTGAGTTGTGATTCACTCTTGTTCCCTATGTGGATGTGTCTTTTCATGTACCGGATAGCTCATCTCGTAGTCTCGGGGAGACTGGAGTTTCTTAGTGCTTTGTACACTTTATTCCTTATCAAGGCACCGGTTGAACGTGTATCAAAAAGCTGCATATTACAATTCATTTTAAATTTATACATTTGTGACCCTGGACCACGAAACCAGTTGGGTATATTTGTAGCAAAAGCCAAAAATACATTGTATGGGTCAAAATTATCGATTTTTCTTTTATGCCAAAAATCATTAGGATATTAAGTAAAGATCATGTTCCATGTGGATATTTTGTACATTTCCTACCATAAATATATCAAAACTTTTAGTAATATGCATTGCTAAGAACTTCATTTGGACAATTTTAAAGGAGATTTTCTCAGTATTTTTTTATTTTTTTGCACCCTCAGATTCCATATTTTTAAATAGTTGTATCTCTGCCAAATATTGTCCTAACAAACTATACATCAATGGAAAGCTTATTTATTCAGCTTTAAGATGACGTATACATCTCAATTTAAAAAAAAAAAAAAAATTTACCCTAATGACTGGTTTTGTGGTCCAGGGTCACATTTACTAGTGCAGTAGGACAAAGATAAGATCTGAGTAGCGCATAACTGCTCGATCACTGCATTCTAAAAATGCTGGGTTAAAAACAACCCAGCGCTGGGTAAAATATGGACAAACCCAGCAATTGGGTTGTTTTGACCCAACGTTGGGTTAAATGTTTAACCCCGCCTTCTGGGTAGTTTTATTTAACTCAACTGTTGCTTAAAAAAACTATATTTCCTGCTTAAAATGAACCCAAAATAGGTTGTAAATTAACATTTATTAATATGTTCAATAAATCGTCATTTACTAATAAGCTGATAATTAAATAATTAACTTTTTTTTTTTTTTTTTTTTTTTTTAATTACTTTGTCCATATTTCACCCAGTATCTGGGTTGTTTTTAACCCAGTGTAGTCAAAATCTATCACAACCTGATGCTTTCTGGTTCTCAGAAAATGTGGCATTGTTGCTTTAGAGAACTTTTTTATACCTGACCTGAAATAGAAATAGTCATTAGAAGTGGCTTAAATAATATTATTGACCTTGAAACTAGTTGTTTAGAATTTAGGTTACTTGACAAAAGATTTTTTGAAGGGGTTAAATGTTCACGCAAAAATTAAAATTCTCTAATTATTTAAATCATTTACTGACCCTCATGTTGTTCCAAACACACAAAAAAAGTGTGTTTGTCCATAATTAAAGTAAAACAGTTAAGTCTGTGTAAATGATGACAGGATTTTAATTTTTGGATGAACAATCCTGTTAAGTCCAAAAAAAGTCAAAATACTTAGGACTCTCAGAGGGAATGTTAAGATTAAGAATTCACATTGTTCATTTTACTTTGAGTAGCCTCTCCTCTCTCTGTCATTTGTCTTTTCCTCTCTATCTGTTTATCTCACTGTGAATATTTACATATTCATAAGGCTACTCACCCTTCAGGGCACACCTGACGTTGATGTTGATGTGTACAAGGTTGGTAACGACAGCAACATTTACAACCGAACCAATGTCGCTGATTTAACCAGTGCCATCTGCAAATTCAGCATTCAGGTTCATCTTGGTTGGTTTTTACCAGAGGCATAGCTCAGACAAGACACACAGACATTTTAAGATGTTAAAACGGCTGAGAAATAAAAGGATTTCTTTCAATTTGCAGTAATAAATCACCGAGCATAAGGCCCATTAGCTTGTAGTATCAGCTGCATGACTGGAGAAACATCATTATTGGTTATGTCAGCTGAAAAATGCTGGCCACCTATGCGTACATTTAGCCCACTTTCCCCCCGCTTTACACATTTTTTCTCTACTTAATCGACCGTATTTTATTTTCTTATTCCTCCTCCTTTCTTGTGGTGTCACGGAGCTTTAAAGAGGCCCACAGCGCAGGGCAATTACAAAGGGTGTTGCTGATCCTCCTTTGTAGACCTAGTGTTTTCTGGCAGGACTAGAGAGATGAGTTCACTCTCGTGCAGCCAGAGGGTCCTGCCCCCGGCCACTGTAGCCCCACAAGCTGTTCTTCTCAGTGGCAAACCTCATTAAAAATGCAGAGAGTTTTAGTTGGAGTATAAGTGTGTTTGTGTGGGTTAGGAAGCAGATGGCCCATGGGAGAAAGGGTAAGCGGAAAACCCCATCTCTAGCAGATGCTAGTTTAACGAGGAGAAGAATGAAGAGATTAGGGTAACCAACCTGGGAATGGAACTTCACCCAGATGCAAAAGAAGAGAAATTACTATACTATTTTTAAAAAAAAAAATCCAGAATATATGTGTTTTCCAGTATGCACTGGATGACAGAGATACATGAGCCCAAGTTTATTTGTATAATGCATTTCCACACCCCGATAGCTTCTGTTTTGCTTTAAATAAATTTAACTTTGGTGTTTGTAATAAATGTTGTTTATAATAAATTCCACTATAAATAGTTTGTGTTATACATATATTCTGCAATTCTGTTCTGAATACCAGCGTGGGGAACTAAAATACACGTTTATAGTGTTTAAATAAACATTTAATTCAATTTACTGGTATTTTACATTATTGCAGAATAATCTTTTTTTTCCGCTCTCAACAATGCAATTTTCACCCTCTGCAATTTATTTTCTGGAAAATGCAGCACTACTTGCTTAGAGCATAGTGAAAACAAGCTATTCATCTTCAAATCTCTGCTTTTTGAATCGACCTGCTATCATTCAAGCTTTTTTTCTTGGCCTTTTAACAACAATCTTCTGGAAAGTTTTATTTTTCTTGAAGACAAAAGGTTTGGACATGTTTGCCTTGAGAAGCAATTGAGTTGCCTGTTTCAAAGATTGATCGCTCCTCTGCTATTGATTTGACTGGATGACACTAAATGAAATTAAGACTGCGGTTACCCTTTCGTTCATTGTCGTAAACCCAATCAGCTTGTGTAAGATTTTCGACAGCCATTTCCTAGTGCAATGTCATAGAGGGAAGCTAAATTCTGATGGATTAAACTGCTGTTCAACTGCAAGTCATTATAGACGCATCTGTGTGGCTTGGTTCAAGCCATTATTTTTTGTTCTTAATTAAGTAGTCGCCACACACACAGGCTACTGCCGAGGTGATAAAATGAACCGAAGGACAATGATTTCGGTGATCTTCATCGGTGAGGTCTAATACACCCAGCCTTTTCTTTTGATTTTACTCTGAAAGCAGAAGGAAGCAGCATTGTTCAAAGGTTGTGTGTGTCAGGGCCTAATGTAGAAGCCAGTCAGAACTCTCAATTCTGTTTAGTTCCAATTCACTTGTTTTAAATCGGCTGAAGCGGCGGTCGCAAATAGAGTTGTTACATTCCAAAGAATCTAATTTCAACACTTATTTTGTTTTTTTGGAAGGCCGTTTGACTCTCTCGTGCACTTTTTCTTGTTCTTCCTCTGTGCTTCTGGGTGGGTGGGGTCTCTGAAGGGACTGTAACCCCTGGAGCTGAGCTCTGGCTCAGAGACAGCTGCAGAGCTGTAGAAATCCTGATATGGTTGCCAGGCCTGCAGGGTTCAGCTATAATTTCTTTTAAATGTAGCCACTGCTACATTCCAGCACATCATCTAAGAGGTAGGAGAGAAACATTTTTATTTAGCCGGAAGTGAGTCCAACATTCACTCAGTAACAAGATGAAAGGCACAGCTGTGAAACACCAGGGAGATGCTGAAATGCAGTCTGTGATATGGTGGACTTACAGTACATTGGTGATCTGATGCTAGAGTGAGAAAGCTTATGACTGAATGACAGCTGTGCTGAGAAAATACAAATGAAGTCTGAATCGTCATTATATAATGCATTTAAGACCATTCATGTAGTAGTATGAACTGTGCGTGCATATAAAGATGTTTGCAAGAGGATGCACTGCCATCCACTTTTTATTAAGTTTATTAAATCTCTCTGGGCTTTTCGAGGCTGTTACACACAATGCCAAATCTAGTTGAGAACAGTGCACTTCCTCTTGCAGATTTGATTATAATCTAGGCATAGTGAGCTCCATATTAAATTACATTTCTCTAGAAGCAAAGTTACACTACATTTATGCTTCACCCTTATGCTGAAGTCCACAAACCTTAACTATGTTCAGAGGCAGTGTAGAACCTCACTGAATCACTGAAAAGCTGGCGAGATTTAGGAAAATGAGAATGAGGCACAACCTGGGGTTATGCTGGAGTAATATTACCAGGATGAATAATCCATAAAGTGTTGGCACAGGACTGCATACATTTAGGGAAGTAATACTGATTCCATTAAATATTAACAGCCATATTTAATGAGTATAAATCCACTTATGCACTTTTTTTCCATGCCTTGATAATTTACCGACTAAAACCAATATATATTTCAGCTGAATAAAGTTTTAACACTAGCTCTTGTTCATCTTTAATGTATGCAAGTCTGGACTCATAATGGAAAATAAAATTTATAGGTTAGATCATGTGCAGAGCAGACATTTTTCTTCTTCCCAGAGAAGTGTGGTCCTGTTACTAGTTCTTACTAAGCATTGTGAAAATGTTGTGTAAAGATTGTATCGTTCTGTTTATATTTTGCTATAGCTTTTAGAATGTGTGGGTTGTTTGCGTGGTTGAACTTTTGAGAGGTTACATTTGCTATTATTTTATTACTTTTCTTGCAGTGTTTATTGTGCACAGGATTTACAGCAATGTGTATCTGAATGAGCAAGTTATATTTTTTCTATATGCAAATGGAATCAAAACAGACTGTTAGGAAATATCGCAGGCAAGATAGAACAGGCAAATGAATGTTTTTAAGCATCTTGTCAGTGCAGATGTTTACTCAAGGACACAATTGAGCCAGTTTTTCCACTGGCTGTGTGTAGGCAGCAGTAAGCTGATTATTTGTTGATTATTTTTCCAGGCCTATTGTCTTCTTTTAGCAAAAAGACAAACTAACAATAATGTCGGTGTAACAAGGTGGTTAAAAAAGTAGCTAAGCCAAAAAAGCATTCAGTCTCAAAATGACCAATGCAACACTTCAAAACCGTAGGCAACTATAAACTCTACAGATATTATAAATCTATACTGCTTTCATCACACTAAATAAGCAGTCAACAATTTCTGTTCTTCAAGTGAATTGGTTCTTAAAACATTTTATACAGTAATTCTAGGCCTGAAATTTGTTTGGCTGTGCAGCATTCCAGAAATGCTTATAGACAGTCTAACAGCGCTTGGACATTTCACTGTTTGTATTACTCCGCATTTAAAACAGGCTGCATGTGTCTCATTTCGAAGCTTGTTCCTTCCAGAGAAAGCATTTGCTGGCCGCCTATGGCAAGCAACCATTATAATGCTGACTCTAATTCCTTGTGTGGTGTAAATTGCCATAATTACTTTTTTACTTGGGAATGTAATAGTTACTTTTCTGAAATAAGACTAGATGAAGTATATAGTCGACAAATGCAATCTTCGTAGGGAGCAGCCTTCAAAATAAGACATAGTCTCTGTCATTGTGTGCAGTACAATGCTATTTGAACTGTTTCTGTTATGTCTGTTTATCTCAGAAGAAGTAGTAAGAGTAGTATGCTTTTCTAAGATGTCTGTATGAATTGATTTGTTGGAAAATATGTCCATAGATGCAGCAGTATTTCTATAGATACACAAGAAGTAACTGGATATATATATATATATATATATATATATATATTATGTAAGTTAGTCCAGCCTGGTCTCATTGTTTATACGTAAGTTTTAGTGTGTAATGTTTAGAAGCACAAAACGTACATTGATGTTGAAATGCACAGTTTGGATGTGTTTTAATGTAATTTTATGCATACGTATTTTTAGCTAAAATACATAAAATATTTATGAATCTTTTAAGATATATGTATTATTGCATTTTTATAATTTTATCAATAAGTGATTTATATTTTTAGATCCCTTAACCTACCCCTAAATCTACCCATTTTATAGCAAATATAAAAATATATAAAATGTAATCGACTGAAATATTCAGGGAAATAACCATTTGAGGAACAATATAGCATTAAAAAGATATTTTTTATAGTCGCTTCTACCACTAAACCTAACATAACTTTTGATATACCTAAGCTAATTAATATGCCATATGTTCAACTTACATGCCTCCTGTAATTGTTTGTACCTTATTTACTTACGTTGCTGCACTGGTGTTGCTGAAGATCACTTGCTCTATACATGCAATCATCGGAGACTCAATCAAGCAGGTTGTGTCAAACAGAACATGAGATGGGTAGGCAGGCACATCTTACTACAAGCTGTGACTCACGTATCGCAGAGGTTACTGTCTATCAGCTTGTCGAGTCCTGATGCTCACATGCTTTAGTGCTATTTTCCTCACCACTGGACCCCTGGAGTGATCAAAGGCCATTATTAAAATGCAAACTTATCAAAGTCAAACCTTCATCACTTAAATTAAATCATTTCAAGCTTGGCTGGCTCTCCTCTTCTCTGCCTCCCCTTCATTTTTCATTTCCATCCCTTGCCCATCCTCATTTCAGGAAGACGATCTGCCACTCACGCAAAATTGCTTCCATTTGCATAACTGATGCTTCATTTGGGCTGGGACTGTTTCCGTGGCGATGTCACCGCACAATAGCGAGGCGCTGACAGCAATAACGAGCGAATGGAACTCTCCCACCTCTCAATTTAGGGATCAATCTTGCAGTCAAGGACAAGTGTTCCTTAAGTTGACATTTCCTTTCCTTCACCCTCTGGCTGAGCAGATGTTCAGGCTTCAACTGTCTGCAGTGCTCTGATAGTAAGTCACCGAATGATTTATTCAACATTCAGGATTGCCTTTTAAGATACCAGCCTGAATATTCTATCAGCGTCCGTATGTTCTCTTTATTGTTTTTGGCTCGTCTTTTTACCGTGTATGTTTCGGTCAAGGCAGAACAGTAAAGTTTAATGGGGTAGAATTATAATGATGTTTTGATGCTGCAAATCTTCCAAGATTCCATCATATCTACTTCTCAGTGAGCATCAGCTGAAGAGCATTCGTTTTAAAGAAAAAGAACTCAAAAGTGATATCGACCATCTGAGCCCAAAAAGAGTTGTAGCTTTTGAAATGCCAGACAGCCACAAAGAGGACGCAGTCTGGGAGGTGCTTCGTAAATTGCGATGGTCTCTTAGAATGAGCAATATTGCCACTGACATTTCAGTAGCCGACAGATTCAGCTGAGCAGTTATTACAAAAACCAAAGCTGACAGGTTTGCTGTCGCTCCCTAGATGCTGTGGCGCATTGTGAAGTGCATTAGAGAGATTTTCTCCTGCAGCGAGGATTTTTTTAAGTGTTCTCCTCTAACTCATTAACCACTCTCGGCTAACCTCACTGTGCACTCCTCAAACCCAGGAAAATGATGTGATGAAATTCTTTTAATTTCTACAAACAATTTAATTCTTCCCAAGTGAAAATTAAGCTTTCAAAAGATTGTATCTTCACAGGCTTTGAAGAAAGTTTTTCACAGGCTATCTTCAGTACTGTTTTCAGAAAGTAGTACTTTCACATATCTATTTCAATTTGTTTTCTATTCATGTGCAAAACATGAAAGGCATGTAGATAGGTGAGCAATTAAGTGGTTATTTCAAGTTTTAAATGAAAAAGGCTTTGTAAGATTTAGAAAAATACCTTGCGTTTTCATTCTCCAGCTAAGATTTTCTAAAAGAAGTGCTACGCTACAGTAGATCAGGCCTATTACACAGGAGTGAAGGCTTTGATCAAGGCATAGCGATGTGCTCATGTTCTCATCCCCGTTATAATAGGACTTTCAAAGTGAATCAGATGCTATTTAATTATTTAAATGCCCTCAGTATACTGTATTGCTCTTTTTGCCTTTTTCAGTATGCGGAAATGCTTTTCTTCTCATAGTTTACAAAGTAATATGGGAAACACACTGTATCGGTGTTCTCTGCATTGCCTTTGAATCTTGAAGAGACCTGTTCTCTTGATCCACAGTATGCTAAAAGTTCTTTTGCTTTGTTGATATCAAATTTTCTCTTTGTGTCAAAATCTGTAGGGAAAGTGTATGACTAATCATAGTTATTATTCTTTCATCCCCTCTCCCTTTCTACTTTAAAGTATCAGGGTCATAAGAAAAAAGGTATAAGAGCTGACGTGAGTGGGAGAAGGACGGCACAAATTTGACTGACACCTCTGAATGACTTAGTATAAAGAAGCTGTCAAGAACAGGGCAAAGTAATATCACAAACTTGGAGTCGAGTGTAGTCAACATTCTTTATTTTTTCACTTTAAACTGGTGCTCCCTTCCATTTTTTATGGTTTATACGGTCACCATAGAGTGCCTTTTTAACCCTCACAATGCTCACATAAACCATAAGATATGTCCACCCTGTCATGGACATATATATTATTGTTAAATATGTTTTAATTGCAATATTAAAAATGCAAATTATATTTTCTGAATAATATAATGTTCCTTTCCTAAACAGGGTTATTTGTTTGCTTTCAAATTATAAATACATAAAAGATTTTATGTAAACCATGTGTTTTTAAAGAAACATACAATTGGCACATACATTTTTTTCTTTTTTGGTGAAAACTGTGATATTTGGATGCAGTTTTTTGTTTGCATGTTATTGCCCCCACACCTAGCTATTGAACACACTGGATTATATGGATATGATTGAATTATTATTTAAAATATTATTTTAAAATATCAAGATGACAGGATGGACACATAAAGCAGAACACACAAAGCATGACAAAATATGACAATTAAACATTTATTCAACTTTGAAAAAATAATATAATAGTAATAAATAATATAATTATTTTAGCAATATTAACTACAAATGAATGCTATGTCCACCCTCTCATGTGTATGTCCACCCTATCAAGTCTAATTGGGTGACAGGGTGGACATTTTGGAACAATGACAGAGTGGACATTTTGAGCTTCACTTAGCATATTAGCTTACAACAAACTGTGACTAGCTAAATAGTTAGTCTGGTTGTTGAAGAGAATTTGGTATATTTAAACGTACATATTTTTAAAATATTGTAGTCTAATCACTTGGGTGGACATGTTAAGCTTAGGAAAAGCAAGTATGCAAACTCATACGAAGAAATTTTGTCAATTTAAAGTCACCAACTTACTCACTTCAGCCGTTGAAATTCCCACCACTGAAGAGAAAAAAAAAAAAAAATCTGTTGTCCAGATCACTAAAGGGAATGGCCTTTTCTTAAAGGGGCGGATTCCCCAAAATGACAGGGTGGACAACCATACAAGGGAGATGAACAAACTCTTCTTTTTTATTAAATGAAAATATTGTTTTTATTACCAAATGTTCAATACAGTCAAATTGAGTAGTCTCTTATTTAACAAAATATTAATAGGAGTAACAAAAATGTAAAATTTTATGATTTGACTATATTCTACTCTCATTCAAATTTAATGAGCAGTGCATGGGACATAAGATGCATCCACCTACACAAAACTTAAAAAAAATCTATGAATGTATCTAAAGAGCCAAGTAATGCTTTAGTTATGAATATACAACCTTAGCCTAATATAACACACTCTTTCATAGTCATTTTTTATGTTAAGTTATCATGGCAAATGAGTTATTTATGTACAGGACACCAAAAGGCACCCTACAGTGATATTGACCCATTATGATTTTCTGGAATGCATTTTTGTCTAGAGTATAATTGTAATAGTTCCAGAATTTCTTTCCTGACATGTTAATGGCGTTCTCTCCTCTCCTGATAATGAATTCTGCTTTGATTATCACATAAATGTAGCCATAAGGATTTAAATACCTTGTTAAATCTGCTTACGCAAAAAACAACATAAAATATGCTAATTTAGGCAATTACTCATTAGCTTCTTAGAATTTGCAATTAAATCCTAATATTAATGCCATCATTTTTCTCATTAGCTTCCACTTAATGTAATTAAAGCATACGGAAGCATATGTTGCAATATTTGGTCATTTCCTTGAGCTGCCTGCAAATTGAATGGACAGAGTTTAATTAAGCTCATGCAAGTTTATGATATTTACTTCATTCAGTTGCCTCACCAGAGGTTTAAGCGTACAAACTGAATAATAACGCCAAGAAAATGAATCAATTAGACATTAGTAGATCAACAGTACTATTCCACAACTGAATTGAAAATAAACTCTTTTGGTGGAGTCCTTGTTTGACTTGTACATAATGAGATTCTGAGTTTTGAAATATTCTTGAACTAATAAGGCAATGTATGTACTCTGTGAAGTTTTTCGTCTGTGTAGCATATTATAAATAACCTCTTTGTTTAGGATATGAGCCATCGAGCATACAGAATGTCACTGTGTTTTGTAAATTGTAGGTCCTTGAGGGCACTTCATGTGACACATTATGGATAACAGAATAATCCACTTGCCCTTGAAAGGGAGCATTCTTGAGGAGACTCAGCGAACTGAACGAACCTCCCTCGCATAAAATGGAAATAGCCTCTTTGTGATGAGGTTCTAAATAATATAGAAGGTTAGTGGAAATGATGGCAGCGTTTTTATTGGGCATCCACATAATGGCCTTCCTACACCTGCTTGTTAGAAGGGAGTTCACAGTCTCTTTAATGAGGACTCAGAGATTACGAACATTTACAGGGGTCAGTTCCCACCAAGTGGATGATTTTCTCCTTTTCCCTGTTAAAGTTTTGAAGTATGCATATGATTTGCCATATATTTGTATTCAATTACAACTAAATCATTAATTACAAATTGAAAACAGCCAATAAAAGACTAAAGGCTTGGTGGCCTGTCTCCATGTGTATGCTTTCTGTGCATGTCCCAGCAGCCTCCCATCCTTTCAAGCGGAACGGTGTCAGCAGGCAGCCATTACACGGGCCACTGTCAGTAGCATCCAACTCCAAAATAGCTCCTCTTGCAGTGTTTGCCCGGTTGGTTTCAGTGTCTGGCAGAGCAGAGAGGGGCTGGGTACTGTAACTCACAAAGTAGACAGATGAGTCCTGCTCAGAGTGGGGCCCTCTCTCCATCTGCCCATGTAACAGAGCACAGGTGGGGAGGACATATCTGATCCTTTGTGCATCGAATTAATGAGCAGGTCCAAGGAGTGCATTTATGTATGTGTATGTGTTTGTGGTTTGTGTTTGGAACAGTGTTGTTTTAGTATTGTAGTTTTTGTTAATATTTTGAGTTAATTTTGATTCATTAAATTTGCTATTTTAGTGCTAAAATGAGAAATGTTGGCAATTATTTTTATTTTTATTATTATTATTATTATTATTATTATTTATTTATTTATTTTTTATTTTTTTCAGTTTGTGTTATTTAAAGTAATGTGTTTTTTTTTTACTGTTTCAATTTTAGTTAAAAATAAAAAAGTCTGTCATTACAGGATTAATTCACTTCTAAACAAAAATGTACAGATAATGTACTCACCCCTCTGTCATCCAAGATGTTCATGTCTTTCTTTCTTCAGTCGTAAAGAAATTATGTTTCTTGAGGAAAACATTTCAGGAATTATCTCCATATAGTGGACTTCAGTGGTGCCCCCATGTTGGAACTTCCAAAAGGCAGTTTAAACGAGCTTCAAATGGCTCTAAACGATCCCAGCTGAAGAAGAAGGGTCTTATCTAGCGAAACAATCGATTATTTTCTAAACAAATTGACAATTTATATACTTTTTAACCTCAAATGCTCGCCTTGGTTGTCTTGTCTGTGTAATCCGGGTCAATATAGTTAGGCTATGTCAAAAAACTCTCTTCTTGTTTTCTTCTTCAACTTCAAAATGGTGCTTGACGTTGGGGAAGAAAACGAGATGGGAGTTTTACAACATATTGTTTGTATTTTGCTATAAAACGGACAGATTTTCTAAACTGAGACTTTGGAATATCTCCTGGTGCTTTCTTCTGGTGCTTCTTTTCTTGATTTTATTCTTGAAATTTTGACTTTATTGTCGAAATATTTGACTCTTCTTTTAATTTCAACTTTATTTTCAAAATATTATGACTTAATTTTTTTTTTTTTTTTTTTTAATACATGGCACTAAAATGCTGTTGTAAATTTGAACCACTTTTGTCACATGGACTATTTTAATGATGTTCTTACCTCATTTCTGGGCCTTGAACGTGGTAGTTGCATTGCTGCCTATGCAGGGTCAGAAAACTCTCGGATTTCATTAAAAATATCTTAATTTGTGTTCCGAAGATGAACGAAGGTCTTACAGGTTTGAAATGACATGACGGTGAGAAATTAATTACAGAATTTTAATTTTCGGGTATATTATCCCTTTAATCATAACAACCCTGGTTTTGACGTAGTTGTTCAGCTTGTGATTGTGATACACAATATGTATAGCCGATATTCATATTTAAAAAAAAAAAAAAAAAAAAAAAAAAACATTTAGACAACTACAAAACTTTTTGATTCAAGATGTGGTCACATTTACTGTTGCTTTACGAAATTCTGCGGTCAAAATCCAATCAATCCCATAGGAATTTGCACAATTGTGAATTGCATGAGGGCAAAAAACTTCATTACGCAGATTTCGCTTGTGTTCAAGTTGGTCATGCAAATTTGCTTCACTGAAATTCGGCTTGGTTTGAAAGTGACAGCTGTTCTTTATACATCTCATTGCTATTCACAATGTACAATTGGCCTTTTGGCACGTAAAATATTGCTGATGCTTGGAACACAGTATGTTATGCACTGCTATTGAAGCAAACTAGCCTTCCATTTTTAAATAAAGTATTAAATTATTTAAACATAATCAGCATGATTATGTTTAAATAATTTAATCCTTTATCTAAAAATGGAATGTACCATCTGTACATCCAGCAACAGCTCACAGTAGTACGGAGACTAAACTTCTTGTCTTCAGGTGACATTTTTATTTGTGGAGCATACAGCTATCAATAAAAAAATAAGCTGTACATAAAATCTTGTGAATCAGAGTTCAAAAGGCATTTATAGATAATACTGCATCCCTCTTAGGTATTAAGTAATGAGAATACTATGCATTCATTAAAAAGGAAAAGCACTGTAGGGTGCCTAAATTTCATTGAATATTAACAAAGAGTGCTGATTTACTTTTCAGACTTAGAGTGGTTTAGGTGAGATTCCTCCAAGAAAGGTAATGAAGTGAAACTATGTTTCATCTGCCCTTGCTCTTATGAGGAACTGTAAATTTAAATAAAATACAGAAAATCTATCTTTCCTCCACACACACACATACACAAAAAAACAATCTATTTTTTATTCGGTTTCATTATTTCGTAAAGAGTGCTGTGTGAAGTATGTCGGATGCTCGTAAAAAAGTACGCTTTGTGAATTATTCAGTGAGCTGTTTTGCATAGCAAAGGCCGGCAGAGAGGAGGGGGTTGTGGAGTCGGGTGAATCTCGAGTTGAGGAATGACACAGTGTGACTTCCTCCTCTCAGCTTCTCATCACGTTAATTATCGTATCTGGCTCTTGTCGGGTCCGCGGTACCTCTCGAATCACAACCACACGCGGACAATTTGTCAGTGGACAGAAAAGGCTATTTGTCTTTGTTTTTCAGAAAGGGATTGATGCGATTAAAGCTACAAATTACTATGGCAATCAGTAAATAACTTTTAGGGATACAAACTTTTGACTCGAGGACTTGATCGCCAGGTTATCTTTAAGGTGTTTTGGGAAATTACTAATTAAATAAGAGAACTTAAATAACAGCAATACCATTTCTCTTGAGATTTAGCTTCATTTGAATTACTGTATGTAAATATCACACACCTGATGGACTCGGAGATGATATAGTCAATTACTTCACTTCAAGAAGGGCACATTTGTCTGTTTTTCTCTTAATTATTAGTGCATAATCAGGAGTCTTACATAAACAGTATAGCTGCTGTAGGGTTTGCTCTGTTTATTTCTGCTACTGTACTCCCAGGGCTATAACAAAATGAACCTCCCCACTCACAAATGGTGTATTGTTGATAGCCTGGAATAATTAGGGCTTCTCTGGTGGGGTTTGGTTTAACGACGCAGGCTCTATCCTCCACAAATGACATCCTCCTCAGAGAGAGGGACTCAGTCAGGACTGAAATAATCAATGATTTGTGGTTTCCATTTTGAGTCTCAGTGTGAAGCTGCTTAGTCCTGCTCCACTGCACAGTACGTTAGCTGTTCGGCTCATCGCTGTTACAGTCATCCTTCCTCTCTGTCTATGAGACGTCGCCGTACACTCACTTTGCATACTTATGGATTATCTATACAAGAGGACAATAGATAACTTCAACAACACGGACTGGTGCACAGTCAAAATCTCACAGCAGAACCCCTTTAATAAAAAAGAAAGCCTGCACTCGCAAACAACTTGAGTGTCTTTTATAATTTGTCTGCAATGGTTTAGCTTCAATATATTGGCGCAGCACTGGCATTAGCAGAGTAGTTCTTCCAGACAATCCCAAATATAAAAGCATCTTTTGTTAAGATAACTCTACAGGTTTTTAAAACCTTTTGCCACTTAACCAACTTTTTATATGGCCCTTTGAGTAATGACAAATTATAAATTCAGTACTTATTTTCTGAATTCGTGATCTGTTTCTGGAATTTCTGCCAGTGCCACATAAGGAGGGCGCTTGCAGGGTCCATTGCTTGTGAATCTATTTTTAGCCATGTGTAATTTAAAGATAATAAGCTCTATTTGCATTTGCCAGCCCTATCAGACAGCACAGACTGTACGGCTTTCTCTGTTTGCCTCCTTACTCACCTCAGATATGCTAACTAACTTTCTTTCATTTGGACTTTGCTTTTTAAATTATTTTATTTCATTTTTTTGTCTTTCTTAAAAGGTGCTTTTAGCGATCCTTATTAAATTGTTTACAAGTAAAGAAATTAATAGGATTTTATCATTAGCATGTTTTTTATGTATTATATATTATTAAAGTTCACCCAAAAATGAAAATTCTGTCCATTTAAATGGTTAAATTAAATTATATTAATCAAAAAGCATGTCTCATTAATTCAAATCATGAAACTTAAACAATTTAACATCAATTTATTAAAAGTTAAATAAAAATTGCATGTTTAGGGCCCAGTGAAATGTTTTATTTTTTTCCCACCTTATGTTTTATTGTTACCAAATTCTGTGTTTAATTAGCCTATTTGAATGCGTAAAAACAAGTTTAATTTATTCTTGCAATAGCCTTATGAAATGTTTTTTTTTTTCTGCTTATCAAATGAAGGCATAAACCATTTATTTGAGGGTTTTTTTTTTGATTAATAAAAATTAAACATTTTATTTTTTGGCAAATAAAGGGGATTTACTATTACAGTTAAAACGCTGAAGAAATATCGTATGATTATTCCTTAAAAAATAAGGTTTTAATAATTTTAGTAGTAGTATTACGTACATTCTGCTGAAAAATTGTAATGTATTTCTGCCACAATGTCTTTGAGGAGTTAAACCAAACTTTTATTTTGATGGGTTGCCTTGAATACCTTTAAGATATGATGCTAGTTTTACTCAAATTAAACAGTAGAATGTTCATGAAGTGCCTCTCAGAGCAGTTCTGGGGATGTTGCTCATGTATTTATGTCCTCATTTAGTGAGACAACAGACACTGAAATCACCGCGAACGTCATGCACACTTCAGTTCTAGTAGTAAACGAAACCGTGCATCCACGCCATTCATTAACGCAGAGACACACTGAAAATGCAGGATTCATTTTTAAATAGTCTTTTTGCGGCTTAATATTTACAAATACTAGTCCATATAGCGATTTGATTTAAGTGTAATGACCCATTTTTGATTAATCCATCCAAACTTAAAAAATTGTGTGACATTCCATGTTAAATTCTGTCTTTATGACTGAATTCTGCCATTCCGTCCGCGTTTTCTGCATTGCGGAAACCATAGGGCCCTATAATAGTTGCATTGCTGTCTATGCAGGGTCAGGAAGCACTTGGATTTAATCAAAAATATCTTAATTTGTGTTTCAAAGATGAACAAAGGTCTTAACGGGTTTAGAGCGGCATGAGGGTGGGTAATTTAAATAGCATATTAGTAATTGATTTTTCAGTTTTATGGCATTTGAACACCATGAACATTAATTTAAACTTTTTTGGAACATGAAAACTACCACACTTGACTTCATAGAATGTAATACAGTCTCAGTGGAAAAAGCAATTAGCTCGAATTTGTATTTGGTTTTTTGCTCATCTCCTCAGCCATCTAGAATCAGCACGCTTGAAATTAATTGGCCTCCTTCGTATAGACTTCCTGCTAAGTTCCTGTCCTTCTCCTTAACATGAAAAATAAAAGCTTCCCAAATCAAAAGAACTACAAATCAGAAGTTTCTCATCTCAAGCCGAGCCATCTGTCTTCTTTTGTGTATAAAATCGCGCCCATGGGTTTGGACCAGCCCTCTCATCTTTTCAATCAAATTCCCCGGCCCGCTGCTTCTGAGTGGCAACTGGCCCACATCTAAGCCTGGTGCTCAATGGAGTTTCTCTGTGGTAAGAAGCTAAATCTGTTGCAGTGAACCATGCCTGATGTGTTAATGGTGGATCCTTTGCTCCCTCTGAAATGCCACACTCCAATCAGCAACCCCAGCTGACTCTTGTTCTGTCGTCCTCCACGCATCCCTTTCACTGTAATTAGCTACAGTGTGCCCACTGATTGGACCCCTTATTCTCTTTGTCTATTAGATGTGTACTGAGAGGCGTCTTTTCTTTCCCCAGGAGGCAGACAGGAAGTGTCATAGAGATTGGGCTTATCACGGAAAGCTAAAAAAGGAACATTTCGCCTCTATCATTGCGCAACGAAGAATGCCTCGCTTTCTTAAATTTGATTTTGCAGAGTAATTTACTGACTAGCTGATGGGCTTTGTGAGTCATTGTGATCTAATACGCATTCTTTGGTTGTTAACAAACGAAAACATATCTGTTCTTGATGAGGGGGAGATTAGCATTGTTAATTATGACCTTAAGAGAGGCATTACCGTTCTCTCAGTGAGAGCACTACAGCACTGCTTGTTGTCTTTGAGGGGTAAATCTCTCAAATGTCATATATTACTTGCATTTATTTGATCCAAAGTACAGCAAAAACTGTTAAAATTTGAAATATTTTTTTACTATTTAAAATAACTGTTTTCTTTTTGAATATATTTGAAAATGCAATTTATTCCTGTGTTCAAAGCTAAAATTTCAGCAGAAAGTCATTCTAATCATTCTAATATGCTGATTTGCTGTTCAAGAAACATTTTTATTATTTATTATTATTGTTATTATTATCAAAATTTAAAACAGTTGAATTTTTTTTTCACTGAAGGAAATTATAGAAATTAGCAAGTGTACTTTAAATTAATCAAAACTGATAATTAAAAGAAATGTATAATGTTACAGAAGATTTCTGTTTCAGACAAATGCTGTTCTTCTAAACATTCTATTCATCAAAGAAACTTGAAAAAATTCTACTCCGCTGTTTTCAACATTAATAATAAATGTTTTTGAGCAGCAAATCAGAATAGTAGAATGATGCTAAAAATTCAGCTTTAAAATCAGAGTTATTTTAAATAGTAAAAATATTTCTTAATTTTACTGTTTTTGCTATACTTTGGATCAAATAAATGCAGGCTTGTTGAGCAGAAGAGACTTCTTCAAAAAACCTTAAAAACCTTTTGACTGGTAGTGTATATACATATAGAGAGGATGTTTTCAACATTTTCGTGAGATATTGGCATTAATATTTCAGAACAAACCTAGAATACACTGCTTTGCTAAAGGCAAAAAATAAAAACAAAATAAAAACAGGAAACAACCTTGATTAGCCTCTCTACTTTCATCCTGGAGATGAGCTCTTTGTTCGGATTTTGTCATTTTTGGCAGTAGGTGAGGTTTTTAGGCGGTTGATTTATAATATATGTATATATATGTCTATAGAAATATTACATTTTTCTTTTGGTTTTGGAGTAAATAACCAAATTATTATTATTATTATTTTAACAAGTTTTGTGAGATTCACTCTTAGCCATACTGGCAGTAATATCTCAAAACAAAGCTAGAACATATTGCTTTGCTTATGGCAATAGGGGAAAAAAATCGTTTAATAGCGTCTTTATTTTCATCCTGGAGATGAACTCTGTCCTACACTGCATTCTCTTCTTTCTGTCTCCCAGCAATCATGAAAGCTTTTTGATACAAGTTAATGAAATGAAATAAATTGGCTTGTAATGCATGGGAGGCTGTAAAGGTAATGGAATTTGAAGAGTGTCAGTGGGAATGGGGAAATGGGGCAGAGATTGGTTGAGGTGTGTGTCCCGAGGGCTGTGAAACATGGCAGCAGTGATATAGAGCAGAGCCAAAGGTATCCAGACGGTAAGGTACTCATTTATACAACCTCCCTCAGACCTTTTATCAATTAAAAAATCTTGATATCACTTTATATGTCATATCATATAATATAAATCACTGTGGTGTTACATTACTGTTATGCAATAACAAGATTAGGCAATATCGGTGAAAAGTGTGAACGCAATACCTATCTTTGTATTATTTGGCTCCCTCGTGGCATTTCCTAACACCATATATCTATTCTGAGAGTGTTTTAATATTTTCTGTTGCAGTGTTTGATGGAGATATCAAGTGCAGAATGTGTGTGAGATTGAGAGGTTGGTCAGAGACAAACAGAAACTCTCCCAGCAGACTCCACACATTCCAAAAGCTCCTGAGGCATTACTGAGGCTTTAAAACAGAGTTATGTTTAACATGGAGAGGGAGAGAGAGATAGAAAGAAAGAGGAAAAGACAGAGAGTCAACCTGTTTCCAGTTAGAGATGATGAGAGTTCTGCTAATGCTGCCTCCGGGGAAGTGATTTAAGTGATTTTGGCGTGAATAAAATAGGTGTTAGATAATATAATATTCTTTTTAAATTTCTTTTTCATTTTTATTCAGCTTTTTCATTCTACTGCAATTAGGGAAAGAGCAAAGAATGCATGTAAGCTCTATAATTTTTGCTTTATCTATTGCATATTGTTTATCATTCTTGTGTTCCCACAGAGAATTATGGAAAATGTAGTTTGCTGTTAGCTGTATACTAATTAAACTGTACCGTTGACTTACGATACATTCACAACCTGATTGGTCGGGTTGAATGACGTATATTTCGTGACGGAATGCACCAAACACTCCAAACAAAAGGAAAAGGTGCATTCGACTTAAACCAGTGCTGCATGTATTACATCAAAGTACCCATTCACTGATCGTTCTGTTCATCGGCGCTTTAAGTCGAACACACGCAGTGCCGTACGCTGGACTTAAGCGCGCATATTGTTGCGTGCATATGATTTAATTTTCACCACCTGCTAACTCACAAAGAGCTCATAAATGGCACTTTACCTCCTCGTTGCTCCACAATTGCCCTCTGCTCATTTTGTTTTGGATACACTGCTTGTTCCCTTCGTGAAATCATGTTGCATAGTATCGCACTTCCTGATTTTGGTTTGTTTAGAAGCAGGGCCTAAAACTAACTTTTTGCCACACCTGCCAATGGCCAGTGATCTGATCAAATTTACCGGCCATAAAACACTTTTTGCAAAAACAGGCAGTTATTATTATGACTAAACATATTTACAATGTTTTTAATTTGTCCTGCTACTGGTGTCTCTATTAAATGCATTTTCGCTCAGTTGTACCTATTAATTATAGCCATTCAACATTACAGTATAATTGAAAGCTATTATTTCTTATTTTTAGGCTTTTAAGAAATATATAACAACTTCTAGTTTAAGTGATTTTAAAACAGTCTTCACATAAACTATAAATTGTATATGCATAAACTATACAGATTAATCTTTATTCAAGCTACAAAAGTTAATCAATGACTAGAGCAGTCCAGTGATGATTTCTCTTTTTGTTTTGTTCTTTGATTTACATCAGTGACAATCTTCAGCAGGTTAGGTTTCACTATAAAAACAGCGTGGTCTCTTTAAAACCTGATGCACATGACGTGGATCTGGCACATATCCGATTTTCTCCAAACTCTGTACGGTCATTTAAGACTTTAATACTCATCCAAGAATATGTTTACGAGGTAACTCGCCAAAACCGTGCATTTTGACACAACTATGCTTCACTGCATCGTTTAGGCAGCGTAACCCCAAGTATGTGTCACCACATTCTTGGGTTATGAAGAATAAAGAAGGGAAAAGTTATTCTTCCGAAATGAAGCAGGAGTATCTTCTCAGGTAAAAGCTATTAGAACTGTGTCTAGGGACAAGCTGGTCATCACACTGCTCTGATCTTATCAGCCATTTGTATTCCATTATTTGATTCGCTCTTGTCGCTTATGACAGAACAGCCAATCATGACAATCTTGTGTTTGGAAAAGATTGTTTTATTTGCTTACGTCAGAAACATTGAATCTCTTTAAAACTGGCTGTTGTTTTCACTGCATTCCATTGTTATATTTCGTAAAAAGTTTTACCCGCCAACTGGCGACTGATGCTGTTACATATACTCGCCAACGCCAATTTTTACTCGCATTTGGCGCTAATTTTAATTTTAGGTATTTAGTCCGTGTTGCGTTCATATTTCATTCGAACTGCACCAGAGTTCGTTTGGAAGTGGATCTTTTTAGCGGTCTCGGTCCGCTTATTTGGTGCGTGCCAGGGTTCGAATGGCAGCGTTCACACTTACTCAAATGAACCACACTAACAATTACACCAGAGTTCATTTTAATCAAAAGTGTGAACGAGTGTCAAAAAAATCCTCAAAGTTATAAGAAAATCCCACTGGGAATTAACATAACCTGTACCCTCTTCTCATATATATGATCATTCTGACATGACTTGAGGGCAGCAGAATTTTAAAACTAATTGCATGGTGGAGACGATGAATATGTAAATGAGAACAAAAATCACAGGACTCTCATTTCACTCCGATCATGTTTGATGACCTCAGAGAAGCCACTCAGTTAAGGACATATACAGATAAATGAGTCCAATCAGGCAAGAGAAAATATGAAAAACTGAGAAGGCACACTCCGTATGCACCCGTTAAGTCATTAACATATGCTTCAACGTGTTTCATCCACCATTGCACTGGTTGAAGTTGGAGTGGCAAGCTGTTGATTGCTCATTGTGAGCAGTGCCCTTTTTCTCACAATGCATCTCCACAGTATAATTGTTAGGCTGTTGTATAGAGACTTTGGCCTGAGTCAATGTGTATGTGTGTGAACATCTGGAGTTTGCCTGGCGTTATTTCCACGGCCCGGGGCAAAAGTCTTCCAGACCGTGAATGTGCGACTGAGGGAGAGAGAGTGGGGTAATTTGTTTTGTTTGAGCAGAGGGGACGGTAGGGAGTGAAGAGTGCTTAAATTGATTGATTGGTGGCTCGTAGAGTAGTGGACCAGGCCATAATTACTCTTTGTGCCTGGTGTGATAAGGAAATTAATCAAACCATTATGTTGCTCCGTTTTATCATCAGGTAGCAATAATTGAATAAACTAACTTCACTTGTCTTCAGAATGACTTTCCTCGCTACGCGTGTCGACTATATTTTGCACAGAAGGTTAGAAGTTTTGCATTACATCTGTTGGTAGGGGAAGGATTTTCCTGTTGTTTATTATATAAACAAGAAAATGATTCCGAAATTATTCCTTTTTATCATTCCATCTGCCTACCCTTCTGTTCGCCGTCATACCTGTCTATAACTCTGCATCTGTTCTACGGAAGCATCACGTTAGACTAATGCAAACTGTGTAAAAATACCCTACGGTTGAAGTAAGAAATCCAGCGAGATTTTAAAAGATTCACATGCGCAGCGAGGTTGTAACTTGCTGTTGTTATGTCGTTCTCGCGTACATCCCGCTGAGCAGAACAAATGCAGCAAAGATGGGAGGGCCAGAATAAGCTGCTAAATCAGTCTGATTGTTCTTAAATCCTTCATGTCCACTTGTATCACTCAGCGGAGCCTTCATGCAGAGTTGGAAATAGGGCAGCCAATTCTCCATTCAGCTCAGCTGTTTGTGGATTTTCTTCTCGCTGGCTACCCCCCTCACTCGCTTTCCTTTTCCCCTTCACTCTAAAAGTGTCTCTACAAATCAATTACCTTCCCTGGCTCGTTTGGGATTTAGCGAGGACATTGTCTGTGGCAGATAATGAGGTCTGGTGCTGTGATTTTCTTTCTCCCATGATGCCACACAGGTTATTTTCTCAGTGGAGGCAGCAGGCCTCATGTTGCAGAAATTTAAGCTGGTGTTATTGTCTTCCCATTTTATCAAATAAGAAGCGACAGCTCAGCCTTACACTGAGTACGTGTTACATCAAATCAAGGCCTGACAAATGAATTACTGAAAGTACAGAACTTTGATGCAGTACTTGGACTTGTTGTGATATGATGGAGGGTGATATGTTCATATACATTCACATGTAATTGCATATGACAGTGGGTTCTGTTTCTGGACATGTTTGTTGGCCTGCATCAATAGCTGAAGGCATGAATATAAAATGATTTGGGTCAAAATACAAATTTCTTTAGTGCTTGCAATGCTTTCAGTACGTCTTTAACCTTCAGTGTTTGTTCAGATTTCCAGCTAATCTGATTTGGCTTAATTTGATGTTTCCTATTCTGATAGGTGAACTTATGTACATTTTTATGCGAAAGTTTGTGAACCCCTTGCAGAATCTGTGAAAATGTGAATAATTTTAACAAGAGTGATCATACAAAATGCATCTTATTTTTTATTTAGTACTGTGCTGAGTAAGATATTTTACATAAAAGATGTTTACATAAGTCCAAAAAATAGCTGAAATTATTAAAATAACCCACTTCAAAGTTTGGAAACCCTGGTTCTTAATACTGTGTGTGGTTACTTGGATGATCTATGACTGTTTTTTTTATTTTTTTGTTTTGTGATGGTTGTTTATGAGTCCCCTGTTTGTTCTGAACAGTTAAACTGAGCACTGTTCTTCAGAAAAATCCTCCAGGTCTTGCAGATTCCAGGTCTTCCAGCATCTTTTGCATATCTGAACCCTTTCCAGCAATGACTGTATGGTTTTGAGATCCATCTTTTCACACTAAGGACAACTGAGGGACTCAAACACAACTATTAAAAAAGGTTTAAACATTCACTAATGCTCCAGAAGGAAACACGAGCCAGGGGGTGAACATTTTTTTAATTTTACGGTCTTAGGTAAATTGTGTTTAATTTGTCTTCCGGGAAACATGCAAGTATCTTCTGTTTGTCCGGAGGGCAGTACTGAATGGAAAAAATTATATTTCAACAAAATAAGAAAAAATTGGACATCTTTGTCCTGTTCAAAAATTTTCACCCCCCGGCTCTTAATGCATCGTGTTTCCTTATGGAGCATCAGTAAATGTTTGAACCTTTTTTAATAGTTGTGTTTGAGTCCCTCAGTGTGAAAAGATGGATCTCAAAACTATACAGTCACTGCTGGAAAGGGTTCAAATATGCAAAAGATGCTGGAAAACTGAAGAATCTGCAGGACCTGGAGGATTATTCTGAAGAACAGTACTCAGTTTACCTGTTCAGAACAAACAAGTGACTCATGAACAACTATCACAAAACAAAAAAAAAAGTTGTAGATCATCCAGGTAACCACACGTAGTATTAAGAACAAAGGGTTCCCAAACTTTTAAAGGGGGTTATTTTAATAATTTCAGCAATTTTTTTGGACTTATGGACTATATGTAAACATCTTTAATGTAAAATATATTACTCAGGACAGTACCAAAATAAAAATAAGATGCATTTTGTATGATCACTCTTGTTAAAATTATTCACATTTTCACAGATTCTGCAAGGGGTTCACAAACTTTCGCATAAAACTGTAGATTCTAGAACTTTCATAAGGACACATGAGCTCAGTTCCTCATGTGGGATTCCCATGGGATTGTTATGCACATCTGTTGTTTTTAGGATAATCAGCATTGTGTTGCCCCCTTTGCATTGTTCCTAAATTGGTAGCGGTGTGATGCAGCAAGTTTACTTCTCTTTAGAGCTTTAGACAAGTGGACCACGCAGCTTGTCAGAATTACTTGTTAAGCTAGGTTGTTTTTCTTGAAATTGTGTGACTAATTCTCATTAAGTGTCATGAACATGCCTGCAAAGTTTCAAAGTGTTGTGAAATGTGCATACGAAGTTTCAATTTTGATTGTGATGATAATTTGACCTGCAAATTTCATGGTTAAAAGCATAGTGTGAGTTTTGGTGAATTGTATTGAATCTAATTAGGGTCAGACCCAGAGCATAATGACACCCTGAATTTTAAGGGTTAAACATCACATCTTAAAAATGTGCAACATAAAATGTGCTTTGCTTTCTGGTCATTCCTCAGATGACATTTCATGCAAATGATTTTCTCATTTCTGTGAATTTTAAATGATTAATATCAAGTCTTGATTCTGATAGACATGTCCATTTGCCTAAACAAGTTTAATTGCCATGTCTTGCCTGAGCATACCCATCATTAGTATCAATATCGTGATGAAAAGAGGTTGCCTTTTACCCCGAATGTTACACAAACAATATAATCACTTTCCATTTTGATAGATGGAGCTCTGGAGTCAGTTAATCGGTATCCACCCTTAATTAACATGCTCAATCATGTCTCTTTCTCAAAATGATCTGCCGCCCGCCTTTTTCATGATAGCGATTATCAGTTGTTTGGCTGTGGATATGACAGGCCTAATAGAACTGGATAGCCTCAGTGAACTGCAGGATGGACCGGGGACTCATATATCAGATGTGTCCGCAGTGGGAGGATGGTGTCTCGTTTTATGTCTGTTGTCCTTTTGCAGACCCAGAGCCCAGGGAGCAGTATGTAGGGCTTTTAGTACCAAAGGTAGAACATAGCTCTGATTTTAGAGGGGAACAAATCATATTATTTATTTATTCATGTTATATAATTTCTGCAGGAGGGAATAACAAAGCTAAAAGAATATTTTGTATCAAAATGATCTAAAAGTTGAGCTTGAAAAATTAAACATTCATCTTTATCTATGTGAATTTGTTTTATGTTTTTCATCTAGTCTCTGACAGGTCTTCTTCTTGAGTGTTAACGGCACTAATTAGTCTGAGTGTTAAAGCATATAATTATGGGTCATAAGTTAGCTTGCATGAAACATCTCATACTTGTTCATATCTGGCTGCCATGGTAACTAGCAGCATTCTC
This sequence comes from Cirrhinus mrigala, assembly GCA_036247105.1. NCBI lineage: Eukaryota > Metazoa > Chordata > Actinopteri > Cypriniformes > Cyprinidae > Cirrhinus > Cirrhinus mrigala. Next base: position 38,297,131 of record CM070011.1, on the reverse strand, counting down.
AAATAACACTTCTTCCCCTGATGAATCAGAGCGGCTATGAGTGTCCTTAGGATTTAAGAGCAATATAATGAAAAGTGAAACAATAAGCAATTTGTTCAGAACTCATGCAATTTGAATTACATTAATTTACAGATATATAAACTGAGAGTGCATACAAGCAAGTTAGGTTATGACAAGAAGGGTTAGGTCTGTGTTTAATAAATTGTGCTCATTATTCATTGTTTTGCTGTCATTTCTAAATCTCATTGCATAAACATTCTAATTGGAGCTATATGCTGAAGGACAGCAGTGCATTTTCTGAGAGCTAATTAAAGCTGAAGTGTGTCGTTTCTGTCCCACTAGTGTCACCCAACGAAATTTCAGAAATAATGACTGTTTTCCAAGCAGATTTCTTTTGGGTAAACGCACAGATCCCGCCCTAATCTCACACAATTGGTTGCAGTATTGGGCCACTCAAACAAACTTAAACTACATTTGATAGTGCCACAGTGTTTATGCTTTTCAGGAAATTTCCCAAAGGGAAATATAAAAGGTATTTAGAGTCAATTTAGAAAATAGTCAGATTCAAGTGTTTACATGCTTGATTTTTCCTGTTGATCAGATTATTTCAGGTCAACAGCACCTCTTTCAGCCCAATCAAAATGTTACTCTAATCAACTGTGGTGTTTACCAGAAGGCTTTTCGGTCCTATTATAAACTGATTCCTATAAACGTAATGAGCGCATGTAAACGTACCAGTTGTAAAATCTGTGGAAACTTTTAGGTTTGATTGAGGCATTGATTATTATCCTTGTGACTATTGACTTTAAATCACCAAAGAAGAATGTGTGTTGACTAGGGCTAGGCGATTTTTCGGATTTTATCGATTAATTTGAATTTAATGTTTGAGGAATCACGATTTAAAACAGAAATATTACCAAACGTTAGAATTAGACACTTTGACAATATGCCAATGATAACAGTAAAGAGAAAAGAACGTTCCAACCGCATGTCGGATTAACCGCTCACATGTGACGTGCTCATATCACACAGAATGCGCTGTTGTGTTGACAAAGATGCATCACGGGCAGTGGAATACACTGTAAAAAACAAATTGTTGAGTCAACTTAAAATAATTTGTTACCTGGCTGCCTTAAAATTTTAAGTTCAGTCAACTCAAAAAGGTTTAGTCAACCTGAACTTAAAGTTATACTAAGTGACAACTTAGATATTTGAGTTCATTCAACTTAAAACTTTAAGGCAGCTGGGTAACAAGCCCAGCTTTTAACCAAATTTTTTTAGTCAACTCAAATATCTAAGTTGTCACTTAGTACAACTTAACATTTCAAGTTGACTGAACTTATTTGAGTTGGCTAAACTTAAAATTTTATAGCAACAGGGTAATAAATTATTTTAAGTTGACTCAACAAATTGTGTTATTTTGCTTTTTACAGTAGGAAAAACATGAAAGATGATGGTAGTGAACTTCTTTTAACTTGAGCGCCGCATTTTTAGATTGCCGTTTCATTCATGAGACGCTGCAAGTGACGCGAGTGAAACGTTTTTCATGTTTACAAACAATGGAAAAGCAGCGCAATCTAATAAAAAACCTTTAAAGAACTACTACTGTATGTCTAATATTTCATGTTTGCATCATAGTGACAGACTGAAAGCTGCTGTTCATTGTTTTTACAGAACATTTATAGTTAATAATATTCTACTGGTGAAACGTTCTGAAAAAAATCGAGATTTTAATTTTTTGCTATATCACCCAGCTCTAGTGTTGGCTTTGTGTCAATGCCTGTATTTTCATCTGATATTGGGATGAGTAAGAATTGTTTGTTTTAAGCCTGATCTAATGACGAAAACATACCTGTGGGAACATTTTCACAAGACACGAAATATACGTACCACCATGTACATTTCACGACCTATTCGTTTATGAAATGTCCACTAAGTGGCGCTAAAAGAGTGTTTGTTTTTTTTCCCCTGGAATAGATGAACGTACATATGATACGTTTCATGTTTTTAGCACGTCACTGCAGTTCTGAATTGAATTGTCCATTGAGTGGCGCTATAACTCTAATGCTCTGTGATGTTTTACAATAATGTACCATCTGTACTACACCTAAACTTATCCGATAGTATGAACAGTTTTAGTTCCGATAGTTTTAGCTTAGGGGTGGGCGATATGGCAAAAATATCATATCACGATTTTTTTCAGAAATATCACGATTCACGATTTTATCACGATTCTTTGTCATGTTGGTTTTACTATTTTGCAAATTGACTGAGCAGTAAAGCCAAACTAATTTTCCTATTTTAAAAACAAAGACTTTCAAGGTAACAAAGTATGAAATAAAAAAGAATAGCAGATATTTAGGCCAAAGTGGGTGAAAATAAAAATCTTTGTCATTATTTTATCTTTGTTATTAAAAGATAAAAAACAAAGAATACAAACAGTGCTTTATTTTTCAGGTTCAGTAGGTGTATTTAGCAGTAGCATTCAAGAAACTGAATTAACAAATACAAAAAGTGAAACACTATATACTTATACACTATATACACATCAGTTGTACACTGATTCTTATCAAAGCAACTATATTAAAGTTTTTCATTCAAGAGCAGTGAGTGATTTTTCTCTTTGTGTTTTGTTTTAATAACAATTAAAAGAATAGTTCACCCAAAAATAAAAATTCTTGTCATTTGTCTGTCAATTCTGTCATAGTGTTTTATTTTAATACCATCATTTACTCACTCTCAGGTTGTTTTAACCCTTAATGAGTTTCTTTTTTTCTGTTGAACATTGTCTATTTGATCATTTTTATTATTAAAATCAGTGGGGACCAGCTACTGTTTGGTTATCCACATTCTTCAAAATATCTTATTTTGTGTTTAGCACAAGAAAGAAAGTAATACAGGTTTGGGACAACATGTAAGTGAGTAAATAATGACAGAATTATCATTTTTGGGTGAACTATCCCTTTGATGACAAGCGGCAGCATGTTGAGTACTGCCCCTTTAAGAGCTGCACATTTAATATACAGGCAGGCATTCGTTTTTTCTCTCTCAATTCAATTGTTTGCTTTCACTTTAGACAAGCTTCTATAAACTGTTTTTATATGTAAACCTTGTGTGTTTTGACAATAGTCGCGTAATCAGACGTGATACATAAATTAGTTAAGTAATTATAGGCGCTATTTAACAGTATTTTAATGTGCGCTTGTTTCAGGTGTAAGCGCAGTGGAAAAGCGCATGTCGGAACAGCAAGCGAATGAAATGTTTAACCGGCAAGACTTTAAAGCAAATAATGTACATTTGTGATTGTGAATAAGTGCAGTGTCCCGTGAGTGTAACTACCGCTGAGTTAACACTGAAGTGAATGTATGTTGCGTTGTACAGTATATTGAGACGGAGGCGCCAGAACTGCAGCTGAGAGAATAGCACGATACTACGATATTTCTCAAAAAGCAGATCTTGGAAACATTTTTATCGTCCACGATCAAAAATCGTCATATCGCACACCCCTATTTTAGCTTGTTTTTCAATCTGTCATCTTTCAGCTCTTTCATTGTGAGTCATGTTTTTCACAGGATTTGTACCCAAGGATTTCAAATTGTAAATCCAATTTCGCCTAAGCTAGCAAGCAAGCTTGTTACATCCGGAAATCGAAACATATGGAGCTGTAATCGTAACTGTGTATAAAAATGATAATAAGTGCTTGCCGTTTTACCAACTCTAGTGTTAATTTCTGTTGGAAACTGCAGTGATATGTACGTATTGGTACATACTTCGCGTCTTGTGAAAAAGTTCCTAGAGGTACGTTTTCATCATGAAATGAAGGTTGCTTGTTTTGGTGCGCTTTCTTACAACACATCCCAGAATAATCACATGTTAGATGAGCTGGCAAAGAGTACTAAAATTCGATGTGGTCATGTGTTTTTGACTACCTCTGGATGTAGTTTCAGTAAACTGATCACAAAACGTTTTGGCCCCTATGTCCACCCTTATTTAGTGCTGATCACTTGTAATCAGATCACAAAAACACATTTTAATAGCATGTGGAAACAAACGTGTTTGTTTGGGCACCTGTGTGTGTGTTTGGGCATGTGTGTGTGCTCATATCTTCAAACTTCTGAAGCAACCTTCTGTATTCTGTCATCTTCGTGGAGATGTGACATTTCTCCCACCCACCTTTTGGTGTGTTTGTGTGCGTCCTGAGCCATCTGCCTTCTCTTTCTGGATCACGCTTCCTTCTCAGTCTTCCATTCCACCCCCTGCTTTTCTCTCCCATCACACTGGTATCAGTGTCATATGACAGTGGCAGTGAGGAGACCCAAGCTAGGAGCCGTGACTCATTCACAACAACAGAAACACATCAACACAACCTGGAGAGCTGCCATTAGACTGGCACTGAGACCCCACATCACAGCACAAACAACACACCATGGACAGGACATGGCCTTACATTTTTGACACTTTATAGTCCCTGGTTGCCAGTTAATATTGTCTTGTGCCTTACCTGTTTATTAATATGAAGAAGGTTTTCTATAGACCCAAAGTTAGAAAAATGAAAACTGCTAAAACTAAATCATTGAAAGCTGTTTATCAGTAATGCATGTGTATCAGAGTATGTGAGCGGAGTGGAGCGGCAATAATTTCCCCTCCGCGCTCCAAGCATTCAATAATCACTCCGCTCCAGCTCCGCTCCGGGTTCACCATTTCCCACTTCCTGCTCCACTCCTCGCTCAGCTGATCAGGAACACCGCTCCACCTTCACTCCGAGGAAATTTACGGCTAAAGTATTTCAGTGTGTTTTGAAATATCACATAACATATATTACAATAAAATAAAACAAAATAAAATACTAGGAGAGAAGTTTTGTGGCTTACTGGACCACTAGTGTGCAAACTTTCCTACCACATTCCTATCAATCTTATTACATGGATGTCAGTATTAAAAAGTATCATCTGCTTTTTTCAGTGCAAATTTTGTAAAGGATGAAAATAATAGTTCATTTTTGTCAGTTATGTTATCTGCGGATCGCTGCATTTCCTACAGATTTCTGCTCATTCAAAATCGGATACGGATGAAACAGCGCTGTAAGATTACATTTGATTGAATCCATTATTGAAATAGTAACTGCGTGTGTAAATAAGTGTTGTACCTGTTTAAATCATGCTTTCATCCGAAAATATTCAGTATCTAGAAGGAGCAAACAAATTCCTCGAAAACGATCCTCCTAAACCTCCCGCTCATGTATATTGCTGTCATTAAAATCTTTACATTCTTTCTGATCTCAGTGATCCACCTATATCAAGCTAGCTAACTACTCTAACTACTAACTACTCTGATGTGTGTATATTTTGCATGCCCATCTATCCATAAAGTCCCTGTGAAATCAAAATGGAAGTTTTATGGCTTTTAGTAAGGGTGTGAAGAGACCCGCAAGACGAGACACGAGACTGGGTTCACGAGAACGAGACGAGACAAGATTTTTAAACTTTTCTTAAGAAATCCTCAATGATAAAATATATACGGAAAATAGTATTTTATTCAGCTGAAAAAGACAAAATGCAGAAAAAAAACTTTATGAAATTAAACTTCCATTTTAATGAATTATATGCTTCATGATTCTGAATAAAATGAGAATCCCAGTTTTTAATAAATTGGTAATTAAATTGATGACCATGATTATCTCACTATTCTGGAGAAAAAAGATGAGAAAACTAAACAAAATAACGTAATTTACTAGTGGTTCTGACAAACTGTTCATTGCTTAAGTCTTTTAAAAACATATATTCATTTAAACAAAATTTTTAAAAAATTCAATGAAGGAGTTAGTGTCTCTCTTGTTTGACTATTGAAATCTCCTGAATGAATGATTCAATGACATACTTTTTTTAAACGGGCAGTTGTCGCCACCTCCTAGTGGATGAGGATAAGCGCTACAATGGGGGCAGCCGTGGCCTAATGGTTGGGGAGTCGGGCTCGTAATCAAAAGGTTGCGGGTTCGAGTCCCAGGTCCGGCAGGGATTGAAGGTGGAGGGAGTGAATAACCAGCACTCTCTCCACCCTCAATACCACGACTGAGGTGAGTCCCTTGTGTGTGTGTGTTTGATCACTTCTCACTGCTGTGTGTGTGCACTTGGATGGGTAAAATGCAGAGCACAAATTCCGAGTATGGGTCACTGTACTTGGCCTCACGTCCTTTCCTTTCCTTTCCTTTCCAATACATACAAGTGTTAAGATACTTTAGTTTTGATTGCTATTGTAGACAATAAGTGTTTATACCCAAACTATAAACTTTTATCCCAGTACTTCTATTATTTAAATGTCTGTAACACAGAAATAATGACTATAATGTGGTTAAAAAGACTGTTTGTGTTGCTCTTTCTGCGTTCACATTTACCCCGACCCTCTGATTCATTAACATGGGCAGGGACAAAACGTGCTTCTCATGCTCCACTGACACTCGCGATGTGAAACAGTCACAATAGACATAGCTAAATCGTCATTCAGGAATAAGATCGTGTGGGTGTTTGAATCGAGATCTCGATATTTTAAGGATTAATCGTGCAGCTCTAATGTAAACAGTGCAAAATGTTTTGCGAGGATATCGTCACGAGATCCGACTGGTCTCGCGAGACATATCGGATCTCGTCACATCCCTAGCTTTTAGTATTAATATGTTAGCCTTAAGGTTATTTATGGGCTAGTATGCTTCAGAATAATGACAAAATTCACATTTACAAGATATGAGGATTCAGTTAAAGCAAACAGGATGTGCTTTTTGCCGTCTTGGTCTCTGTGAACTTGAGCGCAAAACTTCAAACCTCTGAGAATATTTGAATTGCTTAAAGGTAGACATTTCACTCTCTATGGATATATTTTTCATCTGTGTAAGGCAAGTTTACACAGAGTTTTGAAGTTTCACAGAGACCAAGATGGCAGAAAGCATCCTGTTTGCTTTAATCATTTTACAAAAATGCAACATTTCGTTGCTATTCTTAGTGCACACAAATAAACCTCGAGTCTTCACAGATTCGAAAGATGTATTACTCTTATCTATGGCCAAAAATGACAGAGTATTTTAAGGGCAAGTGCCCACACCGGCGCTTCCATCTGACATGCACGGAGCGCACTACTATTCAGCTTCCACACTCTGCACAGACACTTGAATAGTGCACATTTGTCTATGTTAACGTTAGATTGAGCTGCCATGTAAAGTTGCTACTAGATACATCTTTCAGATGAAAATCCATATTTGATGTAGATGAATGATAAGTGAGCATTTGGATGTCCTGCCTGATGTACTGTATTACCACATAGACCAGCTGTTAAGGATCTGTCCGTCACGGACTGTGTGACTTCGCCACTTCCTGTGGAATTTATTTTTCTGCGAATAAAAGAATAATACAATTTTGGTCGACCAAGCCTCTTCTCGTCTACTAACAGTGATTGATACCTCAAATTGTGCGGCTTGTCAAGGAGTGTTTGTATCGATAATATCAACATTATAAATTATAACAACATAGGCTCATTGGAAATACGTACCTCTATATACATTTTTGCAAAACTGAAAAAACGTACCGATATGTACAAATCACTGCAGTTTCCAGTTGAAATGAACACTAGAGGAAGTAAAAGTCAGACAACTTTTATTCCTTTACAAACAAAGTATGATTTGCACACAGAGATTTGATTAATAAAGCCTGACTTTCACACATTTACTTGCAGAATTTTATATTATGGCTTCAAAACAATTTTAATATTCTGTGCAATTTGAAAACTGAACGTTGTTGTTACATATATAGCTTCATATGCTGTAAGTTTTCTAGTTCAATAGATTTGCTCAGTAGCTCACGTGTTGCACTTCAGTGTTAATACTTGCCTGCACCAACTTATTAAAAATGTGCCGCGGTCACATATTGAACGTGTGTTACAGAGGCACGTATTTCCACTAAGCCTGGGTTGAATTATAAATATCAATTAATACAAATCCTTGGTAGGTTCTTTTCACTTGGACCAGAAAGCAACTATCTAGTATAGCATAGTAACCTGCATAGCAACACATTTCAGACGAAAATGTATGTATGAAAACATTCCCCTATGATTGGCAATGTTAGTTATTTTTGTAATCAAGCTAAACCAAAGAAGTCTCCATTCCATGACTGCTAACAAACAGAAAGGCTTAAGTGTCTAACAGTTCTACAGTAAATGTTCTGCAGCTAAAATCTCCAGCTTATTATTTGCTAGAAAGCTTTTCCCTGCTGTGAACTTTGAATAGTTCCATTTAGACCCTTCAAATGGTCTGTACTTTCCAGAGTAATGGATTACAAGCACTCAAGACAGCTTTGAAAGTTAGCAAGCCCAAACCGATGCAAGTGTGTGCGTGTGTTTGAGACAGATATAAACAGCTCGCCATAAATCTGACTCCCTGTGGAGAAGTTCTTCCATAAATTCTGAAGCCGATCAGAAAAAAGTCATTCAGTGATGGGGAAATCAATTTCATTTAAAGCTCTCATCAGCAGGCCTCTCTAGCTGACGGCCAGTAAGAAAGAGTCTGGGTTTAAAGAAGTCCATGGAAAATGAAGAGAAATATTCTATTACAGCGGAAGGCTGTGATATTACTACAGTTACTGCTTACTGAGCTTGAGCCGGTTGTTGTTGCTGTATCCCAGCAGGTTTGTTATTTCAGATTCACAGAACATCCTTAAAGGGATAGTTCACCCAAATTCACTGAAAAGTCATTAATTACTCACCCTCTTGTTGTTCCAAACCTGTTTTGATCAAATCTAAGAGCTTTCTGACCCTGCATAGACAGTAATGCAACTACCAATTTCAAGGCCCAGAAAGGTAGTAAGGACATTGTTAAAATAGTCCATGTGACATCAGTGGTTTGACCGTAATTTTAAAAAGCTAAAAGAATACTTTGCATGCAAAGAAACAGAAACAGCATTTTTATTAAACAATTTCTTCTCTTAAAAAATAACTAAATAAATATATAAAAAGGTTAATTTAAAATCACACATTTTTTATTGTCCACAGTAACTTGTGATCTCTCTTAGACATAAACTTTGATGTTTGGGTCATTCAGCTGCCCTCACACCTACATGTTTTCACTGTTTCACAGTCTGTAATCCTCTCCCTATTATACCCAGCAGGCTGGTGTATTTTCCAATCACGTACTGGCACATTGGAGGGCCGTGTAGGGCTGCGGTGCCGGAAGGTTGACATTAATAATGTGATTGTGCTTTGCCCTCTCTTATCCAGAGGTGGCAGAGGGCAGGCCTCCTCCTGCTGCTGAGAGAGAGAGGCAATCAGCATTTAATCTGCAAGACTGATTAACTTCTCATTACAATCAGACACACACACACCATGCAGGCTCTCAGACACACAAACTCATGTACAAATGTACGAGGCCGCACGCAACACACACTACTCTCACACTCCATAGGTGGATCTGTAATTATGCCACGGAGATCAAGTCAGACCTACTCACCCAGCTCTAGCAATCAGTTTTATTTATGCATTTTTTAAACTGTTTGTAAGGAACATGGCAATTACAGGAAAAGAATGGCTCAAGTGTCATGTCATGGTCTTTGCTGAATCACCTGGGCCTATCTTTGCTCAAGTGCTGCTTGACTGCTTTAGACGGACACGTTTTGATTGTGAATACAGCAGAGCGTTAAGCAGCAGTTTTACTGTTAAACTATGTTTAGCATTTTATTTTATTTTATTTTATTTTTGTATGTAAAATGTGATTCTAGTGGAAATGTATCAGTCAATGTCAATCAGTCATTTTTTTTATTTTTATCCATACAGGGCACTTGATACTTACCATTGAAGTCAAAAGTTTACATACACCTTGCAGAATCTGCAAAATATTAATTATTTTATCAAAATAAGAGGGCTCATACAAATTGCATGTATTTTTTTATTTAATACTGACCTAAATAAGATATTTCACATGAAAGATGTTTACATATACAAGAGAAAATAATAGTTAAATTTATAAAAATGACCCCGTTTAAAAGTTTATATACACTGGATTCTTAATACTGTGTTGTTACCTGAATGATCCAAAGCTGTGTTTTTTGCTTAGTGATAGTTGTTCATGAGTCCCTTGTTTGTCCAGAACAGTTAAACTACCTGCTGTTCTTCAGAAAAATCCTTCAGGTCCCACAAATTCTTTGGTTTTTCAGCATTTTTGTGTATTTGAACTGTTTCCAACTATGACTGTATGATTTTGAGATCCATCTTTTCACACTGAGGACTGAGGGACTCATATGCAACTATTACAGAAGGTTCAAACACTCACTGATGCTTCAGAAGTAAAAACGATGCATTAAGAGCCGGGGGTGAAAACTTTTTGAATCAGGGTACATTTAACTTATTTTGTCTTCTGGGAAACGTCTAAGTATCTTCTGTAGCTTCTGAAGGGGAGTACTAAATGAAAAAAAAAAAAAATGATATGTATGCAAAATAAGAAAAATGTGCACATCTTCATCCTTTTCAAAAGTTTACACCCCTGGCTCTTAATGCATTGTGTTTCCTTCTGGAGCATCAGTGGGCATTTGAATCTTCTGTATTAGTTGCATGTGAGTCCCTCAGTTGTCCTCAGTGTGAAAATATAGATCCCAAAGTCATGCAGTCATTGTTGGAAAGGATTCAAATACACAAAAATGCTAAAAAACTAAAGAATTTGTGGGACCTGAAGGATTTTTCTGAAGAACAGCGGCCAGTTTAACTGTTCAGGACAAACAAGGGACTCATGAACAACTATCACTGAACTAAAAAACAGAGCTGTGGATCATTCAACAACACAGCATTAAGAATCAAGTGTATGTAAACTTTTGAACACGGTCATTTTTATTAATTCAACTATTATTTTCTCTTGCGGACTATATGTAAACATCTTTTATGTGAAATATCTTCTTCAGGTCTTCAGTGCTAAATAAAAAACAACATGCATTTTGTATGATCCCTCTTATTTTGGTAAAATAATGCATATTTTGCAGATTCAGCAAGGTGTATGTAAACTTTTGACTTCAACTGTAAGTTAAGCCATAGAAATGAAATTTTTTGAAATTTTATTTTATCAATTTCGATTATTTATCAGTTTTTTTTTTTTTAGATTTGAGACTTTGATATTATGTATTTCAGTGTCTACAAATGAACAAAAATATGTACATTTCACATAAAATACCTATGAATACAATAGAGATAATGCTGACAATTAACACTTTAGTTGTTCAGTATGTTGTACAGCTAACACAAACCAAATAACTCATGTCTACTTATATTACATTTTTCAGCCTGGCCGGGTGCAATCAGTGAATTATCAGACAGCATGAAAAATATATTTGGCAATGACTTGGTGTGAAATTTAGATTTGTTTTCTTCAATTTTAATATCAGATCTTGAAGGATACAGTTATCACTCTTTTTACTCTCCTCCACTGTCTAAAAGATGAGCACATTTGAGTCTTGAGTTTCCAAACCATGCGCCTTACAACCTTGGGATACGAATAATTTCAGAAATGTCAGTTCAACTGAGGCGTGTAAATAAAGGCTTCTCTGTTGACACCTCATTTGAATGCTGAGCAGATGACCTCTGCATTTATGAAGGTCTAGGAGAGAAACATGAGAATGCTCAATGTTTCTCAGCAGAGAACCGAACCCAACCACCTTCCTCAAACATGACTGCATTTACGAGCTGAATAACAAAATAATAGGCCTTTTTTCACGCCTTCAGAATGTTGTATTTCAGTTTCATTACTGAGCTATAATTAGGATGATTGTTTAACTGCCCAAACTTTACAAAATGGGGGAAAAGGTCATGATTTTCTAGACTTTAATGCAGATTTGACAACAATAGTTGATGCTAAAGACTTTTTGTTATTCTGTTCCTTTCAGATTGGAGACAGCAGTTAGCCTAGCACCTAAAGATGATGAGGAAAAAGCGAAAACAAAAGATGCAGTAGCAGAAAACCATAAGAAAAATGGACACATAAAACGCAGAGGACGTAAACGGCACAGTCACCGGCGAGCTCGCAGGTATGTGTTTTCTAAAGCTTTATACACACTTCGTGTTTCAGTGCTTAGGAGTAAACCCTTCAACATAAAGTATTCATTTGCTGTTCTAGAAAAGAAACCATTTGTAGACTTTCTGAAGGTAAAATAGCTGTTTTCCATCACCTTTGAAGCGCTTGAAAGCAGCATGTGCTGTTGAAAATGTACAATTCAACCACAGAACCTTTGTACAGATAAATCTATTCAAATGTGAATTTTATTTTTTATTTTTGACCCCAGAGAAGATCAAACACTTGAAAATCTGAAGCACCGAATCCACTTCTAAGCCACATCCTCACTCTATAAGCATGAATTAGAAACCCCAAACTTTAAAGCGAGGCAGGCACAAACACTCTTATCTCCTTGCCACAGTGTAAACATTCAGGTGTTGCTAGAATTTTTAACAGGGGTGTCTTTTATGGGGTCCTCTTCCTTCCCATCCACAAAAATTCAGACTCCACCTGGTGAAAGAAATTGATTCAGCATTGGATTCTTAACGCTGTAATTCCACTGATACCTTCAAAGTGTTCGTGATAACGCAGGGCACAAGCAGTGCATCAGTATGTAAAACAGGGAGGACGCCAGCTCAAGTGTTATCTTAAACATGCTAATCTCTAGATGAGTTCATGCTCTGTTTTCTGCCGGAGAACGGCAGATGCAAAGGCTTTTTTGGGGGGTTAAGATTTTATAATCAAGCACACAATAATGCAAGATCAAAGAATGATTAAGTCAGATCAAGCTAAACCTCAGAAATCCACAAACGGCTTTCCTACAACTGTAGATTCCTAAATCATGTACATATACAGTTGCTTTGACGTGCTATCTTATCCAAATAAAAGAAACATCTCAAATGTTGAAAGTCTTATTGTATAGTGTCAATAAAGTGACATTTAAATAGACACCCTCTGTCCTTCTAGGAAGACCCTTCTGTTTAAAGTCTTTTATTAGTCCTGACAGCGCTTTCGCATTGCAGGTTTGACATGCTTTGGAGTGTGTCAGTAGTCAAAAGCTCTCTGTGTGATCGTTCGCTTGCACATTTTCCTTGCACAAGTTTCGCAACAAGCTTAAGCCTGTGAATTTTGGTTTTGAGAATCATGGTGCCGTTTCTTTGCAAAGGAGAAAAGTACGTACAGCAGTGCTTGCAATGTAAACACCACTGAAGCCCTCAGTGAAATGTCAGTTATCAATGTTGACAGCCTTTTAACTCTCTAACCTTGTCTATTCTCCTGAGTGTGTCAGTGTTCAGTCTAACTCACAAGACGACCCTCTCCGTGCTGTTCCTTCTGACAGCTGAAGTGATGGTGGCCATTAGGGGTGTGTTCGTTACCTGTGCGCATTCAAGGTCAACTGAAACTGACGGAAAGACTTTAAAAGCTGGAGAGCAAATCAACAAGCTGGATAAAAGGCAGTCTCTGTGAAATTCACGTTGGTCAATGGATCAGATAGTGTTGCAGCAGAAGTTCTGTTTTACCTCTAACTAGTTTGAGTTGATCAGACTTTCACAACAAGATTATCCAACCTGGTCTCATGACAAAAACGTACCTCTGATAACTGACGTGATCATGGGCGGCAGCGCAAAGTTAATTCTGTGCTTACTTGATTTGATGTTTTTTAAAATGTTGTAGATTTAAGTAGCAAATGAGAATCACTAAAATGGATGCATATATTTTGAGACAAAGGTCTTTTTTTAATGATTTTCAGTTTTGTTTCAGATAATTAAAGCAACAGTTTTTAAATAATGAAAGAATATGTAAAAGTATGGTATTTGGGGATAAAAGGCACAATGATTAACATGATAATTAATAGATGGATGACTTTTCCATTTGTTGACATGACATAGTTAGATTCAGATGGTAAATAATGGTAAATATCATATATTATGTTGGGTGTCCATCTCTTAGATGTTTAGAATGAAACCATCATATTTGAAAAAAAAAAACGTGATATTAATCATATCATATAATAAAATATAATTTGTTGTTAATACTGTACAGCTATATTAGGATCTCCTTCAGTGCTTTTAGAATATTTACTTTTTTAAAATAACTTTGTTTTTGCATTTAAAAAAAAATACTTTTTATATTAACAAATTTTAATAACAATATATTTATTGAACAAAAATCAATCGTTTTATTTTTCAAAATAGGCAGAACATAGTACAAACTTTGCTGAAGTGATTGTTCTGAACAAGTATTAACATTATTAAAAAAAATATATATATATTTTAGCTAAAGTATTTATATCAATATTGTGTGCCTTTTGCCCCATGCTGGTATTTATATATGGCAATTATATATTTTAGGTGCAGTGAAAAGCACATTTTTTCTTAAGATGTGCCTTTAGCCTCGTTGTACCCTACTGGTAAATTGAGACAACCCTAATTGTAACTGATCTGAGACACACCGTAAGCTGAAAGCAGTCCTTAGGAGAGAATTTTTGTGAGTAACTGGTGAAATTTTAGAATTTTAGGATAGTTTATTTAATCTTTATTGAAACCAAACCCAACTGGGACAATGATCAAACTTTAAGTTTGTATTGTGAAATTTAATTATCATCAAAGCTCAAGATGTGTATATCACACTTTATTCATTTAAAGGGTAATGTGAACACCTGAACTGCACACCAGTCATGTACAATCATGTGCAATTATGTGCATGAAATATGGAGAAAGATTTTCTCATGCGCTTATCTGTTTGATATGTGAGACAAATGTTACAAAAATGAGCTCTATCCATCGTGGTTATTACCCAGCAGGCACTGGACGTTAACATAACATCAGGTTGACGATAGGACCCAACGTCGAACAGACGTTGCATTTTGGTTGAGAATGAAAATCGGGTCAGTATTTGACGTCAATCTGACTTTGACTTAACGCTGGAGTTTGGTTACACAACCTAAAAATAACAAAACATCTTCGTTAGCTGACATTGGTATTGGACATCAAATTAACGTTGACAATATACAGGGGTTGGACAATGAAACTGAAACACCTGGTTTTAGATCACAATTAGTATGATATTGGGCCTCCTTTTGCAGCTAGTACAACATCATTTCATCGTGGGAGTGACAAATACAAGTCCTGCAAAGCAGCCAGAGGGATTTTGAGCCATTTTCCTCTTGTAGAACAGTGGCCAGGTCACTATGTGATGCTGATGTGGGAAAACGTTTCCTGACTCGCTCCTCCAAAACACCCCAAAGTGGCTCAATAATATTCAGATCTGGTGACTATGCAGGCCATGGGAGATGTTCAACTTAATTTTCATGTTCATTAAACCAGTCTGTCACCAGTCTTGCTGTGTGTATTGGTGCATTATTATCCTGATACAGAGCACTACCTTCAAGGTACAATGTTTGAACCATTGGGTGCACATAATGAAACTTTACACTCTGCTCTAACTGGTGTAATGTACAATAAGTGAAGATTGGGCACCAGACAGCGCAAATATAGCCATGAAACCTCCAATACTATATTGGCGAGTGTTTCAGTTTCATTGTCCAACCCCTGTACATTGAACTGACATTGAATTGGTCACCCGACCAAATATCAACATCTTATGATGTTGTGTGCCTAAAACCATAAAAATACTTATTTTTGTTATTTTAAATAAAGTAAACATTAGCTGAAATAAAATAAAAAATAAAAATGAGAAAAAACAGGTAGTTGCATAAGCAGCATATCTGTTTTTCATTTAGTTTGATGTATTAAAATAACTATAACTGCTGCACCAACCAAATCTCATTTACTCTGCCAGAAAAAGGGCAGGACCAAGATTAACCGTACAAATCCTGGACTATTGTAGTGTGTGTGTGTGTGTGTGTGCGCGCCTTTGTGTCGAGGGTGTAATGTGAGACAAAGGTTCCTAATTAAGCAGAAATGGCACTTGCTTTTCTGCTAATCAGCTTCTAATGCGTTTCAGACTTGCTAATGCAGCAATGGCTGGATGAACTGCCTTCCTATATCAGACCAAACAGCCTTTTCCACCCTCAGAGAGCAAGTAAGCAGCCCGCTCCCCCGCGAGCACATCCGCACAGCCTGCCTGGCTCTCCGTCTGTGTTTTGATCCATCTAAATGGTTTCCTCTCAGTGCTCATATTGAATCACAGACTGGCTGGGCAAAGCCAAAGCTACAACAGTCCGTAATTCATCGACTGTCACGGACAGCACTCCCCTGTGTCTATGAAATATTATTATCCTGCTGTAGCGATGTGCCGCAAGAAGGAAATCTCATTGCCGCTGCCACCGTGCCTTTAACCTGCACCAGTCATGTGTATTTGTCATGGATATCCTGTATACCTTCTCCTACGCTTTATATTTTCATTGCTGCCTGTCAGATGCATGTCATTCTGACAGCGTGTCATATTTCGATGTGAGCGTGTACAGTATAAAGAGCTATTTACTGTGCACATACCTCCATGAAGGAAATTGCATTACATTTTCAATGTTTTATCCCTCCTACCTCCACTGTGCTAATTCTTGTGAGACAAGCTCTTTCGGTCACAGAGCATTTTAAGCTTAATATGGCGAGCTAAAATGAGTCTCTTTGATATAAATAGGGTCAGTATCAGTAAATCTGCCTTTGAAAATATGATAGAGGTCAGCTGTTCCGTTCGACGGGCCTTATCAGTGTTTGAATGGTACAGATTGGGGATTTTGAAGCATCTAATGGATTTTTTTGGGGTTCAAAGGATTAAAAGTGATGGAAGGACATTACTTGATGTGGCTAAATAAGATAGGGGCTGCGGGAATAGTGCTTGCTCATTCCAGCTTTTCGCTCTTTATATTCAATAAATCCCCTTCGTTCAGGGGTCGGAAATGTAACCTTTGCAATTAGCTTGAAAAATGCCTTCAACTCTGTTCAGCCTCGCCTCTTTCCTTCAGTTTGAATCAGGAATATTGCTGGTTTGGGTAAAGCGTTTCACGCCCACTTTTGATTGAATCTTCTGTCGTCCTGATGAAATGAGAGTGGTGTGTCATTCCTGCAATCAAAATAATAACAGTTGCGCCCCGTGCTTTAGTAAACATTGAAAATGTGTGATATAAATGTTGTCTGAGAATAGTCTCCCTGTTGATGATTGCACTTGAATTGCTTTCCTGAGGAATCAAGACTCTCAGTAGCAGATGCAGTGTGGTTTCTCTCTGTTAAGCTTCAAATCCTTCCTTGCACTCCCCTCGATGTTATTGCCTTTAAAAGACGCTTTTGAGGTGACACCTCAGTGCTTTTGAAATAGCACACATGTCCCGCTCAGTCAGGACACGCCGTCCATTCTCTCTGATCTTCTGCTTTGTTGTTGCAGAAGTGTTGCTACTAAAAGTAAATTGATTTTAAAAGCTGCCTGTCATCTACCTGTCCGAGCATGCAGCTTTCTATTTCTCTGTCTCCTTATTTCTGTCTTTTATGTGTCCTTCCTCTTTAACCTCTATTTTTCCAGGTGCCTTTCTGTTCTTAAAAATGTAGAAGTTTTGGGTGACAGATTGTCAAAATAGGTTCATTGGAAAAATGTGCCTCTGCCTAAATTTCTCTAAAATTCCAAAAACATACCTACAAACATATACAAAGCTGGGTAGATTACTTTTTTTGCAATCCGTTACTGATTCCAAGTTACATGACAAAAAATTATAGTTTGTGACATAATCCATTACATTACATTTTAGGTAATAGAATCAGACTACTTTTGAATACTTTTAGATTACTTTTGACTAGGGGTGTCGCAATATACCGGTTTTCACGATAATCATGATATTCAAATCATGAAATATCGACATCGTGTTAATTTAGGGTTCGACGATATACCGGTATTGGCAATAACCACAATATTTAAAATAAATAGGACTCTAATGATGACACGGCACGTAAATGTACAGCGCCAGTACCTGGTTGACCTTCCAGGTGGCAGTAATGCGCCTTGCTGCATTTGACACCCGTCAAACAAGAAAATGCGCAGCTACTGTCATGTCGTCGGAGCAGGAGAGTGAGAGGCTCTGTCCACACCCGAAAAAAGTAAGCTCGCCAGTATGGGAGTTTTTCGGTTTCAAAGAAAACAGCTCCTTAGACAGCCCAATCTGCAGAAAGTGTCACGCTACAGTCAGTGCGAAGGGGGGCAACACCACCAACCTTTTTACCCACCTCCGTGTCCATCACCCTCTGGATTACGCCATTTTACAGAAAGTAAGTTGCTATTATTTTACTAGTTATAGAATTGGAAATGTTCCATTAACCTGTTAACAGCAGTTTTCGGTGTTCACATACTTAAATTAACAGTGATTCTTATAATAAGTATCACGGTTTCTTTATTCGTTTTGTTTCTGTATTTGTATTTGCAATCAAGTCACGGCCAATACGGCCTGTGCCTCACACTTGATTTCTTTGTTCAAATCTATTACATGACTAAAAATGATTTATAAACGCTGAGTGACCACATTTCTACTTTAAGTTGAACATCTGCGGTGGCGCCGGCGCAACCATAGGTTAAATAGCTTAAAATAACATTACGTGTACATTAGTTAATACGTATCAGTTTTGATGTTAATGTTTATTTATTGTACTGTTGAACTTTACAGTATTTTCTGTCTTGTTATTTCATAGGGAGCTTTCAAGAAGAGAGAGCAAGCCAGAGCCTCAGGTCAGCTAACAATTTTTGAGTCTGTGGAAAGGAAAAGGAAAGCAGACATGACTAGTGCATGTGAAGACACAGCTATCACTAAGTCACTAGCCTACTTCATAGCAAAGGACATGATGCCCTTTAGAATAGTAGAGAGGCCAGGATTTAATGCACTGATGAAAACAGTTGCTCCAAAATACAAAATCCCAAGAAGACAGCATTTTTCTGAAAAAGAAATCCCAAACATGTACATAAAATTAAAAGAAGACATTGCCAACTCTTTGTCTGAAGCTAAACACTTTGCATTTACAACTGATCTCTGGACCAGTAACACTGGTCACCCCTATATGAGCTTAACAGTTCATTTTATCACACCAGCATGGGAAGTGAAAGCTGCATGTCTAGAGACTGCATATTTACCTGATGACCACACCAGTGACAACATCAAAGAGACATTTGAAAACCTAATTAAAGAGTGGGGAATTCAGCAATCAGCAGTGGAGTGTGTCATTACTGACAATGGCACAAATATGAAGGCTGCATTTAAATCCCTTCTTCCATCCAGCTGGCTCAGCTGCTTCGGACATAATTTAAATCTTGCACTTGGAAAGGCCATGAAGATTGACCAAGTGGATGTTGCAGTGAGGGCTTGCAGGAGTGTTGTCCAAGGATTCAACCACTCATGGAAGAGGAGAAGAGAGCTAGCGAAAAAGCAAGCAGAACTTAATCTTCCTCAACATACCTTGATCCAAGACGTTGTAACTAGATGGGGGTCTACATACGACATGATTTCTAGGTAGGTCTGAATTTCTTGTGCATGACAGTGTTCTGCTGATTTAACGATTCTGTCAGTGTCAACTCTCAGCATAAACTTTCTTATCAAATATAAATGATTGTGTAGATTAGGAACTTTTTTTCTTCACCTTAGTAATTTTACCTAATATAATGTTTGCAGATTTGTCGAACAACATGCTGCAGTGACAGCAACTCTCATGGCTGACAGGAATACCAGGCATCTTGTGCTAAGGGGGTCATACATCTCTACACTTGAGGACATGTGTAAGGTGCTGAAGCCACTCAGATCCTTTACAGATTCCCTGGCTGCAGAGACCTGTATTACAATCTCATCCCTGAGACCTGTCCTTCAACATCTGACTGAAACCATCCTGGCAGAAAAGGATGATGACAGCAACCTGGTGAGGAGCATGAAACATGCAATCTGCAAGAACTTACAAGAGCGGTATGAGGATTCTGATATGGCTAATGGTGAGTAGGCTGGTACTACAAATGTCTCCAGTCTCACTTTATTCATAGTTTTATATCATTACTACTCATTATTACTGAATGTGTTTTATTAGCTGCATTAATAATTAATTTTCTATTTGGTTCATCTACAGTGATTGACATGGCCTGCGTACTTGACCCCCGCTTCAAGTTGAACTTCATGGAGGAGGCAGATTCAATCAAAAGACAGCTGGAACAGCAGCTCATGCAGCATACTGCCGATGAAGGTAGCACTTGTACTCTGTCACAGGTGTCTTCTGCCAGAGGAGAATGTGAAGATGAGGGAACCAGTGCCTCTGTCCCTGAGCCCCCAAAAGGCTTGGCTGGAATTCTCAAAATGATAACAATGAAAAAACAGGAGAACAAACAATCAGCAGGCATGATGAAGTCTACACTAGCCTTTCAAGAAATTTCTGCATACACAACTTTGCCCACTATTTCTGTGGATAAAAACCCACTGCAGTGGTGGAAAGAGAATGAGCAGGAGTTTCCAAGGTTGGCAAAAGTGGCACAAAAGATCCTTTGCATTCCCGCCACCAGTGTTGCATCAGAAAGACTTTTCAGCTCTTCAGGAAACATTCAGACAGTGTTTCGCTCCAGTTTGAAACCAGATAAACTTAACATGCTTGTCTTCCTTCACAAAAATTTGCCATAGATTAAAAATTCAAGATGTGAAAATGCATTTCCCCTGTATTTCTAAGTATTGTTATGTTTGTTGGATAAAAAAGAAAAACAAAATAAATAAAGTAAAAATTTACTGACTGACTGAAGTTTTTTATAAATATCGCGATATATCGATATCGTGATATTTTTTTACGGCAATAACCGTGGTGTGAAAAATTGAATATCGTGACAGCCCTACTTTTGACCTAACTTGTTTATCACATTGATATAAATAGGATAAAATTGTACCATATTGACATAAAAATACAAAACGTAAGAAAATATATTCCATTCGTTGTTAGTGCATTACATGAAGTGCATTAAACATTATATTATATCAAGGTTTCCGGTGGTGTTTGCGAAGGAACTGCAGGATGTTTATGAGTTTAATGAAGAACTAACAATATAATAAATTAAATCATAAAAAATGGTAAATTAAAAGAAATCATTTTAAAATCAGTCAAACTAAAAAACTTACTAAAAATAAGAAATTTAATTTGCTTACCTGCATGTCATGTGATCATAACCAACATCAGAGAACCAATGAACATGCAAATGTGACACTTAATTATTAAAATATTTATTTTAAAATCTCAGGGGTTATCTCAGGGCTACTTCGAGTAAATATATTAGGTGAAAGAGGATCAGGTGACGGAAAAGTCATTTTAATGCATTTGAAAGACAAAAGCCTTCCAAAGATGAAGAAACAAATGGTAAAAAAAAAAAAAAAAAAAAACTAAAGAGTGATGATTCAAATGAAAATCAAGTAGTTGATGCAATGTTGAAGCACTACTTAAACCTGAAATGATTTTTGTAAATCAGTTTTTAATGTAATGTAAACCCAACTCTGCCTATACACTGCAGTTTCCAGCTAAAATGTACACTAGTGGAAATAAAATGGTAATTATTAATTAATAATCAATAATAGAACACATAGAACACTTTTGCCATAGTGAGTGAATTGTAAACAAATACAATTTGAGATTTGCACCACTTAACCAGCTTCATATGTGACCCTGGACCGCAAAACCAGTCTTAAGTAACACAGGTATATTTGTAGCAGTAGTCAAAAATACATTGTATGGGTTAAAATTATCAATTTTTCTCTTATGCCAAAAATCATTAGGATATTAAGTAAAGATCCTGTTCCATGAAGATATTTTGTAAATTTCCTACCGCAAATATATCAAAACTTAATTTTTGATTGGTAATATGCATGGCTAAGAACTTAGTTTGGACAACTTTAAAGGCATTTTTTTTTCAGTATTTTAATTTTTTTGCACACTCAGATTCCAGATTTTTAAATTGTTGTATCTTGGCCAAATATTGTCCTATCCTAACAAACCATGAATCAATGGAAAGCTTATTTATTCACTCAAAAGATTGACCCTTATGACTGGTTTTGTGGTCCAGGGTCACATATGTATGGCTTTCTAACAGAGTAAATCTCAGGGGTATTTCAAGTAAATATATTAGGTGAAAGAGAATCAGGTGACAAAAAAGTTTGTGAATTTGTGCATTTTAATGCATTTGAAAAAGACAAAAGCCTTCCAAAGATGAAGAAATACATGGTTAAAAAAAAGAGTGATAATTCTTTTAAATTTTAAATTTAAATTTAAATACATTTTTTTCAATTTTAAAAAAATGTGTTTATCAGTAGTTGATGCAGTGTTGAAACACTTCTTAAACCTGAAATGTTTTTTGTAAATCAGTTTTTTATGTAATCATTTACTACCCAACTCTGCCAATACACTGCAGTTCCCAGCTGAAATTAACACTAGTGGAAATAAAATGTTAATTATTGATTAGTAAGCAATAATAGAACACATAGAACACTTTTGCCATAGTGCATGAGTTATAAACAAATGCATTGTGATGTTTGCACCACTTAACCAGCTTCATATCTATGGCTTTCTAACATAGTAAACATGCTTGGTCGCTCACCCGGTACAGGGTTGCACTTGTGATGTAGAACGCTCAAGTATGAGTCCTGTGAAGCACAAATCATGCTAAAAGAGCTTATAAACTTGTAAAAAAAAAAAAAAGCTAAAATGGTAGTTGTTTCAGCAAATGCATTTATTATCTCACGTTTGTTTTAGTTGACTTTGGTATCACTTAAATTATAATTTTGTTTATGTAGTGCATTATTTTTGAACATTATAGAAAACTAACCTTTTTGTTTTTGGATGCTACATTTCCAAGCAGCCATGAAACAACCAACATAATAAAATACTGATGGATTCACATACATCAGTTTCGGATTAAACTGAATGCGCTTTTAGCACCACTCACTGGGCATTTCACTTTGAAAGTGTTGCAAGAAGTGTGCAAGAAACAATGTAATGTCATTTTGCTGAAATGCTGCCACGGGCATGTTTTTTTCAATAAGCCTGGATTGTTAGGGTACAACAGTGGACATGATTCAGCACGTTCAAGAATATTAGTTCTCTGCTTCTAGAAAATAATTAATGCACAGCTGTCTACTTCGTCCATTCAAGAAACAGTCATTTTTACTGTTAGAAATCAGTCAGTGTTTAATTAACTCAACCGTGACCTTTGCTTACAGTGAATGGCTGGTCACTCATCAAGCTTTTGCTATTGAATAATTGTCATTGTATGACCTATAAAATGAAAATAACAGAAACAGATTTTGAAAAATGTGTTCTCCCTTGTGTTTGCTTCTCCAGTGTCTCTTTCGAGGCTGATCTTTCCCCTCGGCCAGTGCCTAAAGCGAAAAAAAAGAAGAAGAAGTCACAGAGGAAGAGGAGGAGACACAGGTCAGCCCACAAAACAAATAATCACCTGTGACAACAATCGTTTTTTATTCTGAGCAGTCAACAAAACTGAAAATGTCATGCAGTTCAGATAGGCAGAGCAATTTCATGCTGTATTTAATCAATATCCAACGACATCTTTTAACACAAATACATTAGTGAACAATAAACATTGTGTTTGTATCCAAGCACATGATGAATGTAATGACAATAGCCATTGAACAGAACAGCTGTTCTCAGCTTGTTACACTTTAAGGGAAGGCTTTTACATTTCTTTAAATTTTAGGCATTCGGTTTTCTCGCTGCCTTTGGGTTTTCTGTGCCAGCAGATTCTCACTCACTGAATTTCATTCACTTTAAAAGCCTCTCCATCTGGAAAACAAAGTGTATCTCTTCAATGCATATGTCTACAATTCCTTTTTATTTACTTCCTTATTATACACTGCAGTTCAGAATTTTAGGGTCAGTGACATTTTTAATGTTTTTGAAAGAAGTCTCTTATGCTTACCAAGGCTGTATTTAATCAAAAATACAGTGAAAACAGTAATATTGTTTGAAAGTTGAAATAACTAGTTTCTATTTTAATGCATTTTAAAATGTAATTTATATTCCTGTGGTGGCAAAGCTAAAATTGTAGCAGCCTTTACTCCAGTCTTTACCCACATGTTCCTTGAGAAATCATTCTAATATGTTGATTTTCAACAAGAAATGTTCAAGAAATGTTTTTTGTTGTTGTTGTTGTTGTTGTTGAAAACAGTTGTGCTGCTTAATTTTTTTGTTTAAAAGTTGTGTACATTGTTTATATTTGAAAATATTATTTAATTCAAAATAGAATGAATAAAAATGTTAAATTACAGTTTGGGTCAAAAGTTTACATACACCTTGCAGAATCTGTAAAATGTTAAATAAGCGGGATCATACAAAATGCATCTTATTTTTATTTAGTACCGACCTGAATAAGATATTTCACATAAAAAACGTTTACATATAGTCCACAGGAGAAAATAATTGTTGAAATTATAAAAATGGCCCCGTTTAAAAGTTTACATTACACGCTTGATTCCTAATACTGTGTTGTTACCTAAATGATCCACAACTGTGTTCTTTCTTTTCTTCAGAAAAATCCTTCAGGTCCCACAAATTCTTTGGTTTTTCTACATTTTTGTGTATTTGAACCCTTTCCAACAATGACTGAATGATTTTGAGATCCATCTTTTCACACAGAAGACAACTGAGGGACTCATATGCAACTATTACAGAAGGTTCAAATGCTCACTGATGCTTCAGAAGGAAACACGATGCATTAAGTGCTGGGTGGTGAAAACTTTTTGAATTTGAAGATCAGGGACTTATTTTGTCTTCTGGGAATCATGTAAGTATCTTCTGTATCTGCTGAAGAGCAGTACTAAATGGAGAAAAAAAAAAAAAGATATTTAGACAAAATAAGAAAAAAGTATATATCTTCATTCTGTTCAGAAGTTTACACCCCTGGCTCTTGATGCATTGTTTTTCCTTCTGGAGCATCAATGAGCATCTCAGCCTTCTGTAATAGTTGCATATGAGTCCTTCAGTTGTCCTCAGCATGAAAAGATGCATCTCAGAATCATACAGTCATTGTTGGAAAGGGTTCAAATACACAAAAATGCTGAAAAACCAAAGAATTTGTGGGACCTGAAGGATTTTTCTGAAGAACAGCAGGCAGTTTAACTGTTCATGAAAAACAAGGGACTCATGAACAACTATCACTAAACAAACAAACAAACAAAAAACAGCTGTGGATCATTCAGGTAGCAACACATTATTAAGAATCAAGCGTATGTAAACTTTTAAACGGGTCTGTTTTTATAATTCTCCTGTGGACTATATGTAAACGTTTTTTATAAATTCAGCTATTATTTTTATGTGAAATATCTTATTCAGGTCAGTACTACATAAAAAAATAACATGCATTTCGTATGATCTCTCTTATTGGTAAAATAATTAACATTTTGCTTATTCTGCAAGGTGTATGTAAACTTTCGACCTCAACTGTAATTCAACTGTGTACAAGTGTATTCAATTATATAAAAGCCTTTGGAACACATTCCCAGATTTTCATATATGTTCCTCTAAGCGTTACTATAAAACAGTATGTTTTACTACGTGTTTTTCAACACATGTGACCATATTTGATCTTCCAGATCTCCCTCCTGCAGTCCATCACCTGTGAGGAAGAAGAAGAAAAAGAAGAGCTCAAAGAAAAGGAAGCGACATAGGTAGCGATTGATTTTCACATCAGATCATGTTTAGAGTACACTTTCTCATGACTCATGTTTGCTCTGAGTACACTTTGCCGGTGTGGTGTGGTTGTTTTGTCACGACTGCCTTTAAAGTCAGTTCCTCTTTGCCTTCAGGTCTGCCTCAAGGAAGGGACGACACAGGTAAGTTTTATATTTATGTAATGTTTTGCTTGTTGTAGTGCTCTTTTCAAGAATAAAGGGCACAGTACTTTTCACAAAGTACAGATAATACCCGATTATTATTGTTAAGTGGTCTTAAGTAGTTTATGGCTCCACGGAGGAAGATTTTATAGCTCAGAGTTCCTCTTTCATAGCTTAGAAGATTTGAAGGAGAGCTCAGTTATGTATCGTTTAAGTATCCTCTTAGTCTCAGATGTTAAAATTCCTTAAGAGATAAAAAGGCACGATTATCTACTTACCACATACAGAATCCATTTAATCGTATTGTTTTCTAGCAGAAACAGCAAAGAGATCTCATCTGTGAATTTCATGGGACTTTTCATTTAAACCTAATTGATAGTTTTCCTCCTATTTTACAGTGGCTCAAGTCCCAGACGTAAAAGAAAGGAGGACAAAAAGCATAAAAAGAGGTTGGTGATTTCAAAATGTGCCTTAATAATTTAAAACCCATCAGCTTACACTTCAGTTGAAAGTATTCAAGCACTGACAGTTTATTGAGTTACATTCAAGCTCCTCTGCGGTTTATCCTTTAGTGTCAAAAGCTTAATGCATTCTACAGTATGAGGCACCTGCATGACCTCTCATGCACAAGAGTCACAAATTCTAGATTAGATTACGGTGTATTGACAGCCGCACCGTAGTGCACCTCAGCTCTCCTCTCGGAGAGTGCTGTTATTGGCTGCTTTTGTCGTGTGGTCTCTCAAACTGAAGGAGGGCCGGTGCAGTCTGAGAGCAGCTTCTCACTGAAGCAGGCAAGCAGCCAGAGAGACAGAAACATGAACCAATTTCACGGCGCTAGTCTGCTACACACACAGCCAGAGAAGAAGTGCCTCGCTGGGCTTCTGATCCTCAGAACGTTCAGGTTTTGTGAGTGTGTTAAATCAGTGGATCTCTAGTGGTTTCACTTCACGACCCAGGACTCCAAATTCTTTGTCCTTTGCAATTGAATTGCACTTATACTGAAACTGTTTACTTAAGCTTTAATTTCTGTCTTATTTATTTTTACATTTTATGATATACTGATGCTGAGGACGATTTAGGACATGAGAATGTTATCTGCAAAAGTGGGTTCATCCATTTGAAATTGCTATTTCTGACGTACTAGCTATAAAAGCTGCTGTTTGAAGTGTATTAATTAATCTCAATCTATTAAACATGGTCTGCTCCTTCATAATGTAAAGTTTGTTGGGCAGCTAAATTCAATTTTAAACTTTAATTGAAATCGCTCGGTAATCTCATGTGAATCTGCGCTCAACTACTGAGCGTGTGACTAAACTGTCTCCATTTCTGACTCAATTAACACTGTTTTACATGTGCCACATTAAATTATAACACTTCAGAGACATCCACACAAAAAGCTCTGACTCTTGCTAGGGTGTTATGTCGTGTTTTGTATTTTCTTATGGCATTGTAATTACTCTTTCGCTCGCTGCTTGTTCTCTTTCTTTCTCTATCACTGTCACGATAAAATAAGAGGTATAATGGGAATGTAATGTAAATTTGAATCTTGATGTTGCTGTCCCAGCACAAAATAGAATAATAGTTAATTTCCTGCATGTATGTCTCTATTGGTTACCCTTCAGGGCAAGGAGCCACTCTCATCGCAGACACCGGCGCCGGAAAGCAGAAATTAGGAGTTCTTCCTGCATGGAAAACAGGTAAAGTTGTGACCTCACGACTGAATAACTGGGAGAAGGGCAAATTTAAATGTAAAATTCAGTGTAACTCCATGGCTAAGTCTGAAACCGAAAGCAGCTGCTGTGTTTTCCAGTCTATCAGTGGCATTATAACATCACATCCAATGATCTAAAACAAATTCAAGTAAGAATAGAATACAATAGAATCCGAAGTTGATACACACACTCATTCATATGCACATTCCCACATTCATACAGATTAGAATGTTCGTTTTTAGAACATTTTAAATGTATGACAGTGTTTTAGTGCGACGTTAAAAATTCTACAAATTTTAAATTATGAGATTAAATTCGTAATATTTTAAGAATAAAGTCAAATATTTTGAGAGTAAAGTCGAAATTACGAGAATAAAGTCGAAATAGTTTAAGAATAAAGTCGACATTACAAGAATAAACTCGAAATTATGAGAATTAAACCGTAGCAATTACAGTTATAGCCTATTGTGCATGCAAATGGCCCAGATTGCCAGCACCGGGAGAAATTGTCGGGCCAAAAGTATTTATTTGAATATATTTGGGATTATTAGCAGAGATCATAGCATGCGTCAAATACTTGCAGGGACAGTATGCTTGGAAATAATATTTCATGTCTTCGAATGCATTTATTGTAGTGCTTCGATTGCATTCATTATTTGCCCCCAGTAGTAATAAGCTTTGTGCTTTTGGTACTTTTAAAATAAAACAAAGCCTCAGCTTTCAAAATCTGTCAGTTTCATAGCAAAATACAAACAATGTGTATTGCAATAATTTGTTTTTCAAGCTCTTTAATGTGACGTGTGAATCAATGTCTTTTTTTAATTACAATGAGTCATTCGTTTCATTAAATTAGACTGTTTTCTTTGTAAAAAAAAAATTCCACCACCTACTCCACAAAAACGTCTGTGGCATCCATCCTTTCATTCATCACATGTATTTAATTAAAAACAACAATAAAACTTTCTAAAGTGGATTCCAACTCGTTAACATAAGTTATATTGTTGTCTTTTCTGAGGTATTTAAGTGACTATTCACAAGCTGTTTTATTCACTGTATAATAAATGATTGGAAATTATATTTAACGTCTTCCATTCATTATTTGTATTGCGCCAGCCACCCGGTAATCACAATCATTTTGTGCTTTGTTGCTTTTAATGTAACACAGCTCAGCTTTCAAATTTTGTCAGTTTTATCACAAAATACAAAGTATAAATGTTTTTCCTCTTTATTTCAAGTTTATAGCACAATATAAATGTGAAGGAACATCAGAAGGAATGAAAAAAAAAAAACAGTATAGCCTAATTTAATGAAACAAATGTCTCATCGTAATCGGAAAGATGTTTGATTCACATGGCACTTAAACTGAGGCGAATACAGCAATCTGTTGCGCCACATTAAAGAGCGTGAAAAACACATTATTGTAATAGACATATTTGTATTTCGCTATAAAACTGACAGTTTTGAAAGCTAAGACTTTTTCTGGAATATTTCTCAGTGCTCCCAATCCGGGCCTTATGCATGCTCAATAGGCTAGAATATCTCAAAATATTATAACTTGAATCTTGTAATTACTACGAAGTAATTCTCGTAATTTTGACTTTTTTCTTAAAATATCTGGACTTTATTTTCATAATTTTGACTTTATTCTCGAAACACTTTGACTTTATTCTTGTAATATTGACCCTATTTTTCAAAACATTTGGAATTTATTCTCTTAATGTTGACCTTATTGTCAAAATATTTTGACTTTATAATTACGAGAATAAAGACTAAATATTTTGAGAATAAATTCGAAATTATGAGAATAAAGTATAAATGTTTATCATTCCATGTGTCATATACTTGCAGGGACAGTATGCTTGAAAATAATGTTTCACGTCTTCAATTGCATTCGTTATTTGCCCCCATTAGCAATAAGCTTTGTGCTTTTGGTACTTTTAATATAAAACAAAGCCTCAGCTTTCAAAATCTGTCAGTTTTATAGTGAAATACAAACAATGTGTTTTGCAACAATGTGTTTTTTCATGAGAAAAAAGTCAAAATATTATGAGAATAAAGTCGAAATTACGAGAATGAAGACTAAATATTTTGAGAATAAATTCGAAATTATGAGAATAAAGTCTAAATGTTTCAAGAAAAAAGTCTAAATGTTTTGAGAATAAAGTTGAAATGATGAAAATTAAATCATAGCAATTAAAGTTATGGCTTATTGCGTATGCAAACATGGCACTAAATGAGCATTCCAAAAATAAAAAAAATATAAAGTTTTGGTGTTTTCGGAAGAATGTTGAGGGGTCAGAGATATTCATGGCTTCATGCTGGCCAGTCAGGTTTTTTATCTTATCAGTGAGCGTCCGGTGGCACTGTGGCGATGACTGATAAAGGTAGAGGTGACACAGAGGAAACTCTTTTATCTGCCTCTCACAGCTGATGTCCAACATTTGGCGTGTAGATCAATGGAAACGGGAAAGGGAATGAAATTTGAGATCTCGCCCCCTTGGACAGTTGCACCTCTTTGGAGTGGGTTGTGGGGTGATAGGGTTGAGGTACTGTGGGGAATAGTGATGAAATAAAGTTTCAGGTGTAAATCTGTTTTCTTTGATAGTAGGTGTCAGTGAAGATTGCCTGTAGAGCATATAAATGTCAATCCTGCTGATTGCCCATGTACAGAGATTATGACAAATGCTCAAACAACTCTTTGATTTGTTCCCTATTGCAGAAATGAGTGTAGTTTATGAGATGCAAAATAAGATCATTTTGTACTAAGTCAAAGGCTTATTTTTTAAAATACATTTTGAACGCATCAGAGTGATAGTTTTTCATGCATTAAATTGGCCTCAAATGCTCTCCAGGTGTCACCACTCTGATTACCTCATCAGTCCTTTATACAAAAGCCGCTCTCATTCATTCATCGCAGAATTTCTGCCATTTTCAAGACCGGAGAAAAGCGAGCTCAGGTTTCAAATTGAAATAATCTTAAGCTGGAGATGATTGCTTTTAAATCCCTAACTGATCTCTCCATTATTTGGAATTTCTTAGGGATATTCAAAGGACGAAATCATTATAGAAAGCGAGCATAGTGAAGCTTTACATGGTTTCAGGAGTTGAAAAGGCACAGAGAGCCCACTCGCTCCACACAACAGGAACAATGGCCGTCAGTTCCCATTCCAGTGAATCCTCATTCGCTTCACAAAGACCTATTACAGATAATCTATGTCCTGAGCTGGTATAATTGGCATGTCTTTTCATAGGAAACCATTTTATTTCACCTAAGCCTGTGCAGATCAGAAGAGCTAGACAATCATGGAAGACAATGAAATTGAAGTCAGTTTTTTAAGTAAATGGACATTAGCTGGATCGCTCTTCAATTGCTGTTTTAGCAGAAATATAGTATCGTAAATTCCAAAGCTTTTGCTTAATGGGTTCTTCCTTTTTTGCCACTTTCTTTGATGCTTCTTGCATTTTCCATATGTTAACCTGTGGAGGATTCACCTTTCCACCTCACTGCCTAAATACTGTAGAAAACTGACGACTGACTATTACACCTTTGCTGTTCCACATTATGATTTTATTGCCACTGTTGTAAAGGTGCCGTGAGCATTATCTTGATAAGCTAAAATGGCTCTACTTACAGTACTATGTATATTTAATGTGAATATGAATATTTTAATTCCTCCTTGAGGTGGAGGGGCCGTTAACAATGATTTCATGTGCTTTGTGTATGTAGATATGAAGACTGTGAAAAATCTGGTTTCCAAGATGGTGGCCATTCATCAGCTGTCCACGGAGGCAATGCATGCAGGTCGGCAATCAAGCTGACCAGTAAAATCTCCTCTAAGTGCTGCTGCCACTTTTCTGAAAGCACCGTAAGTGTTTCTGATGGCTACCTGATGCGCTTATAGTGCCGAACTTTTGCTCAGTTTAAGGCCCTCGTGAAACCATTGATTTCTTTTTGCTTAATAGGTGTCAAGACCAAAAGTGTTGTTGTTTTACACTTACCTGTTAAACTAATGGTTTTGAAAGTCAGCTAGTACACATTTTTTCCACCATGGAAAAATATAATAATAGCGTGATTTATGTGCATGTTTTTTAGTTCTTTTACAATAACTGTGGGGAGGATTTGGATTAAAGCTAGCCATGGTTAAGCATAAAGGCATAGCATTTTTTAATTCTCACAGATGATGTTTTTCTATTTTTGTTTTGAAAATTGGGTAATGTTGCATTGCCGTTTCCTTTTTAATGAGAACAATAATCACCATTGTAGCAATGCCTTTGAGTGAGGTTATTTTGGTAGCTTGAATTTTCAACCAACATGAGATTTGCATATTGCACACATGCTTGACACAATTCAAACTTAAGTTAATTAACTTTTTAATGAGAGTGCTTTTCGAGTGTTTTCCGCTCTCAGTAATTACACTTGTTAAAAGTGACATGCAGCCTACTGCCACACTCTAAATGCATCCACTCCAACCAGAAATATCAAACATTATTCAATAAATAAAAGTTTACCATCATTAAAGAACATGGTCCCAGGGAGTAGTCATATAATGTCATAATTTAATGTTAATAATTAACCCTTGTGCGTCAATAAAAAAAGTTACACATAGGTCCTTAGTGGACAAAAATGTCTGTGTCATAAAAATTTGATGCTTGGGAGCACAGACTTAAGTTTGGTCTCATTTTAAAGAAGACCCATGGCAGATTATTGAAAAAGTTTAAAAAGTAAAACCAAAAAAAAGTTATAGAAGTTTAAGTTTATGAAATGCTTTATGAACAATAATTGAAATAAAATATATATTTTATGAAATATGTTAAAATTTAAACATGCTAGAAAATCAAAGCATTTTAAACAAGTTGTGTTCCAAATTTGAGGTTGATATCTCAAAACTGAGCTTTCAGGAAGATTTTGTTTGGGCACAGTACCAAATTTTCCCCATTTGATGGCAGCAAAACTCCACTGGTGCACACAGTGGTTGGATTTGTGATTTGCAGTAGAGTTTTTCTCTCTCAAATATTGTGTATACACGCATACAAACCGCACTCTGACATCCATACCAACACACCCACACAATTATAGCTGCATTATTTATCCAACTGGCTGTATAATATGTAGAAGCAGAAAATAGGAATAAAGCAAGTATTTGCTTTATTGGCCAAATCTGAAAAAATGGCACCATCTGGTAAAAAAAAAAAAAAAAAAAAAACATTTAAAGCCTTGCCAACAGAATGAAAGCCTATTAACAAAAATTGCATCATTTTACAGTTAAATGGCACTGTGATGAAAAATAGCAGTTTTAATGGGTTTCAGTGAGGACGTTTTTGTCCTTAAGGTCCTGAGAGAAACTATTTTTTGTACCTAGTGCAAAATAGATTTATTAAAGGAAATGGGGGTGAAATAGTAAAATTTCAATAAAAATATGCACTTGTGCCAAAATGTATGCAGCTGGCAATAACACAGACAAAATGATTAAAAAAAAAAAAACTGAAAAGGACAAAAATGTCCAAAAGGTCGCACAAGGGTTAACCTAAACCTATATAATGCATTATAGATTTTCTAACTTTACTATCAGAAACCTTTAAAGGGAACCCGGGGTATTAAGACTTGCATGGCTTGAAAGATTTATGTTATTTAAAAAGTCCACCTTGTTTTATGCACATTTTGGACTATGGGGGGTGCCATTATGCAGCTGGTAAGCAACTAGCATTACCACAACACAACTCAGAAAATAGAATACGATACGATGACCACATCTACTGAAAGAGTTTACATGTGGCGATGCATATAAGCGTAGGCTTAAGCCAAATGCCATACCATCAGTTTTCCCCACAAGGAGTCTAAACGCCCCTGGATATCAAGTGAAATCCACGCTGAGAAACTCTTTCAGTGGCTGCGTCGGCATGTTTACATCCTGCCAGGATGGCATCTAGCGCTTCTTGTCTCTGCCGTTTGTAAGCTCTTTCAGTAGCTGTGGTTTGCTAAAAGCCTCAAAGGCATCAGGGCTAAAAGAGAGAACAAAGACGCAGGTCTTTAGAAAGTTTTATTCATCCACAGGCATCTTCCCATTCTTTTATCCTCTTCTTATTGCTAGGAAAGCGGTGAAGACTTACATTGCTTCTCTTGTTGCTCTTTGACTTAAAATTACTACCAAAAGCTGCTCAATGTGGCATCATATCAGTTTTTTATTTTTCGAATTGTTCTGCAGTAAAATAGCAACAGGTAGCGCCAGTAGCTCACCAAGTGCAACCATATCATGTCATCAAAATAATGGCGCCCCCCATAGTCCAAAATATGTATAAAACAATGTGGGTTTTTTAAAATAACAAAGTCTTTCATGGGTTTTCAACTGCATATTTCAGTAAGAGACATCATTTACGTTACATTAAGCCATACAAGTCTTAATACCCATGGTACCCTTTAAATGAACCTAGCATCATACCTTTGAAGCATTTGGTGATTATTTGTATGCGTGGCAGGTAAATCACTTTTCCTGACATAATCATTAATGCTCTCTAGTCTGTTAATCTTTGCTAATATTTTTGTCTTGTGCTATTATAATTAAAGAAAAAATTCCTTCCACTGATTTTTGTTGACAAAAAAGTCTCTTTTGAAGAACAAATACATATGTTTTGAGATACATTTTATTGCACGGTTGTTTAGCAATGGCCTTTTTTGTTTAAATAAAAGGTATGCTTTGCTCTGGTGTGGTTTGTTTCATATACTGAAGCTTGCAAAAAGCTGATGCCCTAAAGAATAAAATCTATACATGACCTGCACATAATTGTTTCAGTCTCACTTCACAGCTAGATCATTACAAACAACCACCAGGCTCTATCAGAGTTGTGCAAATTCACCCATAAACCAGAGTTTGATTGCTTTTTTTGTGCCACTGTAGCAAACTAGAATTTTATTGAAGCTTAGCGGCTTCTTTCCATTTTTTTTCCATGAAGGATGTAGAGTCTATTTGAAATCATTCCATCAGTCCCACAGTATAAAATAAGAGCTAATTTAAGACCTACAGGTGCACAACAAAGGTAAAGAAAAAGGCTCATGCCGGTACGAGTACGAGTTGGATTTAAAGAGAAGAGAGGGTTATTGTCTTTTTCTTGCACTTTACCACTCTAATGATGCACTTATGTCACCCGCTCTTCCCTTTTTCTTACACCTTACCTACTTAAGGAGGAAGTCTTGATTGGTAAGTCGATGCTATCCGCAGATTTAGGGACTTACTGTAGGCCGCTGGTGGACTGTAAAATCTCTTCCGACAGGGGACTAAAGCAGAAACATGTTCTTTTTGTTTTTCTCAAGGATTTACCTAGTTAGAGTGATGGAGATATTTCTTTTGTCTGCAACCCTTTTCATATAATTCTATTATGTTTTACTTAAGCCCATTCTGTGATGTCTGTTCAATGTTCTTTAAAGGAAAACTACTTTCAAATTGGGGATTTCTGTTTCCTTTTACTCTCTCTTTCTTCTAACATAAAAGTATAGCTGGAAGTTTATTCATGTAGGTTCTTTTCTCTCTTTTTTGATCTGGATGTTTCTTTAATTTGCCTCTTTCATTAGCATTGGTTCATTGTTTATTTTCTCTCTTCGGTCTCTATTTCATTAGTTTCTTTTGTAAGAGTTCTTGCTTTGTTCTTCTCCTTTCTTTTCTGATTTCTCGCATGTGACAGATTTGCATGGCGTTTTTTAATCTTTTAGTTTCTGTCCCAAAAACTTGATTAATTTTCTCTCTGTGCTCTGTAGGGACATATGTGCCTTTTAAAGAGTACTCAAACTGCATCATGCAGGTAGCAGATTATTGACGTGGCCTTGATTTTCTGTAGAAAAACAACAACTTTGCTTTGTCTGCTTACAGGTCTCACCGTCACGCCCTGGGGTTGAGGGTTTAAGCAAAATGGTGATCGTCCAGGACTCAATATCCAGTAAGGGCAAAGGACATGCAGATTACGATTCGGGAAATGACACGTCCTCTCCACCGTCAAGTAAAACTGGCATCACAAAGTCAAAGGTTACCGGAAACGGAAAGTTGTCATGTCAGGATCTGACTTCTCCTGAGAAGCTTAGGCTAGCCGATGGGGACAATGCCTCAGATTCAGGCAACTCACTAACCAGCTATGACTCTCTGGGTAAACCAGTGCTTAAAGAACATAACCTACAAAGCTCTGTCTTCAACAAGCTCAAAAGGTGAGGCTTTTTTTTGCATGCATTTACATCAACTTTACATCTGTCTTGATTCTATTACAATTACAATAAGTACTACAGTAAGTAAAAATTATGTATGGATACATCAAATGTATGTGTGAGTGACTTTTAAAATAAAATAAAATAAAATACATGGTTTTTATTTCAAATGTTTTTAGGCCAATTTTTTTATTTTCAACTAATGGTGTTAATGATGAGAAATAATTTTGTGGCAACTGGCTGAAGTAAGTTTGTGGGGGTTTTTATATTTTATTTCAGTTAACGTTTGTAGATTAAGTTTTAGTTAACTATAATTACCCTGGTACAGAGTGCAGTCTCTGTCTGCAAATATACAGATCTCTTATTACGGTAGAAGTCAAAATTTTACATGCACCTTGCAGAATCTGCAAAATGTTAATTATTTTACCAAAATAAGAGGGATCATACAAAAATGCATGTTATTTTTTATTTAGTACTGACCTGAATAAGATATTTCACATAAAAGATGTTTACATATAGTCCACAAGAGAAAATAATGGTTGAATTTATAAAAATGACCCCTTTCAAAAGTTTACATACACTTATATTCTTAATACTGTTTTTTTGTTTTGTTTCTTTTTTTGTTTAATGATAGTTGAGTCCCTTGTTTGTCCTGAACAGTTACACTGCCTACCGTTCTTCAGAAAAATCCTTCACGTCCCACAAATTCTTTAGTTTTTCAGCATTTTTGTGTATTTGAACCCTTTCCAACAATGACTGTATGATTTTGAGATCCATCTTTTCACACTGAGGACAACTGAGGGACTCGTGTGCAACTATTACAGAAGGTTCAAATGCTTGCCGATGCTTCTGATGGAATAATGATGCATATTCAGGTGGGTGAAAACTTTTGAACAGAATGAAGATGTGATTGTACATTTTTCTTATTTTGCCTAAATATCATATTTTTTCACTTAGTACTGCCCTTCAGAAGCTACAGAAGATACTTACATGTTTCCCAGAAGACAAAATAAGTTAAATTTACCCTGATCTTCAAATTCAAAAAGTTTTCACCCCCCGACTCTTAATGCTTTGTGTTTCCTTCTGAAGAATTGGTGAGCATTTGAACCTTCTGTAATAGTTGCATATGAGTCCCTCAGTTGTCCTCAGTGTGAAAAGAGGGATCTCAAAATCATATGTCATTGTTGGATAGGGTTCAAATACAGAAAAATGCTAAAAAAACAAAGAATTTGTGGGACCTGAAGGATTTTTCTGAAGAACAGCAAGCAGTTTACCTGTTCAGGACAAACAAGGGACTCATGAACAACTAAACAAAAAAAATAAAATAACATGCATTTTGTATGATCGCTTTTATTTTGGTAAAATAATTACCATTTTGCAGATTCTGCAATTTGTGTATGTAAACTTTTGACCTCAACTGTATATTGTGAAGTAATAAAGTAGGGGTCTAAAATAATTTTCCTCTTATAATTGCAGTGAAGAAACGGGCAGGTATTCTGATTTGGAGAAGACACAGCCTCTGGGTCTCGTCACTGATAGGAATCGGAGTCCGTCTTATGATAGACATCAGGATCGAACGAGGTCCCGCAGCAGAAGCATATCATCCCAAAGCAGATACTCAGGGCGCTATTCCAGAAGCCGATCCCTGTCCTCAGGGAGGAGGTGGGTCACACAGCTGCTATTTATAATAGAAACCACAACACTGATTTGAAGCTTTCGATTTAATTGCAAACTCGTATTTTTGTATCTGACAATATCATCTCCCCCGGCTCATTTACAGATCATATTCCCGTTCATCCAGTTATTCGCTAGATTCACGGAGAGACAGTCTGTCCAGTGCGAGCAGTTACCGCAGTCTAAATTACTCACGGTGCACACCAGACAGGTGAATTTCAGCTAAAAGATGTTTATTTTTTAACTGAAATAATTGTTTGAAAATGACTGTGACTTTAATTGACACATACCTGTTCACACCTTTTTTTTATGTGTGGATGAAAAGGTTTCGACAGCGGAAAAGAGACTGCAGTTCCTGCAAGAGCAGAAAGCACAGCAGGAGAAGACCTTGTTCTCCAATGAGGAAGAGAAGAAGAGATTCCCCCAGTCACCTAGAAGCCCGTAGAATTACAAGGTCTGTTCTTACAGAACTACTTGTGTTACAACACTAGCTAACAACCCGCTGTATGAATCATAAATGGAAGCTGCTCCGCTGATCTTTCTTTGGAGATCAGCAAACCCAGACATGGATTTATTAAATGTAGGGACAAATCTGTGGAAAACTGCAGAATGAATTTAAACATGGTAAAACATATTAATTCTTCAGTTTCTGGACAGTAAGATTTTTAATGTTTTTAAAGAATTCTCTTCTGCTCACCAAGCCTGCATTTATTTGATCCAAAATACAGCAAAAACAGAAATATTGTGAAATATTTTTACTATTAAAAAAACTGCTTTTTATTTAAATATATATTTTAAAATGTAATTTATTCCTGTGATCAAAGCTACATTTTCAGCATTATTACTCCAGTCTTTAGTGTCACACGATCCTTCAGAAATCATTCTAATATGCTGATTTGCTATTGTTGTTGGTAAATAGAAAGATCCAAAGATCAGCATTTATTAAACAGCTTTTGTAACATTATACATTATACCATTTAAAAGCTTGGAGTCAGTATAATTGTTTTATGGTTAAGAAATTATAGAAATTAATACTTTAATTTAGCAAGGATTCTTTAAACTGATCTGAAACTGAAAATTGATGAAATAGACATTTATAATGTTACAATGTTCTTTCTATTTCGGATAAATGCTGTTCTTCTGAGCTTTCTATTCATCAAAGAAACCTGAAAAAATTCTACTCAGTTGTTTTTTAACATAATAATAATAAATGTTTTTTTTTTTTGAGCAGCAAGTCAGAATATTAGATTTCTTAAGGATTATGTGACTATTACATTTTAAAATATATTCAAATAGAAAACAGTTATTTTAAATTGTAAAAGTATTTTACTGTTTTTGCTGTTCTTTGAATCAAATTAATGCAGGCTTGGTGAGCAGAAGAGACTTCTTTAAAAAGAACTTGACAAATTTTACTGACCAAAAACTGGTAGTGTACATATATGAGTATTTTCTATTTTAATTAATTTCTGTGATGACAAAGCTAAATTTCATCAGTCATTACTCCAGTCTTACATTTTCCAAACTTATTTTTTTATAATTCATGAACGAAAACATTTTGTAATATGATTTTAATGTACATTTTCCATGGTAATGCAATGTCTGATTTTGAAATGGGTTTCAAAAAATGAATTTTGAGATTTTAAGTTTTTCAATTGATATATAATTTCTAAAGCGTGATCGGGAAAAAGGCAACAAGAAAATCTTTTTGTGACAAAGGTCAGAACTCCTGTTAGGATGTAGATTTTTGAGGTGAACTCTTGTAATAAATTAATCTGTTACTTTTCCTACATAATTTGTAACACAAAACAGTGGTAAAATATCTATTTAGGAGTCTTAGACTTTTCCAACGATTTGTAGTTTGTCGTGGTTAGATTAGGATTTATTTGTAATATGGTGAAGTAAACTAAAAAAAAAACTCATAATCATGTGACACTGAAGACTAGAGTAATGGCTGCTGAAAATTCATGAAAAAAATAGTGCTGTCAATCAATTAAAAAATTAACTAATTAATCACACATTTTTTTCAAATATGCTTTTATATTGCAGTAATTTTACATTCAATCTTCAAATTAACATAGAAACAACATAAAGGCAGTATATTTTAATATTTGTTTAATGGAATGTTTTTTTTAATGACTGAAGGAGAGTATCACTGATACCAGTATTACTGATGTCTCTAAGAAATTCTTCTTTTTTCCTAATTTTTAACTATTGACTATAGCCATTCAACATTACAGTGTAATTGAGAGCTATGAATTTTAACATTTTTTAGACCTAAAAATAACAACTTCTAATTTAAGTAAACTTAAAACAATCTTCACATAAAGCCATTATAATAAATGTCATATTTACTTGTGGCCTTCAGCACAGGCCCGTAGCCAGCTATGAGGTCACCGAGGTCCGGACCTCTGTAAATTTTTCATGTTCAAAAATAAAATTTGTTCTCTGAATTAATAATTTGCTGCTAAACTCCTCATATGTATGACTGCATGACATGTATATTTCAGTTTAGATAGTTTTCAAGAATGTTTAGCATCTGTTGTATGAAAATGATCGCTGCGAGACCCAGCCGGAGAGTGAGAGTTGTGAGTTGAGGGTACGGGCGCAGCCAGATGTTGCCAGATTCTATTATAAGCATTTTTGGACTTTTCTTTTCCACTTAATTTGACACTTTAGAAAGTTAATAAAGTATGACGTTGCAGTTTAGGATCAGCGATATATTTATTTTATCTTATTTGCAAAAGATTTAAAATAATTTCGGTTCATTTTTTTTTGCTTGTTTTAATACCAATATCTGGCAACACTGCATCGCCGGCACTTAAACTGACAGTAATCAAAAAAGCCCAGGGACAGGTTATTGTTGACAGGACACCACATTTGGTAAGAGAAACACAAAAAATGCCTTCATATTATCTGTCAGAAACGTCATCAACGCTGTCAAAAACAGTAGCTTTTAACACTAGTACACAGATCTGTAGAACAAGTAGTTTACAAAATGAAATGAAATAATAATAATATGTATTGTTGCATTAATAATAAACAACTGATAAAATTATATACCCCTAACTATAGTAAAGTATTAACAAATTTTGACGCAATAAATAGGGTATGATTTAAAAATTATCATCCATTCAAAACAGAGAAAACATCTTTCACAAACATCTACATGTCTCTCTCTTTTAAAGTGTTTATAGTGTATATAGTGTAGTTGTATTTGTATTTGTAGGAGGTTATTATACACAATTTTCAAAGCCTGGCTACGGCCATGCTTCAGCAAGTAGGAAATATACAGAAATTGAATAAAGTTATCAAAAACCCTAAATTCTAAATTAAATCTAAATGAATCCTTAAAGCTACAAAAGTTATTGATTTTCTATTTTTTTTCTTTGTTCTTTGATTAGCAGACATCACAGCAGCTGAGTTCATTAGGTTATTTGGCTGCTGTTACTTTAAGAGCTGCCACTGCTGAATGTTACGTGGATCTGACATGCATGCTTGTAGTTTTATTCACGCTTTAATATGAAATGATACAGGCTATTGAAGTGCATGTGCTACAAGCGCAGTATAATGGCTGACATATGGTCTGACAACATCTCATCTGACCAGAGTTCTGTTGTTCTACTGAAGCTCCCTCATTACCTATATCTTTCCTGTGCTCGTTTGACTAGCAGCTGTCGCTGAAGCGAAGTGGAGTGCGCGTCGGAAAGTATCCTGTTTGATGTGGTCATAAAGACGTTCTGTGTCTAAATAAACGAAATTCTTGTGAAGAAA
Source organism: Cirrhinus mrigala (assembly GCA_036247105.1). Taxonomy (NCBI): domain Eukaryota; kingdom Metazoa; phylum Chordata; class Actinopteri; order Cypriniformes; family Cyprinidae; genus Cirrhinus; species Cirrhinus mrigala. Next base: position 38,255,993 of record CM070011.1, on the reverse strand, counting down.
TGTCAAGAAAAAAAGAGACAGAAGTAGCCGTTGTGAGTGGGGTGGACAACCCTAGCCATGCCCCTGCATTAATGCGCTAATATTTCATTGTATTCTCTTTCCGCATGCCTTCCTGTCCTGCACAGTGCCAGAAAGAGGCCGATCCCCTACTACCGTCCCAGTCCCTCCATCAGCAGCCGCTCCTCCAGCCTCCTGTCCTGGCGCCTGTTTTCTCTCAGTCGCAGTCGTTCGCGAAGTCGCAGCCGGAGTCGCAGTCACACGTATTCTTCATACAGGAGCTACAGTCGCAGCTCATCGTGGAACTCTATATATAGCAGACGCGGTCGCAGTCGGAGCAGAAGCTATGACTCAGTGGTGAGCTATAGCAGAGCCCGTCGCTAATTTACGGATGAAGCAGTAGCCGAAATGCTGAGCTACAGCACGATCCCAGGACCACATCTTACTGTAACTGGAAGTGAAATGGAGCAGCACTGAGAACATGCTGTGCTTAGATGTGGAACACCAGGCAGTGACAGGATCATCTGTTCAGTGTCAGATAAGACTGAAGCTTTCCATATTGTTGTGTACTAAACTGTGTGCTTTCATCCATCCCGCTCAAAGGAAAACTTGTCTATCAATCTCAAAGCCTGCTGTTGTAGAAAAGGCCGGACTGGAGGTTTCAATATGTGCGCTGCAATCTGTGAGTTCTGCTATACCTTATTCGTGTGAGGATATTGTTAGTCATTTATCAGAACAGCCGTAGTAGATAAAAGGAAGTGCGGGGTCACTCACGAGACGCTCATAACCTTGACTGTAAAAGCCCATGTATGAATCTATTGTATTTTTGTAGTGTGTTTTCTTTTTTTTATAGGAGGTGTCAAAAGCGCTCGAGGAGAAAGATTTATTGCTTCCATAAGAGCTTTTACTGAGAGCAGCCGCTTCTGCGTTGCACACACCTTCACTTTGAAAAATGTGCCATCCGAATCGGCCCCACCGGCAAAGGCACACCCCATCAGCCCAAATGCCAGCTTTATTTATCTTCTGTTGAACTGGAAAACAATTCAAATGTCATTGGCTGCGATGGAGATGATGATGATGGTGGTGGACAATCAAAATGCAGCGGATGTGCTCCTCCGGTGGGAAGCGTTTTGCAGGTCCAGCTGTCTGTACTGGGTTACCAAATATGTTAAAGTACATATTAATCTTGCAGTCCTCAAGAGGCAGAATGAAGATATTTATATCCATAGGATGCGAGGCTGCGTCTGAGTGCACAAAGAAAAGGTACATTTTCCATGTCCTATTGTTTTCAAGATTCAAAGCACTGCTATATACTTAATAATTATTATTATTGTTATGCCATTTTTGAAATGCATAACCCTTGAGCTGTGTTAAATTGTATATTCTTTTTAAATTATTTATTCTTTTAATGCCAAGGTTTTTTTGTATTTTTATCTGTGATCATTTCTGTTGGGTCTGCGGTACAAATATTTATTATTTACATCTCTTGAATTATTTATAAGGTAAAACCTTTGATATTCACATAGAAAATCAGTTATTTCTGACTCATTTCCGTTCATTTTCCTCAAAACCCCAAAGTTTAAACATCCAGTCCTGCACTAATTAAATCACACAGTTCGCATACTGTAAATGACGATGATATTTATAAATATGAATGTTTTTAAAGCATATTTATTTGATTGCACATCAGTGCAACAGCAGAGAAACTATTACAGACTAGAAAAAATGAAGACGGCTGTCTTAAGAAATCAATCAGATGGGCTAGATCAAAGATATATATTTGGTGTTCGATACAGCTTGATGAAACGGCGTGTAAAAATCATCACCAATCATCCCGACAGATGATGGCAGTTTCTTTGTTTCCGTGTCATAAAGTCTATTGGAGTGCTTGTTAAACGAAGGCATGGTGATCTCTATGCACTGTACATTATTAGCTGTCTGACTGTTGTGAATTCTGACACTTGTACAGATAATAAGTCGTAGATGATGGAGGAGAAACTTGAAGTGTATCACAAATGTTTTATCTTCTTGAATTCATCTTGTTCTCTCGTCTCAAACCGTAAATGAGTTTAGTAAATGATTATGTAAATCTGTTGTGTAAATATGCAAACGTTTAGTGCGGCAATATTAGGCATGGGCTTTATTTATTGAGATGGAGTAGTGGTGCTGACTGTTTACAAGGCTGGCTTTCTAATTTACATAATTTGCATTCCCTCTAAAAAACAAAACGTGCTGAAATGTTGCCATGAATCCAAACTATTTTAGTCAAAACAGGCTACGGAGGATGCCATTGGCTACCATAATTGCAAAAAAATGATTGCAATATCCTGTAATACAAGTAATTAATTTTTGCACTGAATGAGCAGTGAAGATATAAAACAAGCAAGTCTGAGTTAAAATTCTCAATGCAGGACACCATGCTGGAAGATTATGTCAAGAACATTCCCCAAGTTTCGCCCTTATGTATATACACTGTTGTCTATGTGCACAAGAATATCAATGTCTCCCTTGCTGAAGTAAATTAATGACTAGTTCTCTGTGGTCTGATTATGTAATGATATTCAAAGAGTTCTAAATAAATTATTCATCTAATTAATTGACAATATTTTGTTTCTTTAAAATTGCACTCTCTTTGTTCGCAATGAAATGATTTCTTTGTGTTCACGATTTGTATATACCTTATTCTTCAACACGGAAGCCTATGGGAGAGACTTTCGGTTCATTAGCTGCCATAGAGGGTTTGCGCTCACAACTTGGTCAGTAACCCGGATGCGCGGCTATATTGGCGATACTCGGATGTAAACAACAGCATGGATTGCACGATTAATATAGTACTGAATACGTTATTCTGCTAATTTATGCTGTCTAAACCACAGAAAAAACATGGAAGGTGCTAAATCCTATAGAGAGAGACTTAGTAAGGAGGAAAGGGCACAATATTTCAATCGAAGAGAAAGATCAGCCGAGCAGTATTAATTAAGATATTATCCTAATATTTCACCTGCCTGACCGGAAATGATAAGAACAAACATGAACGTTGTCAAGATTCTTGCCTTGGAAATCCCGGTTTGGTTTGGCCACAAATGCCTTTGTTCCTCAGACAGTTTTTCTGCACTCCTTGATTTGATATAACTTTTGGCAGTCCATAGTACTCCAAATGTTTTTCCTGGTCCGACCGATTAGTACAGCCCAAAACATGACAATAATTGACTATTTTCAGAAGCAATAATCAGCAAAATATGCGAGTTTAGTTCAGTTCGGTGGCATTGTTTACGTTAATTGCCGCCAATATGGCCGATTGATGATGTGGCGTGAAAACACTATAGGGAAATAAGGAGATGAATAAAAACGTGCAGTAAACTGTACAACTGTTTGCAACACAAACTGTGTTCATAATTAAGATAATACATTAAAATAATATGGTAAGACCCAACAATTTGCAATATCAAGCGCAAAACCAGCTGGACATGGACGAGATCGAAATAAATGTTTACAAATGGCCGCACCCACTTTTAAGGGGAAAATAAGGTGGATAGTAAAAAAAGAGAAAGAATTGTCAGTTGATTTCTGCTGAAATTACATTTAAAGCGGGGCATTTTGGGTCACTATGTATTCTTCAGCAGATACAAGACATCCTGAAATATAACTTGGTTCATGTTTTTCTTGCTCATCTCTCAACTTTAATCTTCATGACGAACGCAAGGACTCATCTGAAGAAGGAAATGCAGATACCACATTCCTCTGTTGTATTTCGTCACATTTCGTGTTTAGAACATTATTAGTGTTCTTCATATGAGTGTGTGACTCCTCTCCGGCCTTGAGGAGTGAGTAGCTTTCTATTATGAAGTGAATGAGTCATCTGGGGGAGGGTGAGATTGGACCAGTCGCTGTCCGGTGGAGCCAGTCACAGCCCGGGGTCTAAACTTGGATAGGGAGGGTCTTTAGTCAGCTGTCGTGTGCCGCCGAGCACTTTCTGGACTTTGTAGACCGGTAAATCAAATATAAACCAGTGGAAAGAACACTTACATCGTCAGTAAACTTCTAGAACTCCTACATGAGCACAGTGTTATGCGTGAACTTAGGTGCGTTATAACGCGCCTGGAGACTTGAGGCAAGTTTATTGAAACGGAATTAGTTTCGCGTTCGCTTTAATAATTGATTATATTCGGAATTCTGACAGGAACGCGACTTTTTGAACAAAAAAAAGTTATCTAAGTTCAGTTTTTTCCTAGTTTTACCATGGCAGAAGGGGATTATTACACTATGGGCAACCGACAGAGGATTCCACGGGATCCGTTCCGGGAACAGTCGCTCGCATCTCGATTTATGGACGATGACTTTGGACTGCCACCTTTTCACGACGAGTTATCTATGGACTGGCCCGGCTGGGCACGACCTCGACTGAGCACCCGCCTTGACGCGCCGTGGACAGGCTCCTTGCGAACGGGCTTCCCGCGGTCAAGCATGGGCTCGCCGCAGGGCTACAGCTCCAGGTACAGCGAGAGCCCGCGCCGATCCAGCGCTCCCCCCACCGACCCAGACGAGCCGTGGAAAGTGTGCGTGAACGTGCACAGCTTCAAACCTGAGGAGCTTAATGTCAAAACTAAAGACGGTTTTGTAGAGGTGTCAGGTGAGAAAACTTGCACTTGTTTTAGTGATTCTTCCTATATTAATTAATAAGGCCTCTTTTCAAAAAAAAAAAAAAAAAAAAAAAAAAAACCAACAAAAAATAAATCTTGTCTATTTATTTATTTATCTGCACAGATAACTCCTTTAATATTGGTTTTATTTTATTTCAAAGGAAAAAATATATATATATTTATATATATAATATAAAATATAGCAAGAAAAAAAAAATGACACCAGATTTTCAATAGTCCTTTAGGGCCTTATGATTTTCCATACTTCTCTGTGGTTTGAGAATGGAAGGCCTTTGGCATGACTTGCACATTACCGGCAAATCTCTTGTAATCAGCCAACTGCTGAGATCCCTTGAGGATCACTCACATAAACACACTGAATTAGACTTCAAATGGAGAGTCCCCCGCACGGCACTTCTTATTTTGCTTTTTTCTCTTTAATGACTAAAGTTCTTTAGTAAAACTTATAAAGCATGAAGGGCAAAAGACAGTTGCTGTCTGCTCCAGAAATACTTTATATTTGTTTAGTGTGACGGCAGGACAGAAGTTCAGAGTTCAGGCGAGAGCAAAGGCCTGGTGCGCTGGGATTTTTAGAAACACTGTGCTGCTATGCCAGCTGGGTCACTCAGTCACAGTGGGAGGAGGTGGGGACAGCAAGACTTTGCGTCACAGCCTCATTCTAAAAGTGTCACACAGATATTAATGTAAACTACCCTACGCTTTGTTTTACTAAAGGCTTTTTCACAGACCTCAGATCCTAGTGACTGGTTTTGGAACACAAATCAGCAAATTATTAACTAAGGGAAAGAACTGTCAAATGTCACAGCCAAGCAGGGAAAGGACATTGCACAGCATGTCAGTAGGTAAATGTATGGAAACTTGTTTCTGCCATGAAATAAAAATGTGCAAAAGGTAATTGAAACTTTTTATCCCACAAATGAGTTACATTCTCACAGTTGTGAGTTTATATCGATAATTCAGACTTTCTCAAAAGGGGGGAGGGGGGAAGGGGGGGGGGGGGGGGGGGGGAGGGGAGGGGAGGGGGGGGGGGGATCGGGAAAGGTCCACGAGGTGGGATTCGATTTCAGGACACCCGAGGTGTCCACAAGGCTTTCAGCGCTGACAAGATATATACAGTTCTGAGAAAAAAAGTCAGAATTGTGGCATGTAAATTTGCAATTAAGAGTTTATAGCTTGAAATTGCAGGAAAAACATGCAATTATAAAAGTCAGAACTGCAAGATGTACGCTAGAATTCTGAAAAAAGTCAGTATTATGGGATATAAAATCAGAACTGAGATATGTAAACAGAATTTTGAGAAAAAAGTCAGAATTGCAACATGTAAATTTGCAATTAAAAGTTTGTAACTTGCAAATGTGAAAAAAATCAAAATTGTGAGATATACACTAGAATTATGAGAAAAAAAACAAGTTTATTGTTGTAAATGTAACAATTAGAAGTTTATAACTTGCAATTGTGAGATATAAACTGGCAATTATGAGGTAAAAGTTAGAATTGTGAGATATACACTAGAAGTCTGAGAAGAAAGTCAGTACTGTGTGATGTAGCCTAAACACAAAATTATGAAAAAATGTCAGAACTGCGGCATGTAAATTCACGATTAAGAGCTTATAGCGTGCAATTGCGAGATATAAACTCACAATTATTAAAGTCAGAATTGCAAGATATATGCTAGAATTCTAAAAAAAAAGGCAGTACTGTATGATGTAAACACAGAATTCTGAGAAAAAAGTCAGAATTGTGATGTAAATTCACAATTAAGAGTTTATACTGTGGCTTCAATTGCAAGAGATAAACTCTCAATAATAAAAGTCAAAACTGTGAGATGTACGCTAGAAATTCTGAAAAAAAAAGTCAGTATTGTGAGATGTAAACTCAGAATTCTGAGAAAAAAAGTCAACTGTGAGATGTAAACAGAATTCTCAGAAAAAAGTCAGAATTGCGACATGCAAACAATTGCAACTTTATAACTTGCAATTGTGAGATATAAATGTGCAATTATGAGGAAAAAGTCAGAACTGCGAGATATACACAAGAATTCTGAGAAAAAATCAGTACTGTGAGATGTAAACAAAAAAATGTAAATTTGCAATAAGGACTTAATAGCTTGCAGTTGCCAGATGTACACTTGCAATTATAAAAGTCAGAATTGCAAGATATACATTAGAATTCTAAAAAAAAAGGCAGTACTGTGAAATGTAAACACAGAATTCTGAAGAAAAAGTCAGAATTGTGATGGGTAAATTCGCAATCAAGAGTTTATAACTTGCAATTATAAGATTATCATTTGGAATTGCGAGAAAAAAACAGTCAGAATTGTGACAGATACATGCTAGAACTCCCAGAAAATAGTCAGAATTGTAAGATGTAAGCTAGAATTCCGAGAGAAAAACTCAAAGTAAATTCACAATAAGTGCATAACTTTCAATTGTGAGATATAAACTCACAACTGTGAGAGAGTCCGAATTTTGGCATAAATAAGCTTCCATATATGTATATCTATAAACACGGATAAACTTTGCTTTCAAAATGTCATTTCATTCATAAACATTTAAAGTGTTAGCTAGAATTATATTTGCTGCATATTATGAGCTTATTGACAGGAGAATAATCAATCAAATGTGTTTGTGCTCGTAGTGTTCTCTAAAGAGCCAGTTATTGTAGATATGTAGGCCATGGCGAGACACAGAATGGCATGACTGGCATTTAGTGACCAACAGCTGCAGAGAATGAAGCCAAGAGGCTTTTAAACAGGCCTTCTTGATTTGAAACGGCACAAAATATAGTGTTGCCTTTACAGTGACTGTAAAATGTGAAGGCTCTTCAACAAAAAAGCCTTATATGGACAGAAAGTCAGAGACTATAAACCTGTTGGAGTCTAATTTAATGTCAGTGAGGTAAAGGTTACACTTCTGTGCCAAACATTATAGCTTTTCATGAGCAACCAGTGCTTGGATTGACTTTGAGATACCTGTATATATTGATGTTGTATTTAAAGCGACATCTTTTTCAAAAGCAATTCTCCACAGCTCTTATTTAAAAGCTGATAACAGCAGAATGTCAAAAGTGTTCTATGGTCGTATCGATCATTCCGCTTGAAACGTATCGATCTCTGCGTTAACAACTGCCTTTATGTCTTTTCACCAGGGAAGCATGAGGAAAAGCAAGACGAGGGCGGAATTGTTACCAAAAACTTCACCAAGAAAATTCAGTAAGTATGATGATTGTATCAAAAGTTTCCAGGGGCTTCTGATTAGGAACCTTCTAGAATGATGAAGCAACTTCCCGAGGAATGTCACTCGGAGTTATTAAAGCAACACAAAGCATTCCCACTCCTCCACCCACCCCAACCTCTCTGCTTTCTTCTCGCTCTTCAGAGTCAAATTGGATGGTAGAGGCAGAGGAAAAGAATCAAAGTTAGGAGATAAAATAGAAACAAGAAAACTCTTGTTAGACACAGACAACATATCGTGTGGCTCTGATGTCTGCAGTAATTAAGAAACATAGTGATTTGATTTTTTTTCCGTCACCATCTCTCACAGAGACACAGAAAGAGACTCTAAGAAAGAGAAAGAATTTAATTATTGAATAAATGCAGTACTATTTTAGGATTCTAACACATGAGATATACATCATTTAAAAGTTGGGGTTCCGGAAAGAATTTTTACTTTTATTCAGTATAGAAGCCCTAAATTGATTAAAAGTCACAGTAAAGACATTTGTAATGGTAATGGTTCAAAAGATTTCTATTTCAAATAGATGTTCATCTCTGTTTTTACGTTCATAAAAGAATCCTGAATATAATTTATTAAGCAACATTGATAATAATGAGAAATGTTTTTGAACAGCAAATGATCATATTAGAATGATTTTTGAAAGATCATGTGACACTGAAGATTGGAGTAATGTTGCGGACCTGAACAGCTCCGAGTAGAACGTCACATGTTGTCATCTCGAAATTACGGTAATTACGATATGGCATGAACGCAGCATATGGCAACACTATCAACGCCTAAACAGAGCCTACGTTGGTCAGGTGGCACAGCGATCATGTGGTACAAGTCATAGCTCTCAGAAGACTCCCAGTTCATAAGTTGTAATTACGAGTTCTACGAGGACGTGAACACTTTTTACAAGTTGGAATCTCGTAATTACGGGAATTCTGATATGGTGTGAACGCACCTCAACAATGCTGAAAATTCAACTTTATTATCACAGGAATAAATTACACTTAAAATATATTTTAATTGAAAGCAGTTATTTTGCATTGTAATATCACTTCAAAATATAGCTGCAAGCAGCAGTTCAAGCGTTTTAAGAACTTTGAGCAATTATAGACATTTTAAGATGATTTTACCCAAAAAGGATGTAAATAAATAAAATAAATAAAATCACTACAAATATTATTTAATGATTTAGCACTTTTGACCAATAGGTGGCACCTGTCCCAAATTAATGTGATGTGGTTAACTAGGAGTGATGATGACGCACACAAAATGTAGTGCCAATATGGCAAAGAATTGCAGAGAAACAGCCTTAGATCTATTTGGGCATTTTTCATATATCCTGACCACTGTGTGGCACTGTGCTGAAACTGTGCAGGTACCCTCAGGACATGGTTGTCAAAACAAAGTCCAAGCTTGGTCCGAATATGATAAAGCATTGAGGACATATAGCTTCATGTCTACTTTGGCGAGCTCTTTGTAAAATTCATTTGTGCATTTTTCAGGCACGGCTGAGTCTATCAAAAAGCTTTTGATTACTGTATTTGTAGGACAATCTGAAGATGGTCTGTATCAATTTTGATGAAAATCGGATGAACCCTCTAGGATGAGTTTGAAAAAGTAGCTATTTTACATAATATCAAATATTTAACAAACTGTTTGATTGACAGCAGTGGTTCTAGAGGCAAAGTTGTTCAGAATGAGGAGCTGTAACATATGATATGAATATTGTGTGTATGTGTAAAAAACTGTGTGATATACGAGGCGTAAAACGTGATAAAGCCACCTAGTGGCTGATTTCTTTCACATTTCTCACAGACCTCCAGAGCCATGAGTCAAACAGGCCCATCGAGTTTCTTTCCAATCAGCCTTCATTAACCTAGGTGCTCAAAGTTGATTGGCTGATGTTTTTTGAGATACGCCAATGCCCTTATAGATATGGATGGCACCTTGGACAAAAACGCTGCATGCCAAATCAGACTAATGGGTGTGTAGTTACAGCCTTTTTTATGTTTTTTCCTAGCGCCACCAAGCGGTCAAATTCACTTATTTTTGTAAATTAACCAAAGATTGAGTTTATTTATGTGTGTTCTGAGTTTGGTGAAAATATGTAATTCCATTCAAGAGTTACAGCAATTTTAGTAAAAGTGGCCCTGCCTACTTTGAACGTTTTGGCGTGAATCAGCAATTTCACGTTTTTGATCACTGTAGCGCCACCTTTAGGCCGATTGGGGTGAGTCTTTGCCAACCAAACTGAGCTCTACCATCTGGCCAAGTTTCAAGTCTCTAGGATTTACGGATAGGTCTGCATGATCTGTTTTACGGCAGAAGAATAATGTTCTGTATTTTTAATAGGGGTTCAAAAATGTAGTACTGAAACTGATTGTAATTGTTACAATCGGTGTGCACAGTCTTGGTCCAATCAGTTGGTCAATCAAATTGTTGTTAAATGATCGAGAAGATGTCAATAACCTACTTTTGCAAACTAGTCCATTTCTGGAAATGGAAACCTGGAAAACGCTCAATCTGGAAAAAAACACTGCAGTACAATTCTGTGGACTCTCCAGGTCAATAATTATCAAAAAGAAAAAAAGTTAAAATTTACCCTTTGGAAGGCTATAACGGGCCATTTAGAAAACTTATAAAGCCTAAAGGAAAACTCAAAACTTCACGAAACCTGCTGAGCACATGTGAAAGGTGATTCTAAACAAGCATGCAAGTCTTTCTTCAATTTCAGTAAAAAAGTGCTTATTTGATTTGATGATGTCAGAGCATGTATGTGATGCTAAATGGTAGAGACTCTTGTCTGAGTCACAGCGCAGGAAGGCTGTAGCATTGCTGTGCTAATTGAATAGCACCAGGCCACTGAAGCCAGCTGCATGATAAGGTTTAAATAAAGTCCACAGAAGCTTGGCAACAAGTGTGGAACCTTCCAGCCTTATTTGGCCATGATGACTGACAAAGCTCAGAGACTCTCTGTCTCTCTCTCTTTCTTTGTCTCTCTATCTCGTGTCCTCTCACTCTCTTTGTAATGGCACAGATTAAAAAACAACAACCAAAGCAACAAAACAGTACACAGTTCTAAACCTTAGTAAGCACTAACTAGGTAGCATTTTAAAGCAGCACAGGTGTCAAATTCTGATCCAAACAGCATTAGGCCAAAATTTGTATTAAATGTAGTTTTTTGTATAATGTACCATTCAAAAAAAATTAGGGTCTGTAAGATTTTGTTTTGTCTTTTGTTCAGTAAAGATGCATTAAATTGATCAAAAGTTTCAGTAAAAACATTTATAGTTTTACAGAATATTTGTTTCAAATAAATGCTGTTCTTTTAAACTTTCTATTTATCAAAGAATTCTGAGGGGGACACAATGTATCACAGTTTTCTCAAAAATGTCAAGCAGCACAGCAGTTATTACGGAGCCCCTTAAGGGACATGGTGGTGAAAAAAAATCAGAGTGAGTGAAAAAAAAATCAGGGTGGGAGGAAAAATATTTTTCAGATTTTTTGCGTTCTCTCGCAAAACATTTGCGTTCCCTCGAGAAACTTTGCGTTCCCTCGCAAAACTTTTGCGTTCTCTCGCAAAGATTTTTGCGTTCTCTCGCAAAACTTTGTGTTCCCTCGAGAAACTTTGCGTTCCCTTCCAAAACTTTTGCGTTCTCTCGCAAAACTTTTGCGTTCTCTCGCAAAACTTTTGCGTTCTCTCGCAAAGATTTTTGCGTTTCCTCGCAAAACTTTTGCGTTCTCTCGCAAAGCTTTTTGCGTTCCCTCGCAAAACTTTTGCGTTCTCTCGCAAAACCGGTTGAGTTCGGACAAACACTTCCTGTTTACTCAGCTCAGTATGTTCACAACTCAGCGGTTCATAAGAGTTTATACTGAACTTGAACTCAAGTGGCCTATTATAGAAATACAGTCATTTAATTGCTTCTAGTTTAAGGCACGATTTTGGAACATTCTAAAACGCTTAATGTGGATTAATGTACTAAAACAGTGACAGCGGAGGCCCAATTCGGTATTAATAAATGCTATTCATACTAATATATTTTTTAATATTAATACCCTTAGCATTACTCTCAATAAAGCAGTCATAAATGCAACTTGCTAAAGCCTTTTCTCCCCGCAGAAAACCTTTAGGATACAGAAAACACTTAAGGGAAGCTAATGGACGAATTAAGACGGTATTTGTAGTTACAATGGTTTAAGTATAGTAACCATGGTTAATTTGTTTGCTGCTTGTTTAAAAAAAAAAAAATAAATAAAAAAAAATAAGTTTTTGAAAGGAAAAATAAAACAAATAAGTCACGTAGCGTATTAGTCCCATTTTATTCAGAAATAATACTACCAGCAGGCCTACAGCGCGTTATAATACCAACATTATAAACACACATATTTTAGTTCCTCGCACTCCAACAAATCCTTTAAATTTAACCGTATTCAGAACAGACCAAAAACCAAAACCAAAAAACTATAACTTATTGATTTTTAATGAATAAATATAATATAATGCAGTATATAATAATAGGTATAAACCTATCTATAAATAAACCAAAAGAAATAATTTAAAGCGAAACTGAAAGTATGGGCTCACGTATTGCTCGCCTTCATTACAAATCCAAATGTTTCCATATTCGCAATATATTTGCAGCTAAACCATTAAATTAACCGGGCTTTGTACGTTCCAATATCGACATGAAAAAATCATAGTGAACAAAAATGTGCCGCGGTGGATTGGACCGGTGCTCACGCTGTACGGCACAGACTAATACAGACTATTTAAATTGACTAGTTTAACTTTGTATCTGTTTGGGTGATTCTGTGTATTATTTTAATAATGAACAGGCTGCGAGCCGCCGGCGCGATCAAATAGCTGAAATATAAAAACTCTCTTCCATACAGAAAAATACCCTGTGCCAGTTATTGTTTTTCATGTTTAAAATACGAGAATGCAATATCCAAACGACTGTAAATGCAACATTGAGTTTATATAGCAGTTCAACAAAAAGGGCAATATTAAGTGACATTTTAAATGTAGCCTACATTTTAAACACAATATTTTCAATGATGTTTGTTATATTTTACAACGAAATAATAATAGTTGCCAACGAAATCTGCAACAGAACTGGCGTGTCTCCAAGCAAAAGCAGTGTTTGGTTGCTGAATTAATCTGCAGCTTTGAACCCCTCGGAGACTCCGTGATTAATAACCTATTCATACTACAACCATTTGCTTAGTTATTGAATGAATGAATGATGCGACGCCTTGCTCATTAAGACAGTGACATGCCGCCACCTACTGGCGATTTAGTTTGAAACTACAAGTATCACTTCGTTTTGCCATTATTTATTGCTTTATTTATTATATTAATACACTTAATGAAATGTTAAGAATATGACATGCATGACATACAGTTGATAAGGCTCTAACGGTAAAAAAATGCACATGTAAATCAATTTAAGGGGGCAAATATTGTAACCGAAAAGGTGACTGCGGTGGGGGTACTCAGAAGAATGTTAAATGCTCTAGGGGGTACGCCACTGTAGAAAGTTTGCGAACCACTGGCTTAATAGACTTCATTATTTGCCTGTAGTATATTTTTAATAAAATATAAAATGTTGGCTTTTTATATCACTGTCTTCTTATATTAACCAAAGTTAAGCGCGGTTTTCTGTGAGCTCATATTCTGGGATCATCTGCTTGCAGGTACATAGAATATATTTTTAATAATTACATATTTGGCTTTTTTTTCTCAACGTCTTCATAAAGCCGCGTTTTCTTTATGGGAGGACATGCAGTTTAGCGCTTTCTATTCATGTTCGGGGCTTACCACTACAAGCTGTAGAAACCACTACACGCTGTAAAGTTAACATGAAGTGTTTGTCCGAACTCAACTGGTTTTGCGAGAGAACGCAAAACTTTGCGAGGGAACGCAAAAATATTTGCGAGAGAACGCAAAACTTTGCGAGGGAACGCAAAAATATTTGCGAGAGAACGCAAAAGTTTTGCGGGGGAACGCAAAAATATTTGCGAGAGAACGCAAAGTTTTGCGAGGGAACGCAAAAATCTTTGCGAGAGAACGCAAAAATATTTGCGAGAGAACGCAAAAGTTTTGCGAGGGAACGCAAAGTTTCTCGAGGGAACGCAAATGTTTTGCGAGAGAACGCAAAAAATCTGAAAAATATTTTTCCTCCCACCCTGATTTTTTTTTCACTCACTCTGATTTTTTTTCACCACCATGTCCCTTAAGGGGCTCCGTAAGTTTTCAACAAAAATAAGAAGGTTTTGTTTTTTTTGTTTTTTTTTTAATAAGCACCTAATCATCATAATAGAATGATTTCTGAAGGATCATGTGACACTGAGACTGGAGTAATGATGCTGAAAAATTAGTTTTACCATCACTGGATGTATTGATGACAATTTAAAATATATTCAAATAGAACAGCTATTTTAAATGTAATAATATTTCACAATATTACTGTTTACTGTATTTTTGATCAAATCAAATCAATCTTAGTGTGCTAAAAAGACTTTTCATAAACATAAAAAAATCTTGTTTTAACAATGATAATATATTTTATATATAAGTGTTGAAAAGAAAAATATATAGTCAATATAATTAAAAAGTGTCAGATTTTTGTGTGTTCTGTATATTTTTATGCTCATTAGAGAAGGGCATCTCATTATTAGTTTATAAACTCTTTAAATAATTGTTAGTGTGATTCACATGAGGGTTTCATTTTGTGTGGAGTTTCTGCCTGTGCAAAGCATTACAAGGAAGGTTAGGATGTTGACTTGTGCGGTGCATTTAGTAATACATTGCTGACAGTGGAAATGTATTTATTTCTATACACTGTGTTAAGTACAATTACTTTATCTAGCATAACCCAAACACTGCATTCACTTCTCAAATCTCTAAAGCAGCCCTAAAAGTTCCCCCACCTCTAGACTTTTGCAGAAGAAGACCAGCAGGAAGTGGCTTTGTATGATATCACCATCCATTCATGTTCAAAACAAGTTCCACCCTTTCTCTGTAGAGCAGATATGAATTTATGGTAATCCAGCCTTAAAGGCATCACATTCAAACAGACAGTAAGAACTCCTCTCATTAAAACGGCTGCAGTCCGTCTGCCTGCTGGATGATTAGACTAGTGTGTAGATGGAAATTTCTGGTGATAAACTTTGCATCAGGAGGCGATTTGTAATAATTGGCAACAGACTCTATTTCTGAGCCCAGCACCTGGAGCAGGACTCGCTCGCTTTCTCTCTCTTTCTCTCATTGCAAGTGATGGCAGGCAGAACATTTAAATGAAAACCACGAAATGCATTGGGAATTATCTTCTAGCCACAAGCTGCCACACAGAAAATGAAGTTTGTTGAAAATTAAACCAAAATGAGAATACACTGAGTACACAAGGGTAGAGTTTGAGCAACTTTCACAATTCTGGGTTAATATCAACTTTAGACTTGAGGCAGAACTTAATTAGTCTGGGTTATGTTAGGTTCAGGCAATATGTAGTTGTTAATATTAAACTGATTCTTATTGCAACATTTGATTTCAAGCTTTGTTTCAGAACACCTGCAAGGTACAATCCAAAAGCACTTTTTAAGGTGAAAATTATGGTATGCATTTAGATATTAGCCAGCATTGATGGTTCCATGAAGAAACTTTAACATCCATGGAACTTTTTCATTGCACAAAGGTTCTTTCTTTTACTGAAAGGTTCTTTGAGGAACCCAAAAATGGTTCTCTTATGGCACTGCTGTGGAAAGTTGGACATTGTTCTGAACTCTGTCTTCTTTTACAGAATCCCATGCGATGTGGACCCTCTCACTGTGTTCGCCTCTCTGTCTCCGGAAGGGGTTCTCATCATTGAAGCCCGGCAGACCCCTCCATACTACCTCTACAGCAACGAAATGCCTGCAGAACCTATGGAAGAACCCGAGGCCAGACCTCAGGAACCCAGCATGGCTTCAGCCTAAGCCTAGGGAGTGAATAGGGGCTTACGTGCTCATGGGTATTTGTTCTAAACCAGTGCCAAAATCTAGTTTAATCAGTTTCATAAATTTACTTAAACCAAAAGTCATTAATCTCTTAGCGAGTAGTCCATAAATCAAATGTTACTCTACATGGTACATGGTAGGATCAAATACCAGTAGCTTTCAGTTACTACGTCAGTGAAAAAAAATGAATGTGATAGAGCTACCAGTCAAGTGAAAAGGGAAAGGTATGATTTTCTGTAGTGAAAAGTCTACACTACACTTTATTGGCATCAGTGGTTCTATGAAGAACCTTTCAAATGCCGAAAAAGTTCTTTGTAGTCGAAAGTTTCTTTAGATTTTTAAATGTTCTTTAAAATGGTTCTTTTAGGAACTGTTTAATGAAAGGTTCTTTGCGGAACCAAAAATGGTTCTTCTATTCCATCACTGCAAAAACACCCTTTTGGAACCTTTATTTTTAAAAGTGTATGGCCATAAACATACTCTACGCAAGTATATACAGTGCCTTCCAATAATATTGCCACCTTTAGTAAATATGAGCAAAGACGTCTGAGAAAATAAATCTGAATCATTTATCTTTTTAATCTTCCATTCAAAAAAATCACAAAGTAACGTTTCATTGAAGTAAAACAATTGAAAGTGGGCGGAAAAAAATCAATGCATGTTGGCAACAATTATTGGCACCCCTAGAAATTCTTATGAGTATAATATCTTTATTATTATTATCTATTTTCCCATTCATATTTAAAAATTTTTTAGCACTCTGGGGGGACTAGGAGCATGAAGTTGTCTAGCCAGGACTTCCTGTTCCACAGTATTATAAATATGAGGAACACAAAGGCCAAATTCCCTTAATCATCCATCACAAGGAGTAAAACCAAAGAATATAGTTCTGATGTGCAGAACAAGAATGTTTAGCTTCACAATAAAAGAAAGTGGCTGTACGAAAATAGCTAAAGCATTGAAAATCCATCAGGCCAATGATTAAGAAGTTAAAATCAACTAAAGATGCCTGGAAGAGGATGTGTGTCTATATTGTCCTAATGCATAGTGAGGAGGAGAGTTTGAGTGGCCAAAGAATCTCCAAGGATCACAACTAAAGAATTGCAGAGATTAGATAAGTCTTGGAGTCAGAAAGCCTAAAACAGCCCCTACATCACCACATGTTGTTTAGGAGGGTTTCAAGAAAAATCCTCCTTGCTCATCCAAAAACTGAACTGAAGAGAAGAAGCACCAACATGGAGCAGGGAATCTGAAGGATCTGGAGAGATTCTGTATGAAGGAATGGTCTCTGATCTCATATCAGGTGTTCTCCAAACTCATCAGGCATTCATATCTTTGGAAAAGGACATTGCAGTAATTGGGTGCCAATAATTGCGGTCACCGTGAACTAGAGAAACACATTTATTTCATAATGAGACTTTCCCTCCACTTTCCATTGTTTTACTTCAATTTTACTTTAATTAAAGATCCAAAGGATACACAATGCAGATTTAATTTCACAGCCAACTTGGCTCATATTTACCAAGGGTGCCAGTATTAGTGGAGGGCACTGTAGATGCAAAAGCATGGTTTAAAATTGCAAAATGGCAAGAGTCAATCCTCAAGGGGGCGATAGAGCTCCCTTCAAATATCAGCAATTTAAAGGGACAGCTCACCCAAGAATGAAGTCATCATTTCTCGGCCTCATGTTGTTCCAAACCTGTATGACTTAATTTCTTCGGTGGAACACAAATTGTTTATTGGCAATAAGTGTGAATAAGATCCAAATGTTGTTTCAAATCCCTTCAAAATGTGTGGACAAAAAAATTGTTTGAACATCTTGTGTTCTGTAGAAGGTGGTCATACAGGTTTCTAACTAACTAAACATTTACCTAATTTTCTAGCAAGAGTTCTGAGTTCTCCTTAAACTGTTGCTTCATCATGTTTTTATCAAATAGAAGAAGGCACTGGGATCGCAATGCATGCTTGTGTTGCAATATAAATTACTTTCAGACATTTTAGACGTGAAATCAATCTTGCCTAGCTAAAGTTTGTGTTCACATACTTGTGTAGAGTATGTTTGGGACTTTTTGTCCCTCATATAAACCTTAACTCATTTTGGCCAAGAGTTCAAATGCAAGCGCTGTTTAGATCATCTGAATATTTATCATGTTGAACTATTTAAATGAAGGTCTTGGCCTGAGCTCTTTCTCAAAGGCTGTTTATTGTCTCCTTTTCTTATTTGTGTGCGTGTTTCTTTCTTTATGTGTGGGGATGTATGCTATGCGTTTTTATAATAAATGAAATTTATGAAAGCAAGCCGTTTATTTATTACTCCTCTGTGCAAATCTCTAAAGTTAATAAACGAGCCGCGTTACCCATATAGCGGATGTTATTTCTCCTACAGCTTTACACCTGTTTTCTTATCCCACTCATATAACCTCCTGATGTTGTCGAGTAATAAATCAAGCATCATGCTCTCCTTTGTCTCCCAATCCTCTGTCCTCTATCACATCTGGGTGCTCGCCTGGCAGATTGGCTGTGTGCTTATGGGAGCGACTCCACGGGAGTTGTCTCTGCACGCAGGCGGTAATTGGGTGACAGATTAGTGTGGAGATTATTCCGAACGCTTTGGCTCGCTTTCAATCTCCTCGACGAGGATGTGGAGAGAAAATATTGAAGAAAACGGTACTCCGCTGCTGATTAACTGATGTGTTTGCCCATTGGATTTTTCTCGGCAAATCGATCTGCGCTCTCGTTGTCTAATTTTCAGGGTTTGAGGTTAATGAATCATGAATATAACCATGCTCAAGAGGCGCTGGCATCATAACCATCCAAGTTAGATGAGAATTACCCAACTACATTTACTAGAGCTCAAAGGATGTAATGTGCAACCACATTCACTGCATAAAAAATATGACAAGTCGACTAGGTGCCACATTGACAGATCTCTGTCTGTCACCTTTCACTGGAACATTTCTCAGCTTTCCCTGATTAATCACTCTTGTTATTGTAAAGCACGGCAAGAAGCTTCACACGATCTTGCTCAGGTCTTTATTAGTGCTAAGAAGATGCATGTTACAGTAAATTCGAAAATATTTACGGGAATTAAGAGGCTAAGGAAAGAGCTGGGGGTGTTGCTTTCTTCTAGCCTACATTTTGCCAGCATCCATTTCCTTTTGGAGCACCTGCTGAGGGGTGAACACCTCCTGGGTTTGCCCTATGATCGATTGCTCATCTCCTGTCACAGCAGGGTCTGTATATCCTTCTTCACCCTCCAGTTCCTGAGGCTGCACGGCCTCTGCTTGCTCTCCTTGCTCGGAGGTGACGGTGTCTGGAGTCTCTGTAGCCTGAGGCTTGTCTGCAGACTCATGGACTTCCTCTTCGCCTCGCTCAATGCCCGCCTCTTGAAAAGCACCTTCTTTGTCCTCCTCTCTGGGTTCAGCAACCTGCTCTATTCCAGACTCAGTGGTATCTGGTGCAGCTTCTGGGATGGACTGGGGTTGTGGTTCTCTAGATGCATCTTCTTCAGATACAGTCTGCTGGTCTTGTTCGGTGACCTGTGCACCCTCAGGAAGCTCAGTTGGGACTGAGGGTTCGGGAGTTTCTTCTTCTGGTTTAGCTTCTGCTTCAACACTGTCTTGAGGCTCATCACCATCTTGTTGTTTTCCTCCAACGGTTTCCTCCACCTGTGGCAAACGCGAAACAGTCTTTAAATGAAGTCAAGAGCTTAAATGCCACATCAAGACCCTAAAATGCCAGGGTCAGTGTACACAAAAATGATTAATTTTCTGGGTTGTGAAGAAAGGCCATACGTCCCCTGCGGGAAAATAAGCTTGCGTTTAATCTCTTTGTTGGTTATTAGAACAATTATGAGCCTGGTAATTGGAATTGCTGGGTGATTAATTTATAAACTGACTTCAAATTTGGCATTTGACATTTATGAGGCATTGTAGAATCATATACCTCTAATTATTTCTGAATCCTTTTTGCTTTAATGTAAAACACATTTTGTTTTGCAGCCTGTAATGACAGCTTAGCTTGGCAAGTTGAAAAATACATGGAACAGGTAAACAATATGTGGCATTTCTAAAGCGAGGCAAATTTATTTGAAGGGCATCATAATATAGTACAACAAAATAATTGAAATAATAGATTTTGAGTCCTCGCATGTCTGTATTACATCCCAGTTTTCCCTGCAAACTTAAGTTGCTGTCAGCTTTTTTGCCAATAGACTGGCTATTATTTCAGCTCCTGAGAGACAGTTAGGCTACTCTACCTGCCATGTCTAGCTCTTATACAAACCAATTAGGTACCGCGGGGCGGATGGGTAGTGTTTACCCTTGGATTTACCTAGAAAAGTTTTCAATAATGATAATAATGGTGCCATTTCACTATGAATGGCAGAAAGCACCACTTAAATGTGATGCTGGCATATTATAAACAAGCGCAGTGCATGCCACCCAAAACACCCAGTGCCTAATTTTGAGCTTCAATGAGTGAAAATGTTTAGACTGTATGATTAAAGATTATACAGCTGTCAGAACTAATCAATACCTGGATGGAGATATCGACATCAGCAGGGAGGGGAATGCTGGGTAATGGTGCTTCCACTGTAAGGATCCCATCGGCGGACAGACGCGACTGGAGATTTTCAGCATCAACACCACCTGGAAGTCTTAGGCAGTGGTTAGAAAAAATGTTAATTTGCTATTATTGATCGACAGCTTTGTGAAAATTTGACACAGTTAACGTTTAACACTTACTGTGAAATGCTGAAACAGAAGAGACAGTGAGTCTACCATTTAAATGATGTTTTGAAAGAAATTAATACTTTTATTCAGCAAGAACTTTAAAATTAAGTAAAGATCATGTTTCATTAAGATATTTAGTAAAATACCTACTGTAAATATAGCAAAACTTAATTTTTGATTAGTAATATGCATTATTTAGAACTTCATTTGGAAAACTTTAAAGGCGATTTTCTCAATATTTCGATTTTTTTGCACCCTTAGATCTATCCTAACAAATCATACATCAATGGAAAGCTTATTTATTCAGCTTTCATATGATGTATAAAGCTCAGTTTTGGAAAAATTGACCCTTAAGACTTGTTTTGTGGTCCAGGGTCACATATTAGAATGATTTCTAAAAGATCATGTGACACTGAAGACTGGAGTAATGATGCTCAAAATTTAGCTTTTCCATCAAAGGCATAAATTACATTTTAAGGTTATTTAATAATATTTATATTTAATATAAGCCTTGATGATCATAAGAGATCATAAAAAAAGACTTATAATAGACTTCAAAAAAAAAAAAAACAACTTAAAAACACTTACGTGTATTTTCTTGTGAAACATCTAGCAATGTAGCCGTGCTCATCTTGTCTTTCCTCATGTTTACCTATAGATTAAAGATGTTAGCACAAAATTAAGATTAATAACTTGAGCTCATAGAAACCCATTTTATATATTTTTTAATTATTTATTAAATTAGTATAAGCGGAATTTCCAAATAAATAAATAAATACAGTTTTATCTTTAATTAATCACAATTTTATGTCTGTCTATCTATCTGGGGCGTTGCTCCAAAGAGGCAACAGAGGCAGTGTCTTCTCAAAAAATTTGATGAGAAAAAAAAATTCCGGGAAAGTCACGTGAGAGGAGGCATGCCTCCTTCGCGATATGATTGGATATGACTGGTTATGCTCGACTGTGATTGGTTCATGCGATAAATCCCGCCTCTAGTGTTTTTTGCGCGTTCCGCGTTCAGTCTGAATAAATGAACAATATAACGGCGTTAATGGGAAAACTAATTTAAAAAGTAAGTAAACAACTCAGACACTTAGATATAACCACTTTGTTATGTCAAAATAAGACTTAAAATGGCATGAAAAAATGATATGTGGGAGTTTTTAGTGAGTAATCAGCTTGATAAATTCAAAGTAAATCTCCATCTGTGACCAGTGTTTACCAACTAAACAATAAATAAAATAAAATAAATAAAAACAACTTGACTGATCTGAAAATTTCAAAAACAGATAAAAAGTGAACTATTTAAAAGAATAGCTGAACATAAGATCACAAATTAAATATATTATTTAAATTACTGCATTGAGTTATTTTAAAACAAATGTAAAATGCTTAAAAACACTAACTTGATGAGATTCATACATGATATAGAATATTGATTACATTGTTAATGTAAAAATATAAAACAGAATAGTTTTTTTCTATTTCTTTTCTGATAGTGTAAGTAATCTTTAACCAAGAAAATGTGACTGGGATCTGAAATTACATCTGATTTAAAATGCCTGTATGTCTATCATTTAATGCATGTTATATAATAGTACTATTCATCACTCATACCTGCAACAACCAAAAATCCATCCTGTATTTTGACCGTGATCTCCGAGGGAGCGAAGTGATTGACGTCCAAGCTAATCTTCCACTTGCTCATCTCACCAACCACTTCAGACACCCCTCCACTCATCTCCCTCTGCAGCGTAGACACGTGCTGTCCTGGGGTCTGAGTAAAGGGAGCAAACACGGGTGTGCGCAAGTACCCGGGCCAAGATGACGTCCCCAGCCTTTTGAAGATGCCTTCCATCCAGCTGAGGTCTTGAGGGTCCAATAACGGAGGCAGGCCGTAATGTTGGTTAAAGATTACACTGGGCCATCTGTAGCTCAGGGGATTCCAAGATACATCATGACAATATTGAGGCCTGGATGGCGACTTGATAGCCTCCGCCATAGTGAGAAAATCGAAAAAGACTTGGAAGGCCAAACCACAGAATAAGAGCAAACTCAAATGTGGCCGGCAGACATCGCAGATGCTGTTTATATAGCGTCCCTGTGTTTTAGCACTTACTGAGCACTCACCATGATGCGACCAGAGGAGAATGTAGGAATGAAGTGATGCCTAGGTAGTTCAATCTGCTGCTGGATGGGTGGAGGGGCTCTATGGGAGATGCTAATTAAGGATATTTATAGATCTAAAAGGGAAGCAACAAATAGCTATTTGATGAGGACGAACAGCCTGAGTGAAGTCCTGCTTAGCCTTTGACAGGCAAAGAGCTCTTTATTGAACTGATCGTTAACTGTGTTGTAGAAACTATTAAAGCGTTGAGATGTCTATATAGAGGTTGTGAAGGTGTCTAAGTGCTTGTTAACTTTATTTCCTGGAATCTGAATGAAAGAGTGCACAGGGGACTTTCTTTAATGGGCCCAGCGCAGCCAACTCACCCTTATTAATCTCAGTGCCGACTATAGAGGCGTACAGCTGACTGCACAATTATATTTGCTCAACACTTTATTGTTGTGTTCAGGTTCTATTTAATATTCTCAACATTGGGCATCTGTACCTGGAGTGCAATATGATTAAAAATATATATAATGGAATATTATAGCACTCAGCGTAATTATAAAAATGCTTGTTATTTTAAACCTACACAGTATGGTCTAAGCAATATCTGCGATGCACAACTGTGCTAATAATCCATCCAGCATGGCTTCAGATACGGTTGGCCATACAGGTTTAGACTGGTTTTTAAATTGTCTTGTTACCACTGGAGACCAAACGGCCAACATTAGGTTGAGTTTGCACTGTGAAGACTGCTGCAGGTTTTATATAAATGAATATATCTGAACTGCTGTTTAAAAGTTGGTAAGATTTTTTTATGTTTGTAAAAGAAGTGTCTTATGCTTGCTGGGCTGCATTTATGTGATCAAATATAGTAAAAACAGTAATATTTTTAAATAGTATTACAGTTTAAAATAACTATTTTAATATATTTTAAATGTAATTTATTCTGTGATGGCAAAGCTGAATTTTCAGCATTATTAATCCAGTCTCCGGTATCGCACGATCCTTTAGAAATCACTCTAATATACTGATTTACTGCTCAAGAAACATTTCTTACTATTATTAATGTTGAAAACAGTTGTGGTGCTTAATATTTTTCTGGAAACTGTGATATACTTTTTCTATATTGAATAGATAAAGAATAAACATATTAATTTCTTTCAAAAACGTACTAACCCGTCTTTTGAGTGGAAGGGTACAGTATATAATCCATTATAATTTCAATGGACTGATAATTGTTCTTCTCTCAACCCAAAACAGTGAAAATGGCAGTTCAGAGTGATGTCTCTTCAGATTCTGGACCATGTGTGATTGACAAACCGTATAAATGTGAGATGTTTTTGGAGAGATTTCACCACAGACAGGAACCACTGACCCGCAGAGTCTACAGTTCACTCAAACAGAGTTGTACTGAGGATGTGTTGGAGCCTCTTCACCTGGAACCAAAGAAACTCATCATGAATTATCTGGGACAAGTAGACAAGGTACTATGAACTATGCAAGACATCAAAAACATATAGACCAGTTTAATGAAAAATCTAGACAAAAGATAATAAATTCAGGCTTCGTACAAAGCACGTAAAGTACTTGAATGTGACTTTTTAAAATTTAAGGCCTGGAAAAGCCTTGAAAATAGCAATATTCCTGAAGAGGTACTTGAAAAGTGCTTGAATTATTGAAAGACCATGTATCTATGAAATAAGTGTTTCATTTTGTCAACAAGCACATATCTTTCCATGCAAAATTCACGCAATTTAAAACACTTCGCTTATTCCAGTTAATGTCAGAAAACAATCATCCTAAGCAAGTAGTAGTACTGACAGTGTCTTGTAAACATGGCTTCATAGAATAGAGGAACAGATTAACCAAATTAAACTGAGTCATTTATGCTGGAACCGCTCCGACTGATTCAAACTCGTGACTTTGATCATTCATTTCAAGCGATTCACTAGCAAAAACCAGATCAAATTAAAAGAGCCATTCATTTTCAAATTTCAACATTGCTTGTAATGATTTTAAAAAAGCACGAAGTGATGGGTGAAACAGAGCTTTTTGAAACTCTGATTCAGTTAAAACCATTGCGTTGCAAAAAAATAATTCATGATACACAAAGTTCCAATCTAAATAACATGATTCGTGATATGCGATTTGAAGTCCCAATCTGAAACCAATGATTCGTGATTCGAAATAGTAATTCACTATTTCAAATCGCGAATATTTTTTTTTTTTTTTCAGATTTTTTCGCGATATGCAATTTGAAGTCCCAATCTGAAACCAATGATTCGTAATTCGCGAATCATTTTTTTCAGATTGGGACTTTGCGTATTTGATTCAGGTCGGGACTTCGGAGCGCGTATCGCAAATCATTTGATTTAGATCGGAACGAGTTGGATCATTTAGCAAAGTGAATGATTCAAAGCAAATGACGCTATATGCAATTTTAGCTTGGATCGCAAATCATTTGATGTAGATCTGGACCTCGGAGCAGGTTTGCGAATCTTTTGCTTAAGATCAGGTTTTTGGAGCAATTTTGCTAAATTTTTTTTCAGATTTATTTCTTAAACAGTAGAAAACATTAAACTATTAATGCAGTACAGTTATAAAACAAAAAGAAAGAAAAATATAGATAGATAGATAGATAGATAGATATAACAAATCAGTTAAAACATTGCATCGCAAAATGATTCACTATTTTGTATCACAAAGCATTTGTTAGATTGGAACTTTGCGCATCGCAAATCATTTGATTCAGGTCGGGATTTCGGAAGGGATTTCGTGAATCATTTTTTCAAATTTTTTTGTCTTAAACAGTAGAAAACATCAAACTATTAATGCAGTACAGTTCTAAAAAAAGAAAGAAAAAAGAAAGGACACAAATACCAATCCCTTAAGAAAATTAACAGTGGGTTTACTACAGTAAAAGTATAGTATATTTTTTGTAATACTTTGTGCGTCAAGTCTGAGGAGGAGGGGCCGGGTGGAAAAAAAACCCTCTCCAGTATTTTGAATTTGGATTGCAATACCTAATTCAACCACTATACAGCGCCTTTAATTTTGTCAATAAGCACGTCTTTTCACGCAAACAATGTTCTACATCAGAACGCCAGCTCCTGCGTCAGCAGCATCACATTCATCGTTGTGAATTGTTGAATAAAGTCATTATTTTTCTTTCCTTTGCACATGAAAAGTATTCTCGTAGCTTCATAACATTATGGTTGAACCACTAATGTAGTCACATAGTCACATGGACTATTTTAAAGGAGAAGTCCACTTCCAAAACAAAGATTCACATATAATGTACTCACCCCCTTGTCATCCAAGATGTTTATGTCTGTCTTTCTTCAGTCGTAAAGAAATAATGTTTTTTGAGGAAAACATTTCAGCATTTTTCTCCATATAATGGACTGCTATGGTGCCCTGATTTTGAACTTCCAAAATGCAGTTTATATGCGGCTTCAAATGATCCCAAATGCAGCTGGGAGTTTTTCGGCATACCCTAACTGACATGAACTGGAAAAAAAAAGAGTTCAGGCAGAGTAAGACAAGATGAGCGTTTGACATTAAAAAGTATATAAATTGTATTATTTTTATTAAAATAACTGATCGTTACGCTAGATAAGACCCTTCTTTCTCGGCTGCTGTTTACAACCGCATTTGGGATCATTTGAAGCCGCATTTAAACTGCAATTTGGAATTTCAAAATCAGGGCATCATAGCAGCCCATTATATGGAGAAAAGTGCAGAAATGTTTTCCTCAAAAAACATAATTTCTTTAAAACTGAAGAAAGAAAGACATGAACATCTTGGATGACAAGGGGGTGAGTACATGATATGTGAATCAAAGTTGTCCTAAGACAAGAACAGGTTTGTTTTGGTTTTACGACAACTTTGATGAAAGGTTTTGATCCACTTCAAATGTTGACTACTGTATTTATTAATTATACTAACTTACAAATGAACCTATAAATACAAGGCTATGCACTTAATTTTATTTTATTTTATTTTATTTTATTTTATTTTATTTTATTTTATTTTATTTTATTTTATTTTATTTTTTAATCTTTTCTAGTCTATTTTAATCTTTGTTTTGGAAGTGACTTCTCCTTTAACGATGTCCTTATACCTTTCTGGGCCTTGAATGTGTCAGTTGTGTTGCTGTCTATGCAGTGTCAGAAAGCCCTTGAATTTCATCAAAATATAGCAGATAACTTCATAACAGAAGAAAAGTTCTATTGACATTACTGGCAGACTGTTTGTTCATAAGTTTGAGAGAACGCTGTCAGAATGTTTGCCAGAGTTCCAAGAACATTCCCTGTTAGCTGGGAGCCTTTTTAAAACGTAACTACTGTACCTTTCTTTTTGACGCTGATGCGATTAGTATGAACTTTTTCTCCCATGGCACACTGTCCAGACTTTCCTCTCCTTCGTAGGCCATACACATCTGTCTTGCTCCTTGAACTAAGGTACTCCAATTACTCTTAATGGACAAGGATACAGAGCAAATTAATGACACTGACAGCATCACCTGTGATAAGGGCATCACCCTTTCCCACTTTCACTTCTTTTCTCTTGTGCTGAGACAGACTGTTCCATAGAGGCTTGTAGCTTTAACAGTGAAGGATGCTCTCCAGTCCTGCTGAGGAGTTCAGCACAGCTTTGTGTTACTCCCAGTGGCTTTACATAACCGACGCAGACGTAATGAATGAGACACAGAGGCTGTCATTTGAAACACAATTACTCCTGTGAAGTGGGCCAGAGCAATGCCATCAGTTTTTGTAACTACATGCCTTAAACAGTTACACAACGCATGCTGATCTGCACAGAGCCTAGTGCATTATGGGAATTTCCATTGTCAAATAAGTGCCAGAGCCGTGAGCTTTGCATTTATTATCATTATATGTTTAGGCAGGTACAGGCAGGTCGCTTTTGTGTATTTAAAGTGACAAGAATGGAGTTGTTATTAGATAGCATGGCAACGGTAACGTAAGGAATGCGGTTATGCAGTTATGCATATTACTTGATATTTTCCGTGCTTTTTGAAACTATGTCAGTGCTCTTAAACTATTCTCCCACATGGTCTGTTTAACATTCTGGTTGCGTAATCGGTTGTTGTACACATTCTTTTTGCGTTGAAACTGAGTAGCGTGAGGCTTCTCCAAGGATAGACTAAACAAATGTCCTTTGTGCTCCTGTGGTGTGCTTTTATTTGCCACCTGTGTGCTCATTTCTCAGAAGCAATGAAGTGAACATATGCACGTCTGTATTTGCTTAAGGAGTATTTTGATGTGTTCTAGAGGGAGTATTGTAAGATACTCTTCTTGTTTTTTAAAGCATGAACTTTTAAAGTATTCTTTTAACAGTGTAGTGTGAGGGAAGCTGCTTTAGTTAGAAAGTGCACTCCATAAAAAAAGGAATTCAGTAAAGCTGCCCTTTTGAAAGTAGTTTGCAAAAAGTGGATAATGAGGCAGGAACTTAGCTTTTAATTCAGCAATCGAAAGAGTGTTTATCTGGCACAAAATAATAAGGATCTAAATTGGGGTGACAGCATTAAATTGATACACTAAATGTAGGTAATATGACTAGAAAACTACAGTAGTCAACATTTGAAGTGGATCAAAAAAGTTAATCAAAGTTGTCCTAAGACAAGAACAGGTTTTGTTTTGGTTTTAGGACAACTTTAATGAAAGGTTTTGATCCACTTCAAATGTTGACTACTATATTTACAAATTATACTAATTTATAACAAAAATTTATTTATTTAACAATAAATAAAAAAATAAATTAAATTAAATTTAGAAGCACATTCTAAACAATGACAGAAATTTTCTTTTCCATTAAAAGGAAGGATTTGATTTCCAGAGTATTTTATTTTATTTTATATTTTATTTTATTTTATTTTAATATTTTTTAAACCTTGTATGGGTATTTTTCTAACCTTTTTAAATTCATGTCATTTTTTAATGAAAAATCTTACACTGATAAATTAAAAAAAATATTAAAAGGTAATTAAGACATTAAATTCAAATTCAAATGAAATCTGTCAACAAAATCCATCTTTGCACTGCAGAGGTTGCACAGAGCTGCATCTGATGTGGCATTAAGATATATTTTCACAGACATTTTAATAAGCTTAAAGGCATTAATGCATTTAAACTTAAATTACATAATGCAAATATGAATGCATAATGTTATGAGATTCATGTTTTAATTATAAAAACTTGAATGCATAAATGTGAAATGCTTAAAAAAACAAAATGATACTTTAAATGTGACTAAATTATTAAATGTAGAGTGACGGCAAATCACTGTCTTTGTCATTAAATCATTTGTTCAGTCGATTCGTTGAACGAATGATTGGTTCAGTAACAAACTACTGTAAATGGCTGTCTATGAATGACTGAATTATGGACTCACCCAATTTGTTCAAAAACGCAGATTCGTGGAGTAACGAAACACTTGGACACCTGTGCTACTGCAAGGATTAGGGTTGCCAAGTCTGCAGTTTTCCAATGGAATTGGGCTATTTTTACACTGTTGCCGCAACTTAATAGTTTGACATATTGTGTAAAGTATATTTGACTTTTAATTAAATATTTTTATGCTCTACTAATGATAAAATTGCAGTGGATGTTAACTTTTGTAAAGGATGGCCACTGGTAAAGACCCCTTGAGCTGTGTTTATGATCACTGCGGTATATTGGTTTTTAACAGTGACTGTGAAATATGTATGTTAGGTATAGGAATTGTGTATCTAGAGTTTTGATATTTGTAATGTGGTCAATTGGCTACTTTTGGACTAGTTTTGTTACACAGACCTGACAACCCTGGATAAGATGTGCATCTGTTCTCCTCTGGCTTTGTTTGGAACTATTTTCGTTGGCGAAATAAAGCAAAACTAGACCAAATTGTGTCTAAAATACAAGTCACTTGATATAGAACTTCTCGTTTATTAAACTGTTGCGTAAAATCACATTTGCAATCGTGATGATATTTTAGGAAAACAGCCCTCTTGCTCGTATGGTAGATGTTAAAAACAACAACTCATACAGGAGCATGTTTGTCCTCTTAACTCGTTTTTTTTTTGGTGTCATTTCTAATCAGATTTTATTGGACAGGCTGCAAAGAAACCATAAATACTTGAACAATTTCTGAAGTGTAGTCTGTCGCACAAAACTCCATGTTTGCTCTGTTGACTGAAGGCATGAAAAGCGACCATTAGCAATGTGAAACAAAATTGTTGTGCATCGTAGATGCATTTTGGGATTTGTAGTTTTTTTCTGATTGTTATATTATATAACTAATCATTAGCTTTGATTGGGTCACTTGCACCGCACTGTAGAGCCCTGTTCATTTGATCAATGAATTATTTACAGTTGAAGTCAAACGTTTACATACACCTTGCAGAATCTGCTAAATGTTAATTAGTTTAGTAAAATAAGAGGGATCATATAAAATGGATGTTATTTTTATTTAGTACTGACCTGAATAAGATCCACATAAAAGTTTACATATGCTTGATTCTTACGGTGTTGTTACCTGATTGATCCACAGCAGTTTTTTTGTCCTGTTTGTCCTGAACAGTTTTTGTGTATCTGAACCCTTTCCAATAATGACTGTATGATTTTGAAATCCGTCTTTAAACACTGAGGACAACTGAGGGACTCATATGCAACTATTATAGAAGGTTCAAGAACTCACTGATGCTTCAGAAAGAAAAACGATGCACGAAGAGCCAGGGGTGTAAACTTTTGAACAGAATGATATGTGTATTTTTCTAATTTTTCTAATTTTGCCTAAATATCATTTTTTTTTTTTTTCATTTAGTACTGCCCTTCAGAAGCTACAGAAGGTACTTACATGTTTCCCAGAAGATAAAAAAAAATTTTTACTCTGATCTTTAAATTCAAAAAGTTTTCACCGCCCGGCTTAATGCATTGTTTTTCCTTCTGGAGCATCAGTGAGTGTTTGAACCTTCTCTAATAGCTTCTGTAATACCTTCTGTAATTCAGTACTAAATAAAAATACATTTTGTATAATCCCTCTTAATAATCTTGCAGATTCTGCAAGGTGTATGTAATTTTTGACTTCAACTGTATATAAACAAACTGATTCAACTGAATCAAATTTCTCAACAATAGAGAATGAGCACAATCATATGTGTAATATTTCTAAACATTTTTGATCCTCTCTTTTAGAATTGAGCCCATAAAACCTGCACCTCAATATACACAATCAGAATCAGTATTCACTATGGAAAGAGATAGATCCAAGATGTTTTTCTAAACATTCAACTTATAATTATAAAATGATAAATCAAAGCCATATAAATGAGTTTTTGTACATTATTTTGATAACTTACATCCAGACTCACATATCATACATAAGCTACATACACGTTAAAAATCAAATGTATTCTGAATGTCTGTAATTGTCAATGTGAAGTTGAATTGCTCTTTTAAGGTAACAGTTCTTTAAACTGTGTTTAAATGCGGCTCATATGTTGTGGCTTTAGGCCCAGTAGGGGTAGAGCTGTGGAAGCAGAGCTTTCTGGCATGCCTGGCTCAGACACAAGCAGATTTACTGCAAATGAGATCATCTATCAGCAGGGGAGAGGGAGGATGTGGACAAGGGCACGGAGGACATGAGTGAGGGAGCGGCCGGAGCAGAGACCTCTGCCCGAGAAAGGACACATTCTTTCAGCCTCTGACTCTAAAGTCTGTCTCTTTTTCTACCTCTTTTCCAGAATTATGAGATGGAACTGACCTGTGGTATTTCATAGTGGAGGCAGCTGGCATTCAGAGATCTGTGAACTTTAACAGTGAACTGAAGCTTGTAATGACTGTTTTTGTTTTATTTCAGGACATCTGCCTTTATTTGACAAGATAATAGAGATTGAGAAGGGGAGCACCTTGACCATGACACATTATAGAGTGTCATGAAAAGTCTCCATAATGCGAATTTCTGCTATTAATATTTTCTGTTTAACATCACTATATACGCTGTATAAAACACTCTATATTAAAGGCACATCTAAATGTCTCATTTATTATAATGGGTTTATGTAAAGATTGGTTCAAGTTCACTTAAATGATTTTTTCTATGTAATTATTTAATTATTTTCTTCTTTCAGTGTTGAATGGCTATATTTGCTTATTTTATCTCCAGAAATGTATTATATTTATATAATATTAATTATTTTAAAAAAATCCATTTAACAGAGGCATCAGTATCAGAATTGGTATAAGTATTGGTATAAGTGAAACTGACCTTTATTCATAGAAAAAAAAGATGCTAAACAAATATTTTAAATATATTGCCTAATTTAGAGAATTAATGTGTAAAATATTTATTTTATTACAGTTTTTAATGTTAGGAGTGGTTAATCATGATTAATTTAATAAAAATATGCAATAAATTAGTTAATTTTTTTTAATCGACTGACAGCGGCAATTTATTTATATATTATATACATTTTATTCTGATGTAAATGAAGAAAAATATGAACAATTCTGCACTATTTCTATAGTAAATATAGTTCTGAAATCGAGTTTCCGTTTTTATGCTTAAAATATAATTTGTAATGTTTTTTATCATTAAATTACAAAATGCATGAGAAAATAAAATAGTATGTAACGAGCTAACTGCTGTGCAACATCTCTGACAAAGCCTGAGAAAATTTAGATCTTCATTATCACTAAGGGGGGAAAAACTTTAAGCACTTTGCCTGTAATGAACTTCTGTTCTGGTGTAATGTCACATCTTCTCTGGATTTTGTGGGCCGTGCTTTAATTCTCATTTCTATGCAACTGTGCTGCCAGTAAAATCATCCTGAAATGACTTGTGTTTTTCTACTAGGCACCGAATGAGAAGATCTCTGAAGTTGATGACGATCTTGTTCACGAAACCCCTCCACATTCTTCGCAGGAAAATGAGGTGTGAGGCTTTATCTGCAATGCTCTCACACATACTCAGTGATTATATCTCCACACACTGGTCCTGTTTCTGCAGCTGAGTGAAAAGTATGAGACGGCACATGGCATAGGTGCAAACGAACGTGTTAATTAAAGTCAGCCGATTCACTGTGCAAATAGGTGCAGGTTCTATGTGGAATGTCTCATTTGGAGAATTCTGCCCATCTCTAGCCGGTCAGATTACGTTAACTTCAAGAGGTCATTTTAGGGTTGCTTGCCTATTTTGCATTTATGAGTTGCTGTTTAAATATATGAACTTATTCAGGGCTAAACAATAAGGAGTTTTTTTTTTTTTTTTGATGATCAGTTACATGGGTTTATATGCATTGAACATGAGAAAAATAGAAATGTAAAAAAAAAATTTAAAATTGAAAATTGAAAATAGTTGACGCCAATTTTGCTAATTTAACTATGTCAACAAGGTAAAGTTAAATAGCAAAAGTGTATTTATGAACTGATAGCTGTCATGAAATCATGTCTAGATATTTAGCACATTCAGCACAACAGCACATTTAAAAGTTTTTGCAAAAGAAGATTTAACATTTATATTTTTGTATATTTGCAGTAGCAAAATTGATAATAATTGAAAATGTTTCTTGAGCACCAAATCAGCATATTGCAGTGATTTCTGAAGGATCTTGCAACTAGTAATAGAGTAATGGATGGTGAAAATTCAGCATTGCCATCAGAAGAATTAAGTACATTTTAAAATGCATTAAAATAAAAAAAGTTATTTTAAAGTGTAATAACTTTCTAAATCAAAATAAATGCAGGTTTTGTAAGATAAGAGCCTTCAATAAAATACATATTAAATACAAAAAAAAAAAAAAATCTTTCTGACCCCAGACATTTGAATGAAAGAATGATGGTGGATACACAGTCAAATGTTTTTGAACAGTAAGAGTTTTTTAATGTTTTTTAATGTTTTTTTTTTTTAAGAATTCTCTTCTCCTCACCAAGCTTGCATTTATTTGATCCAAAATACAGCAAAAGTGGTAATATTGTGAAATATTTTTAATATTTAAAATAAGTGTTTTCTATTTGAATATATTTTAAGATGTAATTTATTCCTGTGATCAAAGCTGAATTTTGACCATCATTACTCCAGTCTTCAGTGTCACACAATCCTTCAGAAATTATTCTAATATGCTGATTTTCTGTTTGAGCAACATTTATTATTATTATTATTATTATTATTATTATTATTATTATTATCATCAATATTTAAAATAGTTGAGCACCTTTTTTCAGCATTCTTTGATGAATAGAAATATCCAATAACAGCATTTATCTGAAATAAAAGGCTTTTGTAAAGAGGAGGGTTGGGGATTATAGAAAATAATACTTTTATCAAGGATGCTTTAAATTGATCAAAAGTGATGATAAAGACATTTATAATGTCACACAATATTTCTTATTCAGATAAATGCTGTTCTTCTGAACTTTCTTCTTATCAAAGAAACCTGGAGAAATTCTACTCAGCTGTTTTCAACATAATAATAATAAAACATTTTTTTTTGAGCAGCAAATCCAGAATATTAGAATGATTTCTCAAGGATTATGTGATTGGAGTAATGATCCTAAAAATACATCACTGAAATCACAGGAATAAATTACATTTTAAAATATATTCAAATAGAAAACAGTTATTTTAAATAGTAAAAATATTTTACAATTTTACTGTTTTTGCTGTACTTGGGATCAAATAAATGCAGGCTTGGAGAGCAGAAGAGACTTCTTTAAAAAACATTAAAAATGTTACAGTTCAAAAACTTTTGACTGGTAGTGTATTTATCATAGATATTTTGTAAAAAAAAATAAAAAATAATAATAATAAATATATATATAAAAATACTAAAAACAAAAAACAAACAAACAAACAAACAAACAAAAAACGTGGTGGACCAGCAAAAATATTGGCTAGGCCAGAAAATGGCATTATAATCCCATATTATAATATGTTGAGTCCTCTTTATAGATACTTCTGAAACATTCTTTGGTTCCATTCTCATTGTGTTTGTTTGTTTGTTTTATAGAAATTGGTACCAAAGTGGCATCGGTCGTGGAAAAGAGAGGACACGGTTCTTCGAAAGCACTTATGCCGCACAAGGTTAGGATTCCTACTGTGCACTAATTATTGTTTATGTCTGCATCAATATGCTTTTGAAGTTAAGCTGCAGTGAGAAGCATTTCACAGATGCTTTAGTTAAGCACTGCCAAATCACTGGATTGCCTACTGCCTGAAATATGAATATGTATGTTTTCATAAAGTATGATTATGCTTTTCAGATCTGTTTAATAACTTTACAAACCCCAAAACACCATACCTAAACAGCATCACCCTAAAATGGAAAATCTGTTAACGTTTCTTTTTTTCCACTTTTTTCAAAGTATCTTTTTTATGTTTCACAAAATAAAGAAAGTCATACAGATTTAGAATAACGTGAGGGTGAGTAAATATTGACAGTTTTCATATTTGTCTGTTTTAATGCTTTTAATTAGATTTGCCTTGGAAAAGAGTATGTAAATAGGCAGGAAAACCAGGGCTAATTGTCACACCTCAAATACATTGATCATTTATCATTATGAGAGACGATTTTAAATTAAGACATACACGAGAGCACAAAAATCTACAGATAATGAAATTCTGAAGTCCTGGCATTTTAATATAACATTTGAGTTAATTTTTCTGCCGGTGCCCTCTGCTGACACCAGCACAGCTCTGATTAAACATAAAGCACAATAAGAAATTTATATGTAACCAGAAATTTAAATGATATACTGTATGTTCTTGCAGCAAGACCTATTATTATCTGTTCTTCCTCTCCACCCCACTCTCACCGCCTGCGTTTTGCCCAGCGGCTATGGTTTCAACCTGGCAGGCATCACCGATGGCATTTTGTTTGTGAGGGAATTTAACACAGTCTCACCACAGGCAAGAGAACTGTGTGTGTCTCTCTCTCTCTCAACCTCTGCCTCTTCTACTCTTTCTGCGCATCACAAAATGGTTGACATTTATGACAGACACGACCGTAGCCAAGCGTGCTGAAATATTCATACTCATTCTCATGAAGACTGGCATTTTTGAAAGGAAAAATGCAATTATTGTGGCCACCTTCAATGAAACACCGTCGCAAGAGGATAAGGTCGTCACTATTGTGTATATCAAGAGCTTTTTGTTCAATATTACTTGTTATTTTGTTATCTTTACTTTTGGCCTTGATGAAATATGTAGCTGATGTACTAAATTTCAAAAAAATATGTCATAGTTAAAAAAATGCTGCAGTTATAACGTAGTTGTGTAAGTTAGCATAACACTGATTTCCTTGACAAAAACCCAAAGAGATTTGTCCAGTAGCTTTTGGGTATTATTGGAAAAAAATGAGCTCTGTGACAAAACAAATGTTTATGATTCTTACTAGGCCTGTCAAATAATTAATCGCGATTAATCGCATACAAAATAAAAGTTTGAGTTTGCCTAATATATGTGTGTGTACTGTGTGTAATTATTATGTATATATAAATACACACAAAACAATGTATATATTTAAGAGAAATATGTTATGTACAAAGTATTTTTATTTTTATAATATTTATATAATATAACGAATATTTATTTATAATAAATACATATATTTGTCAATATTTCTTAAATATATACATGAATGTGTTTGTGTGTGTGTATATATATATATATATATATATATATATATATATATATATATATATTACGCACAGTACACACACACATATTAGGCAAACTCAAACTTTTATTTTGTATGCGATTAATCGCGATTATTCATTTGACAACCCTAATTCTTACATGTTTTGTTCATCATAATCTTCACAACTAGAAAACATATGAGATACTAAAATCATCTAATTTTTTCATACAAGTTATTAAAGGAATAGTTTACCCCAAAATGAAAATGCTGTAATAATTTACTGACCTTCAAGTTGTCCCAAACCTGTATAAATTCACAAAAATAAGACATTTTGCTGCTCTTCATTGACTTCCACAGTATTTTTTCCCCATACTATGGAAGTCAATAGAGACCAGCACCTATCTGGTCACACTTATTCTTCAAAATATCTTCTTTTATGTTTAACAGGCAGCACATTCTTGCAGTGAAGCAGGGTCGTAGCTACTTTCACATCCTCCAGAAGGAGGAGCAGGAAGCGCAGGAGGAGCAGCGGAGAGAAAGACAGAGGAGGGAGGAATTGAGACGTACCAAACTACGACCTCCCGCTCTCTCTGATTCAGATAACGACAGTGATACTGAGAGGTGCGGAGATGTGAGACAATGACAAAAAAGATTTTTTCATTACCTAGTTTTATTTTTGCAAATGCAATGCATATATGCAGGGTAAATTGGACCTTCAGGAAAATGGAAAAAAATGGGTTGATAAAATTTACATTTACACATTTGGCAGACACTTTTATCCAAAGCAACTTAACATTGCATTCAAGGTGTTTATACTTTCAGTCATTGCTTTCTTTGGGAACTCATGACTTTGGTGTTGCTAGTGCCATGCTCAGTCAAAACCATTAATTAAATCTCTGGTCATCAATTTGAAACTCAGATACCCCCCCTTCCAAATAGGAAAAATGTGCAACCATTTTTTCCATTGAGATGAATAATAAAAAATGTCTAATTTACACAAATTCACCCTAATTACCACTCTAATTATCAACAGCTTAGTAATTGCCGTAGATATCAGTTGTGCGAGTTGTGCTTTAATCATGATAAAATGCATTTCTGCAGTCTTAAAAGGTCTTAATTTGTCATTCCACAAATTAAGGCCTTAAAATACCTTAAATTGGAGCAGAAAGTCTTAAACTTATAAAATCATGGCATTAAATGGTGCATGCACTGCAATAAAATGTTTGTCTTGTTTTCCAATATCTGAGCATCCTTAAATCAAGATACATTTACTTAAGAAATATGAAAATAGTTGAAGTCTTGTTTTCTGATCAATTTAAAATTGAGTTTATATTTAAAACGAAGAAGAAATATCTGTCAGTGAGATATATAAACTTGTTTAAAGTTGAGTTTTCTAAGTCCATTGGCTGATATTTGTTTTTGTATAAATCATGAACTCACTTCGTGATCCATTTAAAAGAAAACAAGACTTACCGTATGTCATTTTTCTTCTCAAGGAAATTTGTCTTCATTTAGGAATTTTTATTTGCACTCTAAAACTAAAATACTGAGGAAGAATATTACTTTTTTTGCAGTGTGATCAGTAGTACAGTGAATATTATTTCCATGTTCTAGTGGCTGGGAGCAAAGTGCTGCCTAAACATTGACGTGTTTGACTTAAAGGAGGCCTATTATACCACTTTTTACAAGATGTAATATAAGTCTCAGATGTCCCCAGAATGTGTCTGAAAAGTTTTAGCTCAAAATACCCCACATATCATGCATTATATCATTTTGAAAATGCCTATTTTGAGTGGAAGCAGAAACATACTGTTTTTGTGCATGTCCCTTTAAATGCAAATGAGCTGCTGCTCCCCGCCCACCTTTTCCAGAATAGGACTGTGACTTTACAGCTTCTACTTCAGATACTCTGCTAAAAAACATCTGTTTGGTTTTGATTATCTTGTTTATCATGCTGAAATCATGGGTGTTATAACATATTAGTTTATTAGCCGTGGGTGGAAATGTGCAGATAATATTAAAATAAGTTCCCCTTTCTACATCATGGAATCTGAGCAGTTCGTTTTTTTTTAAATCTTGCAGAGAAAAGCTTACCAAAACAAAGTTACTGGGTTGTTCTTTTTCATGTTTACTATGTTGGTAGATGCACTGGGGACCCAATTATAGCACTTAAACATGGAAAAAAGTCATGATATGTCAACTTTACCATTTTTCCATGCACACAAACTAAACCAAACACAGCTGTTTTGTCAGGTGGTGTGATGTTGTGGCAACATCCTACTCAGAGTGGAAACCCAACAGGAGGAAAATACGGGCTGCTCGTCCATTTACCCCCATCCACAGATCATTGATTTCAACACCTCCTCACCTACTACCAGGGTAAGATCACTCAGCCCTTTCATATGTTTTGTTTTGCTGGTCGTATATGTTGATTCAGCATTTTTAGATGACTGTTTCTATAAATGTCATATAGAAACAAACCAAACTGTGACTGGTCGCTGTACTCTTCCTGTTTAAATCAGAATAAGCTGCTTGAGTACACCAGACTTTCTGCCGTAATTCCACAATCTGTCTACATGTGATTAAAGCCTTCCTGATAACTTCTGAGTGTCACATTTTCACACGGATGGTTGGAAGACTGACACATCGCATCAGATAAACTCACACATTTTTCCTGACATTAAAATTTTGTTCACACAGACATCAAAATGCATTAAACAAAATGGAAAAACAAGAAAATAATGCCTTTCTCTGCTGGAATGAGCCACGGCAATCTGTGAGAGTTTTCACCGTGAGGGTCTCAGCTTCCAGAAAAACAAAATTCATTCAACCATCAGTCTGGCCCAGCAGGATAGAGCGATTACCCTCTGACTAGAAGGATCTAATGCAGCAAAATGAAAAGAAAAAATAAACATGGCTCATTTACAGTGTCTTTTGATGGAATGTAATGTCATGCTGGAGTCAAAGTACATCTTCGATGCATCATTACTCCTTTGATAACCTATTTGCATTTTCTGCCTGCACTTGAAAAACATTTTTGGTTTTGATGGAGATTATGCTGTAGTTACCTTTCGCGGCCTGTAGGAGAGGTGTAGACTAATAAGATATTTTGATATCTAATGCAGTCACATTGATGCATTATTTAAATGTATCTAAAATTGCACAGATACGTTTTGGAGCGCTAAAACTGATGCATGCATATGGAATTATTTCTTAGGCAGGTTATTTTAATATGAATGCACCACCATTAAAAAGTTAGAGGTAAGAAGTTTTTTTTAAAAAATGCATTAAATTAATCAAAGTGACAGTAAAGACATTCATTCTGCTAAATGACATTTTTTAAACAAAATATTTCAAATAAATGCTGTTTTAAACTTTCTGTTCATCATGGAATCCTAAAAAAAATGAATAAATACATAATAATCATTTCCACAAATATTCAAATGATTTCTGAAGGATCATGTGTCAATTAAGACTAGAGTATTGGCTGCTGAAAATTCAGCTTTGCAACACAGGAATGAATTACATTTTAATAATATTTAAATATTTTACATTACATTTACATTTTAAAATTTTAATACTTTACATTATTACTTTTTCTACTGAAATTTACATTTTTACTGCAGCCTTAGGGAGCATTAATAAAAAACATATTTCAGAAATATTAAAAATATTAATCACTCCAACCTTTAATGCCGTTGACTGGCCAAACAGTAAAACAGTTATGAAGCACAAAATATGTGACCCTGGACCACAAAACCAGTCATAAGAGTCAGTTTTTTGAAATTGAGATTTAATTTTTTGAAATTGAGAATGAAAATGTGAAAATCTAGAATCTAAAGGTGCAAAAAAAAAAAAAAATCTAAATATTGAGAAAATCACCTTTAAAGCTGTCCAAATGAAGTCCTTGGCAATGCATATTATTAATCAAAAATTAAGTTTTGATATATTTACAGTAGGAAATTTACAATATATCTTCATGGAACATGATCTTAATGCTTAATATGCTTAATGATTTTTGGCATAAAAGAAAAATAGATAATTTTGACCCATGCAATGTATTTTTGGCTATTGCTACAACTATACCCGTGCTCCTTAGGACTGGTTTTGTTGTCCAGGGTCACATATGACAATTTACCCTGGATGTCAACTTGCCCAGATGTCATTCATGAAAAAAAATACCCTTTTTTGAAGTACACACGGTTTTACATTTTGGTATAAATCTATTTTCATTATACAGTTGACCTTTGTATTAATACATCTCAGTATGGTTGTATTATTTAGTCAACAGCTATTATCGTAAAAGTACCGTTTTGGGACTTTTGAATGAAGATTTTATTATTGACAGCTTCCCTAAGTGCCTTGTCACCTCTGCTTGAATGTAGCATTTATAGGAACCCTGTCCCACCACCTTTGTGTCTTTTAAGCCAGATATTTAACCCACGTATCACATCGTGGCTAATAACCTGTATAGGTGGCATGATGTCAAGAAGCTTGTTGTCTGCCAACAGTGAGTAGGTGGATGTCTTTCATTGGAGGCCTGATTAAACATCTTAACCTTGATGTTTGAACAGAAAGCAGAGAGCAAAGCGATGGCTGTACTTCATGTTGAAAAGAAAGTGAGAGGAATTAATTTAGACATGGCGATGGCCTTGAGATGTTGGCTTGTAACAAATGAGCCAAAGCACAGTCAGGGTAACTTTCTCTCTCTCTTTCTTACTCTGTTCCTTTTTTCTATCAGATTTTTCTTTCATCTTTAAACAGGAGATTAAACACAGAATCTATTAACATGGGATTTGATTCTCACAGTCTTTACAGACAATGCGCCCAAAGTGTAACTACAGTTGTGTTCACACACAGGAGACACAAATAAAGTAAACCCTGTCAATATCATAAAAAAGTCCTCACAAAAGGAGCCGACTCTTACGGAAGCACATCTTTTTTTTATCATGGCTCATATAAAAAAATAGATTTCCTTATATAAATAATTGCTGGATGAAAGATAGACAGCCTCAATAGCAAAGTTCTGCTGCTGTTTTGCTGTCAAGAGGGTTTTCAAGCTATACAAAGCTTTTGATTATGTATCTGATGTGATTCGTACATCATTTTTTTATTATGAAAAGAAAGCTGTCAGGCTCTCTGTGGGAATAGCAAGTTTTAGGCCTTCTGTTGTACATCAATACAATTGTAAACTAAGCAATTATGCATGATTTCAAAGCTGAACATTGTTGTTGACATAAGGTTACACAATGTTTTTTTTTACTTTATAAATATGATTTGCAATATGTATATATTATCATCCTTTTTTCTTTCCTAGAGAGTGTATATATCGTCAATTGTGCTGTCTGAATTGGCTGCTGGAGGCACTGACTCTGGAACGTTCTGGAAGAGTTGGACCTGTTAGTTCCTGTTGGGATGTCAGGTGAGTGAAAAATATAGAACATAATAGAGTTTGTGCTCTAGGACAGAGTCATTCTTCAAGCTTACCTCCATGCCTATCACTGCAGATGTACATCGGTAAGATTTTAAATAAAAAAAAACAGTTATTTCAAATTGTGAAATTTTATCTGCTTTGTATTTCAATTAGTTTTATAATAAATGTATTTCTGTGATGGCAAAGCTGAATTTTCATCAGCCATTACCCCAGGGTCACATCATCTTTAAGAAATTATTTGAATATGCTCATTTGGTGCTGAATAATCATGTCTTATTATTGTTCTGCGTAATATATACACTGGCGTTCAAAAGTTTTGAAATAGTAAGATATAATGTTATTAAAGGAGTCTTTAATGCTCATCAAAGTTGATCATGAAATTATGAAATTATTAGTAATATTATGAAATATTATTGCAATTTAAAATAACAGTTTTCTGTTTTAATGTACTTTAAAATATAATTTATTTCTGTGATGTAAAGCTGAATTTTCATCAGCCATTACTCCAGTCTTCAGTGTCACACGATCCTTCAGAAAACATTCTGATATGCTGATTTATTGATATATTATCAATGTTGGAAACAGTTGTGCTGCTGTGATACTTTTTGTGATACAGGATTCTCTGATGGATTAAAAGTTAAAAAGAACAGCATATATTCAAAATAGAAATCTTTTCTAACCAATATAAGTCTTTGCTGTCACTTTTAATCAATTTAAAGGAGAAGTACACTTCCAAAACAAAGATTCACATATAATTTACTCACCCCCTTGTCATCCAAGATGTTCATGTCTGTCTTTCTTCAGTCGTCAAGAAATTATGTTTTTTGAGGAAAACATTTCTGCATTTTTCTCCATATAATGGACTGATATGGTGCTCCGATTTTGAACTTCAAATGATCCCAGATGTGGTTGTAAACGATCCCAGCCAAGGAAGAAGGGTCTTATCTAAATGATCGGTTATTTTCATT
Organism: Cirrhinus mrigala; assembly: GCA_036247105.1. Lineage (NCBI taxonomy): Eukaryota > Metazoa > Chordata > Actinopteri > Cypriniformes > Cyprinidae > Cirrhinus > Cirrhinus mrigala. Next base: position 38,213,229 of record CM070011.1, on the reverse strand, counting down.
AAAAAAATACAATTTGAATACTTTTTAATCTCAAACGCTCGTCTTGTCTTGCTCTCCCTGAACTCTGTGTTTTCTGGCTCAAGACAGTTACTCTGATCGTATTTTCTCTCTCAACTTCAAAAATCATTTCAAAATCATCCTACATCGCTGCAGAAGTACTGACCCAGTACATTATATGTAAATCTTTGTTTTGCAAGTGGACTTCTTTAAATTGATAAAAAGTGACAGCAAAGACTTATACTTTAACACATCCTTGCTGAATAAAAGTATTAATTTCTTTCAAACAAAGAAAAAAGAAAAAAATTACTGACCCCAGACTATGAACGGTAGCGTAAATTGTTACAAAAGATTTATATTTTAAATAAGCGCTGTTCTTTTTAATTGATCATTTTTATTCATCAGAGAATCCTGAAAAAGGTATCACAGGTTCCAGTAAAAATATTAAGCAGCAACTGTTTCCAACTGATAATAAATCAGCATAGAAAGGATCATGTAACACTGAAGACTGAAGTAATGGCTGATGAAAATTCAGCTTTGCATCACAGGATTAAATTCTATTTTAAAGTATAATAAAATAGAAAACCACTATTTAAAATTGCAATTATATTTTACAATATTTTTGTATTTTTAATCCTATAAATGCAGCCTTAATGACCAGAAACACTTCTTTAAAAACCATTAAAAATTTACATTAAAATGTTTTTTTTTTTTTTTGTGGAAAACAAAAACATTTTTAGGGTCCCTTGAATAGAGAGTTCAAAAAGTTCAAAAGAACAGCTTTTTTTTATTTATTTGAATAATTTTATTCTTTTAAACAATTTAATGCATCATTGCTAAATAAAAGTATTAATTATCTGTTTTTTATCTTCATGTCATGGACCTCAATCACGGATCAGCATGTTTTCTTTATTATTACAATTAATAAGAATTGTCTCTAATTATTTAGCCACTGAACATGCATGCAGCATTTATTTCAACATTTCAGATCATTACAATGGAAAGGTTGTTCTTGGACTAGCAAGTCTAGGGTCTTGGAGTTAGGAATTTGCTTGGATCTGTGCCTTGAGGAGTCTAGCATGGCTCTGAGATCTGGTCTTGAGTGCACCTATGAAACGGGAGATGTCATCTAAGTCTCTCTTTCTAATGTAAAGGTAAATTGTGAAGCACAACAGTTCCTATGGTTTCAGAATTAAATTATAATCTTTGTATTCTTTATAACTTGGTACAAGTTCATACTAATCCTCGTTACATTCCACAGCAACTGGATTAACCAAAACTTTCACACACAAGGCAAATAAGCCTTAGTCAAAATGAAGCGAATTGTGTTTTAAAAAATGAAACAAATTAAAACATGCTCTGCCTAATTTAAACAGGCTAATATCTGAGGAAGTCTTGCTCTCATTAAGTTGGTAGAATTCCAGCTGACTTTGAGAATTCAGAGCAGAATAATAAACCCGATTTAACTGAGTTTCTCAGAGAATCATTGACTCACTTATGAGTTGCACATCACGCTGAGCTATGACCCAGCTGTCCTAACAATGAACTCATTAGGATAATGTCCTTTTCACCTGGGCTGACAGGTAGCTGTTGTGCTTTGCATGTAAAAGCAGCAAATATATATGAGCTTGTGGACACAAAATGCTTCTGTACATTTTAATCACCATAAAATATCAAAAAAACATAGTGTGATCATTTTGGGGTTCAGATGCAGTTGCATCTGCTTTTAGTGGGTTGGTTTGTCGTTTAGCAGGCACATTTTTATCCACAGCATCTTACAGAATCCTTTCTGCATTGACCATCCCCATTGGAATAACCTAAAGTTAACTGCTTTGCTCAAGGGCACAACTGTGTTCTAGTACTTTAACTGGCTGTTCCAGGGTTTGAACCTGTAATCTTAAAATTACTAGCCCGGAGCATTCCCTACTAGGCCACCAGTGGTTTTAGAGGATTTTTATGTGTTGGGACATTCCCATATACATTATAGACCATGTCTTTTAGGCTCTACAGCATTGCAAAATGTGTTTTGGTTGCTCAGTGGTTTTTAAGAGCATGACTTAACTATTTGTTTGCCTTTTTAAGTTAAATAAGACATTTAGAAAACAGATGCATTGCAATGCAATGATCAAAAGTGACAGCAGAGACTGCAAAAATTCAGATAAATGCTGTTTTTTTATATATATTGATCAAAGAAAGAAATATACTGTATTTTCCACAAAATTATGAAGCAGCACAAATGTTTTCAACATTGTTAATAATAGGAAATGTTTCTTGAGCACTAAATGAGCATATTAGAATGATTTCTGAAGAATCATGTGACACTGAAGACTAGAGTAATGATGCTGAAAATTCAACTTTGGCATCACAGGAATAAATATCATTATAGAATGTATTCAAATAGAAAACTGTTGTTGTTTTAAACTGCAATAAAATGCATGTATGGGATTTTGTACAGAGTAGTGAAATTGTACAATGGTACAATTTCGAACATGCTTTCACTCCTTTGTGTTCCGCTTATTAGCACTTTGTGCCTGAGCTCTTTTTCTGTATTTTAGGAAGGTGCAACCTCTTTCTTGAGTGCATGCTGGTTTAGTTTAATTGGTTTCATGCGCATGTAGTGATTGCAAACATGTCTGTTCGTGCATAAAATTGAGTTTAATACCTGAGAAATATAACACGAAATGTGCATCGTTGTTAAAGCTGGAAGTTTGGGTGGAAGATCTCTATATAACATATTGCAGTGTGTAAGTAATGTGTGTGGACTGACCCACACTAATACAGGCAACCAGACTGTGTCCCCCGAAGTCATGACCTAATTAGATTTCTACCATTTTTTTAACCTTCATATTTTAAATTTCAAATGATATTTGAGGCTACAAGCACTTGTGACCTATATAGTCTGATATTTTATGCATTTTGGAATTAGGGTTCACAGATTCATATAGCTATTTCAGAGTCTGGCAGCCACAGGTATAATATCACACTTGATATTTTTACTTGCTCTCTCTCTCCCCCTCTCTCTCTCTCTTGTGTTATTATTATTATAGTGGGTTATAGTAAGTTATTATGCACTATTTTTTTTAAATATTTAATTCAGCAAAGATGCAACAGCTTTTTAATTTTGTTTTGTAGCAAATCAGCATATTAGAATAATTTCTGAAGGATCGTGTGACACTGAAGACTGGAGTAATGATGCTGAAACTTCAGCTTTCACAGAAATCAATTAGATTTAAAAAAAATACACTACCAGTCCAAAGTTTTTGAACGGTAAGATTTTTAATGTTTTTAAAGAATTCTCTTCTGCTCACCAAGCCTGCATTTATTTGATCCAAAATACAGCAAAAGCAGCAATATTGTGAAATATTTTTACTGTTTAAAATAAGTGCTTTCTGAATATAATATATTTGTATATAATATAATATATAATATATTTCTAATATATTTGAATATATTTTAAAATGTAATTTTTTCCTGTGATCAAAGCTAAATTTTCAGCACCATTACTCCAGTCTTAACTGTCACATGATCTTTATTATTATTATTATTATTATTATTATTATGTTATTTATTTATATATTTTGGGAAGAAAAATTATAGACATTAATATTTTTTTTTTAACAAGGATGCTTTAAATTGATCAAAAGTGATGATAAAGACATTTATAATGTTACAGAAGATTTCTATTTCAGATAAATGCTGTTCTTCTGAACTTTCTATCCATCAATCAGTAACCTGAAAAAAATTCTACTCAGCTGTTTTCAACATAAAAATAATAATAAATGTTTTTTGATTAGCAAATCAGAATATTTGAATGATTTCTCAAAGATCATGTGGCTGGAGTAATGATGCTAAAAATTCAGCTTTGAAATCACAGGAATAAATTACATTTTAAAATATGTTCAAATAGAAAATAGTTATTTTAAATAGTAAAAAGTTTTTGTTGTACATTGGGTCAAATAAATGTAGACTTGGTGAGCAGAAGAGACTTCTTTAAAAAAACCATTAAAAATCTTACTGTTCAAAAACTTTTGATTGGTAGTGTATTAAATTAGAAAACAGTCATTTCAAATTGTGTTTTTACCATTGTTTTTGATTAAATAAATGCAGTCTTGGTGAGCCTAAGTGACTTCTTTCAAAAAACAAACAATAAAAAAAAACGTACTGACCACAAACTTTTTAACGGTAGTATATTGCCTTTATACTTAAAGAGAAATATTTTAGAGGTTCAGGTGCTAATGTGTTCTTTTTGTGTGACAATTTCTGAGAAAAGTTATGCACTAAAGTTTAATACTTGGGTTCAGGGGTTTGTTCAAATCACTAATAGTGATACTTGCCTTAGCAGTCACCACTAATGAGATCCTACAGGAACAACATCGAATTGGAACAACAAGGTTCAGAGTAAATGGAGAAATGATGAAAGTGCTGAATTTAGGCAGTGTTAAACTGAGAGATACAGAGGAAAAAGAGAGGGGAGAGAATTTAATCCTTCATCTCCTGGAGCTACAGGTTGGTTCTAGTGATGGACGGAGAGAGCGAGGCCAAAACAAATGGAAAAAGAAGGAGAGAGATTGTAAGAAGCGTCTCCCAGAAGAGCCTAGAGGGGCTTCTACCATCCCAGAATCCAATTTCCAATAAAGTGAAGCTTTATGGGAAAACGGTACAGCACGGCAGAGAGCAGATATTACAAAAAATAATGAAACTTTATCAGCCGCCGTTAAGACCCGAACTGGGAGGAGAGAGAGGGCTTGAGATGTGCGCACTTGTTTTGCTCCATCCTTCTATTTCTTGCTGTCCTCTCAAGGTGACATATACAGTTTTGATAATATTCCAGATTTGGCGAGCACATTATGGAGAGATCATGCGAATAATTAATATGTCAAGAAATTCTGTATGTCTCTTTATCTGTCTCTGTCTGTCCTTCTCTCTCTCTGTATCTTTCAGGGACCCTGGAACGAGCAGAACCACGATAAAGAGGCTGAATAAGGAAAAGGCAATAGAGGCCAAGTGGGAGCAGTTTATCGCCCCGCCGAAGGTTTTCTCCTCCAAATCGACTCTTTCACACTGGAATGTTTGTGTTGCTGTGGCTCCGCTGGAGCTCTGTAAAGCGATGTGTTCTCCTTAAGCACGCCACTGGGGTTTAGACAAGTGTGCAACATTAGCTGCTTTCTGGAAGACACAGTAAATAAGCAAAGTGCTAATTACACCGTCTGTAGAAAGAAACTTGTTCAAACACCCATTTTGCACAACAATTATGTTGGGTGGCATAATGGCTAAAGATCAGGGCTGGTTACCAAGCGGTGAGCCATGAGTTATCGCAATTGTGGCCTTGATCAAGACAGTTTGGGTGTTTACAATGGAATACTAGCATGCTGCATACAAAAGAGCATGCAAAAGTCGTGTGTGAAAGAATTCAAACATTCAGTACACTGTAAAAAAACAAAAAATACAATTTGTTGAGTCAGCTTAAAATAATTTGTTACCCTGCTGCCTTAAAATTTTAAGTTCAGATAACTCAAATACGTTTAGTCAACTTAAAATGTTAAGTTGTACTAAGTAACAACTTAGATATGTGTGTTTGTTAAACTTAACAGATGGGTAAGTAACCCAGCTGCCTTAAAATTTTAAGTTGAATCAGCTCAAATATCTAAGTTATCACTTAACATCATTTAACATTTCAAATTATTTTAAGTTGACTCAACAAATTGTTTTTTACAGTGTACAGGAGGATGCTACATTCTTGTCACGTGACCTCATTATCTCTGAATTAGTTATTTTGCATTTGTTATCTAATTATAATTGTGCAAATTTGTCTTAACTCATGTAAGTCCAATCAAATTAGTGAAGCTGGAGTTATTACAAATAATTTTTTTTAGTAATATTTAATTAAACAAACACAGCCTTTAATATCTTTCTCAAGTTATAAGGTGAGTTGCTTTGGAACTGATTCGCATTATGCGCATTATTTGATCAAACATACAGAAAACTAAAAGTAATATCATGAAAAATTATTGTAATTTAAAATAACAGCTTTCTATTTTAATATACTTTAAAATATAATTTATTTATATGATCTAAGCTGAATTTTCATCAGCTATTGCTCCAGTCTTCAGTGTCACACGATCCTTCAGAAATCATTCTTATATGCTGATTTATTACTTTTGTTATCAATGTTGTGCTGCTTAATGTTTTTTTGGAACCTCTGATTCTTTGATGAATAAAAAGTTAAAAATTACAGCATTTATTCAAATTAGAAATCTTTTCTAACATTATTTGTAATAAGTCTTAACTATCATTTTTTATCAGTTTAACACATCCTTGCTGAATAAAAGTATTAATTTCTTTCAAACAAGAAACAATTTACTGACCCCAAACTTTGAACAGTAGTGTATATTGTTACAAAAGATTTCTATTTTAAATAAATGCTGTTCCTTTTAACGTTTTATTCATCAGAGAATCTTGAAAAAAGTATAACAGGTTCCAAAAAATAAATTAATTAATTAAGCAGCACAGCTGTTTCCAACACTGATAATAAATCAGCATATTAGAAGAATTTCTGAGGGAACATGTGACACTGAAGACTGGAGTAATGATGCTAAAAATTCAGCTTTGCATCACAGGAATAAATTCTACTGTAAAGTATTTTAAAATAGAAAAACACTATTTTAAATTGCAATAATATTTAACAATGTTACTGTTTTTTCTGTATTTTTAATCAAATAAATGCAGCCTAGATGAGCAGAAAAGACTTTTTCAAAAAAAAATCTTACTGATACCAAACTTTTGAATGACAGTGTATATATACATGTGACCCTGGACCACAAAACTAGTCGTAAGTAGCACGGGTATATTTTCAGCTTTCAGATAATGTATAAATTAAAAAAAAATGACTCTTATGACTGGTTTTGTGGTCCAGGGGCACATATGAAATGTTTCATTTATAACATATAATAAATGTAACCTTGACATGTTTTCATGAGATTCGCTTTTTTCCTCTCCAACAGACACGTCATCTCACATCCAGGCCATTGCGTGTTTCTTCTGGGAGACATCAGACCTGGAAGACCTCCGCTCTCCGTGTGGTTTCCTCCTCAGTAGTGGGTTCATCAGTGGGCAGCTTGTTGTCTTTGGCACTGGCTCCAGATCACACCTGTGATGAGCCTGTTTACACCAAGGGCATCGAGACTGTGAGCATGCGAGAGTCTGATTCCGATCCTTCATCATCAGAATGTAGGTCACAATAGTCAACCTTCAATTTCAATCATGACTCTGTCTGATTTATATGAGCTCTTCATAGCTCCATGATTTTTAAGTGGTTTAGGCATGTGAGAAGATGACAGTTTGACTGTTTTATAGGAATATTTGAGATGCTTTCGAAATCACTTCTGGGACTGTGATATATGGTATTGCTGTTGATTGCCACAGACAATTTTGACTCGTCCATCAGTTTGTAAAAACCTATTATGGAAATCTAGCTACCAGGTGGACATGCATCACAAATAAAACAATCAAACAGTTTGGAACAGTATACCCATAGGATTTTAATACATTAAACTGTCATACAGTCTGTTTATAATGATTTCATCTTTTAAAAGTGATCATTCTGGCTTTTTAAACAATATACATATTCAAAAAACCCATTAGAGTCTACTTCACATTCTTTACTTGTACTTTTACTTTACTTGTGGTCAGTAAGATTTTTCTGAAAGAACATGGTGTTTTTATTTGGCAAGAAAAGAAATTTTTGACAGAAAGACATTAATCATGCTATTTCTATTTCAAATAAATGCTGCAAGTGAACTTTCTAATTATCAAAGAATCCTAAAAATATATCAGTTTCCACCTAAATAATAAGCAGAACTAATATTGATGATAATAAGAAATGTTTCCTGAGCAGCAAATTAGAGTGATTAGAATGATTTCTGAAGGATCATGTGACACTCATGGAGACTGGAGCAATGATGCTGAAAATTCAACTTTGTATCACAGGAATAAATTACATTTCAAAATATATTAAAATAGAAAACAGATATTTTAAATCGTAATAATATTACACAATATTAGTATTTTTACCAGAATTTTTTTTTTGTCAAATAAAAAAGTTAATTTAGACTTCTTTCAAAAAAAAAAAAAAAAAATCTTACCAACCCCAAACAGTAGAAAACTATTGAAAAAGTTATTTTCAATTATAATATTTCAATTTGAAAGAAAAAATAAAATTTTCTTCTGTAATTTTGGGATAAATTTCAATAATTCAATCTGAACTTTTTCTTTCTTTTTTTTTTTTTTTTTTTTAACAGTATTTTTGATTAAATAACACATTTATACACTTTTCTGCTTTGTTTTTATGTATATATATATATATAGTCATAATTCAATAAATAAAAAAAGAAATAAAATACATAAATTTGAATGATCCTAGAAATGGCTTCACTGTTTTTTTTTTTGTTTGTTTGTTTGTTTTCTCCTTCAATTTTGGGATGAATTGTGACCTTGACATGACTATAAAAATAGAAACAATAAGCAGATCTGCAGAACTGTTTTAAACATTAAAATATAGAACAAATTGCAACTTTATTTTAAAATGTAATAGTATTTCACAATATTAGTGTTTTTACCAGATTTTTTAGATAAATGCAGCTTTGGTGATGTAAATGTGTTATTTGATCAAAAATACTGTTTAAAAAAAAAAGTTAAAGTTAAAATTGAAATATTATAATTATTATAATATTACATTTTTTTTTCAACAGTATTTTTGATCAAATAACACATTTACACATTTGCTTTGTTTTTCACGAACTGAGAGACGAGTTGAGAATATATATATATATATATATATATATATATATATATATATATATATATATATATATAATATATATATAGATATATAGTTGGTTTTTTTTTTTTTTTTAAATAAAGAAAAATACATGTGAATGATCCTGAAAATGGCTCCATGTTTTTTAAGGAAAAAAAACAAACAAACAAACAAAAAAAACATTTTCTCCTTTAATTTTGGGATGAAGTGCAATATTTCAAATGTAATTGAAATATTATTAATTATTATATTTCAATTTTTCATATTTTTTTGTAAAGTATTTTTGATCAAATAACACAATTTTTGCATTGTTTTTTCATAAGTCGAGAACACATACATTAATATACACTAATAATTAAAATAAATAAATAAATAAATAAATATGAATAATCCTGAAAATGGCTTCATTTTATAAAGAAAAAATTACATTTTCTCCTTTAATTTTGGGATGAAATGTAACCTTGACATAATTTAAAAAATAAAAATAAGAAGCAGAACGGTTTTTAACATGGATAATAATAAATGTTTTCTAGGAAATCAGGACACTGAAGACTGGAGTAATACCTGAAAGTGTAGCTTTGCATCACAGGAATAAATTACATTTCAAAATATATTAAAATATAAAACAGTTATTTTAAATTGGAATAATATTTCACAATATTAGTGTTTTTACCTGATTTTTTGACCACATAAATACAGCCTTGGTGAGCCTAAGAAACTTCTTTACAAACAAAAAATCTCACCAACCCCAAACAGGAGAAAACAATATTATTTTGAATTATAATGTCAATTTTAACTTTTATTTATTATTATTATATTTGATTAAATAGCACATTTACACACAATTATTGCTTTGTTTATTCACAAACTGAGGGACGAGTCGAGAATATTTTCTGTGGCAATTTACAGCACAACACAGCTGCTGTGAAATTGATACAGGTAAACACACCCATGGACTCACATCCTGAGTGACTTTCGCTGCTGTCTGGTTCTAGATGGGTGGAGCACAAAACGAGAGTTATCTGTTTCCCATCTCACTGCCAGCTGAACTGTCACTTGCCTTGCTCACACAATCACATGTAGCACATTGTCATGGCAACAGTGCATGCCATCATCATCATCATCATCATGCACTTCAGTGCTGTGCTGTTTGGCTCTCAGGACAAAGAAAGACAAAAAAAGAATCCAGATTTGAGGTTTGATACAGACACTTTCAGGGAAATCTTTTTGGTCAGCATGATAGTTTCTTTTCTATCCCCCTTTGGGAAAAGCTAGTTTGTGAGTGCAAATCTTTCCTCTCTGTCACGACAATGAATCTTTTTGAAGAATTCTTCCCTGGGTTTTAAAATGCACATATCTGCTGTGCAGTTTTCTGCTCCCGTGGCGGCTTGGGCCCGTCGTGTGACAGAGGCCTAATGCACACTATAGGTGTCCTGCATTTTTGCCTGAAGATAATTAACTCCAATTCTCTAGACCCCACAGAGCAGATCAGAGCGAAGTACTGAGTCCTGATGAAAGCTTATACTTCCTTTGTTTTCACACAGTCATTACTGTTTATTTCATTTCCCATAAAAAATCAAAAGGCCTAATAAAGCCTCTTTCGGTCGTGCCAATTAATCGAGCGAGAGACTAATCCAAACGATTTAAGGGAGAAATCCAAGAGCTGGACTCGGAAGATATCCCTCTTTACTGGAGTTTTATTGTTGCTGGTTTAATTGGTTTTGGGATAAAACCTGCTGTGTGAGAATGTATTTGAAAATAATCACTGATGGGAAGAATCAGCGTGAACATTCATTATTTATTATGTAAGCTTATATAGACGTGATTTATCTCCCAATTTAATAACTCTATATATTATTAATAGATAATAAATCCAGAGAACTGAAAATGACATCGTTATAGTATGGTATTTATGAGGCATGAAACCAGCCAATTTATTCAACAGTTATGTCTCTTTTCATCTGTGTCACCAACAGCATCCTAGTTTATTTTATGTCATGAAAACTTCGTTTTTACTCATGATTTATGTGTTTTGTCTCAGTTAATGAAGTGTTGTATTTGAGGGAGATGATATTTTCATAGTGATAAATTTATTTGAATTGTTATTAGATGAATATACAGATTGAATATTAATTTCGGCTGTCATCTTTTGTTTACGTGAATGGGGTAGTAATTTCCGTGTGTAGAAATGTTTATCGTCCAGCAGAGGGCGCGCTTGGATCATTTACACATCCATGCGACGTCTTGTTAAAGAAATAAAGGTGGACGTTACAATGGATATATTTACTGTTTTACAGAACATTAAAAAGATTAGCGAACAAGAGTGTCTTAAATTTAAGTATAAACTTCAGAACATACAACAGAGCCGGCCTACATATGTACTTATAAACCTTCATGACTGCAATATTGTATTGCCTCGTTGTAAAGCTTGTTTTTATGATATTAATTGTGCTTATATCTGTTTATATGTTTCAGATCTCCAGAAGTTTCTTCAAGAAGTGTACCAGAGTGTTCTTAAAACCTGCTGCAAATCTGATAAACAACTCGCATCCGCTCCAGACAGGTGAACTAGCAACTATTAATAAAAGACTGCACTATATTTAGGGAGAACAGTCAAATGTTATTGTGTGTGTGTTTATAAAAATGACCCCGTTCAAAAGTTTACATATGTTTGATTCTTGACACTGTGTTACTTGAATAATCCACAGATGTGTTTTTTTTTTTTTGTTTAGTGATAGTTATTCATGAGTCCCTTGTTTGTCCTGAACAGTTAAACTGCCTGCTGTTCTTCAGAAAAATCCTTCAGGTCCCACAAATTCTTTGTTTTGCAGCATTTTTGTGTATTTGAACCCTTTCTAACAATGATTGTATGATTTTGAAATCCATCTTTTCAAACTGAGGACAACTGAGTGACTCATATGCAACTATTACAGAAGGTTCAAATGCTCACTGATGCTTCAGAAGGAAACCTAATGCATTAAGAGCCAGGGGATGAAAACTTTTTGAATTTGGAGATTAGGATAAATTGAACTTATTTTGTCCTCTTTGAAGCATGTAGGTATCCCCTGTAGCTTCTGAAGGGCAGTACTAAATGAAAAAAAAAAAAGATATTTAGGCAAAATAATGTACACTTCTTCATTTTGTTCAAAAGTTTACACCCTTGAATCTTAATGCATCGTTTTTCCTTCTGAAGCCTCAGTGAGCGTTTGAACCTTCTGTAATAGTTGCATATGAGTCCCTCAGTTGTCCTCAGTGTGAAGAGATGGATCTCAAACTCATACAGTCATTGTTGGAAAGGGTTTAAATACACAAAAATGCTGAAAAACCAAAGAATTTGTGAAACCTGAAGGATTTTTCTGAAGAACAGTGAGCAGTTTAACTGTTCAGGACAAACAAGGGACTCATGAACAACTATCACTTAAAAAAACAAACAAACAACAACAACAAAAAACAACAACTCAGTATTAAGAATCAAGTGTATGTAAACTTTTGAATGTAAACTTCACTTTTGTAAATTCAACTATTATTGTCTCTTATGGACTACAGTATATGAAAATGTCTTTTATGTGAAAAATATCATTCAAGTCAGTACTAAATAAAAATAACATGCATTTTGTATGATCCCTCTTATTTTGGTAAAATAATTAACATTTTGCAGATTCTGCAAGGTGTATGTAAACATTTGACTTCAACTGTGTGTGTGTGTGTGTGTGTGTGTGTGTGTGTGTGTGTGTGTGTACACAAATGTCACAGTCCATTTGTTCACTGATGTCTGTAGGTCTTTTGTATGTCATTGGTTATCATTTGATTGTTATGTGAGAATGTGATGACCTCGCTGATTGCTGTGATCCATTTATTGTGGGATTTCATGTGACCAATTGTCTCCTTTATGTTACAGCGATATGTCAGTCAAAGTCCAACCTGAGACACAGCAAAACACAGCTGGAGAAAAGACACAGTCTCAAAGAGTGAAGAGGTGTGTCTGCTGTTCCCAGAATTCCCGTGTTATGAATTACTAAAATGATCATCAGGTCATTTTAAGCATTTGTGAAAGCATGGAAGCAAGTCTTTAATGCTCACCAAGGCTGCATTTATTTGATCAAAAATACAGTGTGTCATACTGCTGTCGGACGATCCTTCACTGCAAAATAGTTTTACAATTTCATTTAATTTAACTGATTTCAATTTTAATACCATTTTTATTCATTCTTGTGATGGCAAAGCTGAACATTCAGTAGTTTTCAGTGTCACATGATCGATCAGGAATCATTCTAATACGCTGCTCATTAATTATGTAAACAACACTGAAAATAAGAACAGCATTGTATATAAAATAAATACATGTCTTTACTTTCACTTTTGATCAATGTAATGCATCCTTGCTGAATAAAAGAGACAAAAATGTAAAAAAAAAAGACATTATTTCTTATCAAGATAATATTTTGTTAATAAAAATCACAGTGGAGTTTTGCACTTAAAAGTGTAGCTGTAGACCTAGGCAGATAGATACAGTTACATATGATCTTATCTGTTACTTGTGTAAAATTGCTTAATCCTTCCAAACAATGTATTGCTTTTTGACTCGTTCACATGGCAAGCACTAGTACAGCTTTAGGCCTTTTGCATTGACCTTTACTTTCATAAACTCCACCTACCATAGTAAGCTATAGATTACAGAGTGTTTGTGGGAAGTAAACAGCATGGTTCATTGTGCAACTCTCCCATGCCTTGTCCTAGCTGTTGTGCAAAAGCGTGCAGACAGGGTGTAGTCCCATCTGAAACTGCTCCATAGATTTACTGTTCCATCCCAATGTTGTTTTGCTGTCTGATGCACCGCTGTACATTCCTCACATGTGTACTGCCCATGTAAAGAATATAATCACTATTATATTCCTTTTTTTGCTCTCTTGTGTTTTATTAGTTCCCCTGCCACTTCCCAACGCATCCACAAGACAGAAGCCATGTTGGGTGGGAAAAAGGCATCTTTTGCGGACAAAGCAGAAGAGTTAACATTTAATTTATCTGATGCTCTGGACCGCTGTACCAAGTGAGTTATTTTTTCCACCACACTGGGAAACTGTGATACACTACCAGTCAAAAGTTTTTGAACAGTATGATTTTTAATGTTTTTTAAATAAGTCTCTTCTGCTCACCAAGCCTGCATTTATTTGGTCCAAAGTACAGCCTTGATGAACGAATACTTCAAGGCTATAATAATTACTGGATTATCTGCATTACAGTGATGAGAATTTAGATTTAAATTGTCATGAAAATAAGTCTTGATTGTATAAAAACAGACTTCATTATCGAGATGCAATATAAAGTATATAAACTACCAATCAAACGTTTTTGAACAGTAAGATTTTTAATATTTGTAAAGAAGTCTCTTCTGCTCACCAAGCCTGCATTTATTTGGTCCAAAGTACAGCAAAAACAGTAAAATTGTAAAATATTTTCACTATTTAAAATAACTGTTTTCTATTTGAATGTATTTTAAAATGTGATTTATTCCTGTGGTCAAAGCTGAATTTTCAGCATCATTACTCCAGTCTTCAGTGTCACATGATCTTTCAGAAATAATTTTTGCTGATTTGCTGTTCAAGAAACATTTATTATTATTATTATTATTATTATTATTATTATCAATATTTAAAAGAGTTGAGGACATTTTTTCAAGATTCTTTGATGAATAGAAAGATCCAAAGCTTTTGTAACATTATACATTATAGCATTCAACAGCTTGGAGTTAGTATTTTTATTGTTATTTTATTTTATTTTTTTACTAGAAATTAATGCTTTTATTTAGCAAGGATGCTTTAAATTGATCAAAAATGATGATTAAGACATTTATAATGTTACAAAAGATTTCTATTTCAGATAAATGCTGTTCTTCGGAAATTTCTACTCATCAAAAAGAAACCTAAAAAAAGTCTACTCAGCTGTTTTCAACATAATAATAATAATAAATGTTTTTTGAGAAACAAATCAGAACATTAGAATGATTTCTGAAGGATCATGTGACTGGAGTAATGATGCTAAAATTCAGCCTTGAAATCACAGGAATAAATTACATTTTAAAATATATTCAAATAAAAAAACTGTTATTTTATTTAGTAAAAATATTTCAAAATTTTACTGTTTTTGCTGTACTTTGGATCAAATAAATGGAGGCTTGGTGAGCAGAAGAGACTTCTTTAAAAACCTTAAAAATCTTACTGTTTAAAAACTTTTGACTGGCTTTTATATCGTTTTTCAACTACACAAACTTTTCACACTAAAAATGAATAAAGTTGCAAAGGAACATTTTTCATTTTTCATTAGTTGAACTGTACTAAAATAATAATAAAAAAAAAAAAAACACCACAAAATTACTAACTTTTACTAACTAAAATTAAAATGAAAACAGAAAATACAATAAAAAAATATATATTTTAGTATCTTAATGATACTAAAATAACATTGGTGACATAATATAACAAAATTACAGTTTACTTAAAAAATTGTGCACAATAAAATTATTCTGTAATCACTATTACATTTTTAGAATTTTCTTAGTTTTCTTCAGATATCACGTCTCATATTTAATCTCAAGCTCTGACACTGTTGTCTCCTTGCTAAGTAAATTAAAAAAAAATAAATAAATAAAATAAAACCTTTATTAGGGGAAATTTGTTGGTTGTGATAAAAAAAATGACGCCACAACTGAGGAAAAGAGGCAATTTGTGTTTAAAAACTGGTATAAATATTTTTCACACAAAAATGTGTGAATATTTCATTATTCATATATTTTCAATATTTCAAAAAATTTTTCTTTCATAAAAAAATCTTAAAAATATAAATTATTACACTTTGAAGTCCAAACATTTCAACATTTTAATTGAACAATAGGGCCCTACAATCTTTTTGTGTTTTAATTTTTCTGATAATCAAATACAGGCATTAAACATTTATTTATTTTTAATGAAATGAAAATTAAACCCTTTTATTTGCTGCCAAACAAACATTGTTTTTTCTGTTATTATTATAATTTCTGCATTTAATTGTTTTATTTAAATTTGCCAGAAATAGGGATATTTAAACACCTACATTATACTGTACAAAAGTAATACAAGACTAAAACATTTCTGTTTTCACTACTTTTATTTTGACAGGTTGCCGGTTAGTTTTTGTGTGTCTACACTATGATATGATGCTAATTTTCTCAAATGAAACGACAAAATTTACATGAAGTGACTCTCACAGCAGTTTTGGAGATTAAGTTCATGCGTTTACGTCGTCATATAATGAGACACGGAGGCCGAAAATAACCGCGAGAGTCACGTGTGCTTCAGTATTTGTGTAGTAAACAAAACCGCGTCTCCGCCTTTCATTCATACAGAGCCAAGCGGAGCATGGAGGATTCATATTTAAACCGTATTTTTGCGTTTTAATATTCACAGACACTAGTCCATAACGCAATTCGAATTAAGTGAGAGACCTACTTTTGATTTATTAATCCAAAAATTGACGAATTCTGTGGCATCCAGTGCTATAGAGTAAATCCGTTTTAATGAATAGACTCCGTGATCCCGTCCGCGTTTTAGCGGAGAAATTGTAGACGCTTGACCACGTGACGTTAGAAACAGAAATGGCATGCCGTTGTCTAAATAAGATAAATAACATAAGGCTATTTCGTTTGTTTAATAAAAGAACAAGGTATAGTTTAAATCAACCCCAAATACTATATCTGCTTTAAGTAGAAAATCTAAACAAAACAAGGAAAACTGTTACAGTATCTCAGTAATGTGATACATGTGATTATTTTATTTTATTTATTTATTTTTTCTCTCTTACTGTTTCTCTTTCTAGGAAAAGCTGGGAATTTGGTGTCCAGAGATACCGGTCTCTTTGCAACATGCTGTCCCGTGGACAAATCCGTTCTGCTGTGACCTCCAAAACCTCTGTGGTCTCTCCAAGAGCACCAGACTCAAAGATCCCTGACAACACTGAGGATCCATACAGCACTCAGTGGTGCGTGTGTGTTCAGTGAATGTTTAATGGTCTGCGTCACTTCCAGTCCTCCAGGGAACACGGATACAAAACCACTTAATGTGCTGTGTGTGTGTGTGTGTGTGTGTTTGGCAAATATTAACGTTAATGACGCTACAGGATGCTTGCAGGTGCATGAGCATGTGTGTGTATATGCATTCAACATTGCTGTTTACAGTAACATTACACTAACACAGTCCTTGTGTGTTTGTGTGTGTCTAATGAAGGCTCTCAGCGTTGCTCAGTAATATGGCCCCCATCAAACACTCAGACAGAAGGGTGGCACACTTGTTGGAGAAACTGAGTCGATTTACAGAAAGTCAAACGCTGCAACTTCACCCACACAACTTCCTGAGGATGTTAAACTCCCTCCAGCCGTGGGAGCTCTGCTGTCCCGATCTCTGTGTGGCTATAGAGGTACAAGACAACTGACTCAGTTCACCCAAAAAAGAAAATTTGGTCATTAATTGCTCACCCTCATGTCGTTACAAACCCATAAGACATTTGTTCATCTTCGGAAAACAAAGATATTTTTGATGAAATCTTGTATAGACAGCAATGCAACTACCACATTCAAGGCCCAGAAAGGCAGTAAGGACGTTGTTAAAATAGTCCATGTGACATCAGTGGTTCAGCCGTTATTTTATAAAGCTATGAGATCAGCAACAGTATTAAACCATCTTTAGCACACAAACAAACCCCTCTTAGTTACAGCGTCACTGATTTTGCCACCTACCAATGGCTTACTTGATTATTAAGACCATTTTCTTAAGACTTTGTTTATAATTATTTAGGTTTTAGATTTCTGGTGTCTCAGCTTCCCTCTAATTGTAACTGCCACAATGTTGCTGACCCCCTCAAATCACGCCCAGACAGGACGCCGGTAACAACCAGCCATTTAGGCCGTATAATGACGGATTATCCAGTGTGTAATAAGCTATTGTCAGGAACTGGGAGGATAGGGTGCTAGCGGCTGGTAATTATGAGAAGTGCTCTTTTATCTTTCTCCCTGTGTGTCTCTCTTTCTCCCTGTCATTTGCAGATAGTGAGGCTGAATGTGGTAAAGATGCCCAAAGCAGAGTACGACTCATGGTTATACAGCAGAGTCAACCAATCACAGACCACCAAGGGTGCAACACATAACCTGTAATCTACTCTCTCTTTTGCCTTTTTGCATTTTTTAAAGCAGCCAGGTGATCTAAGTAACATGTCAAAAATAAGGAATATTTTAATATAATATAATATAATATATAATTTCTATAATGTAGAAATATAAGATATGTCAAATATATTATATAGCCTTTCTTATAGTAAAATATGAGAAAATAATTTTTGTACTTTTTGCATTGACATTATTTTCATAACTATTCACTTCATTCAGTTTATTTTCAACAGTTCATTATATTATTATTATTCATTTTCTTTTCCTTTTACAGTTTTAAAGTGTCCTATAAATAATTTTATTTATTAATGTTTTGTTTTATTTATTAATACTTTGTTCATTATAATTTACTTTATTAACGATTACTAAATTGTATTTATTAAATAAGTTTATTATAAATTATTAAGTTAATTCTTTGTACTGTAATGATGTAATGAAAATCATTCTGTCTGGACAAGAAAATACTAATACTAAGATAATAATAACAACATATTCTGCCTTGATGAATGAATATTTCATGGCTGTAATAATTACTGGATTATGTGCATTACAGTGATGACAATTTAGATTTAAATTGTCATGAAAATTAATCTTGATTGTACAAAAACAGACTTTATTATCGTTATGCAATATACACTACCAGTCAAACGTTTTTGGACATCAAGATATTTAATGTTTTTTTAACATTGATATATTTATTTGAAATATTTAATACTTAAAATAACTGTTTTCTATTTAAATACTTTTAAAAATGTAATTTATTCCTGGGATTTCAAAGCTGAATTTTTAGCATCATTATTCCGGTCTTCGGTGTCACATGATCCTTCAGAAATTGTTCTAATATGCTGATTTGCTGTTCAAGAAACATTTATTATCATTATTATCAATATTTAAAACAGTTGACAGAGCTTGGAGTCAGTATAATTTTTTCTTTCTTTAGAAGTTAATACTTTTATTTAGGATGCTTTAAATTCAAAAGTGATGATAATATTTTGGCCATCTATAATGTTACAAAATATTTGTATTTCAGATAAATGCTGTTCTTCTGAACTTTCTTTTCATCAAAGAAACCTGAAAGAATTCTACTCAGCTGTTTTCAGCAAAATAATAAATGTTTTTTGAGCAGCAAATCAGAATATTAGAATGATTTCTGAAGGATCATGTGACTGTAGTAATGATGCTAAAAATTCAGCTCTGAAATCACAGGAATAAATTACATTTTAAAATATATTCAAATAGAACAAAAAATATTTTAAATACTACAAATATTTTACTGTTTTTGCTGCACTTTGGATCAAATAAATCCAGGTTTGGTGAGCAGAAGAGACTTAAAAAATGTTAAAAATGTTTAAAAAATATATATATTATTATTATTATTATTTTTTTTTTTTTTAAGCATCTCATTTCACAATAATTTCAGTGTTGTTATGCCCAGTTTTCATGTTCTGTCCCTTTTCTGTTAGTTCTAAAGCACATTTGGATCATATCTCAAGGGGTAATAAACTTTGAGTCATTCCAGTAAGAGTTATTTTTACTGCCACTACTGAACCTAAACCTCCAGTCACCCATGGCAGACATCCATGTGTTTGTTCTATCAGTTAAAGCGCTTGGCCAATACAAACAGCACTAATCCATCTCCACACACTCGTCCCACTCAGTTCGTGTAGCTCATCAAAAAAGTACATGGATGCTAAGTAGGGCCAGTTAAAAAAAAGTTAAGAACATGTAATTGGAACCTTTTTGTTTCATTCTTTCTGGCATTAAAGACACTATTTGACAAATAAACCACATTCGATAAACTCGTCACTCTTATCATGTCATGACCCATGCATGTGCCCTTTAAAATCAGGCAAGTTTTAGGTGTAAAGCAGAATTTCTTATCCACTGCGATAAGCTGTCCTGTTTTTCCCCCTTGCGGGAAAAACTCTGGGGTCAAAGTTCACCCAGGGGGGTGATGGGTAAAGGGAGGGGAGGTGTGCAGTTTTCCAGACATTTCTAGAATGCCTCAGCGTCTGTGTCCGGGACACATCTCCGCCTCTTTCAGGATTTCTGTGGATTGCATTATACTTTTCCTCCTCACAAACATGTTAGCTGTTGCATTATCATTGTTGTTCTAAAGGGAGCTGCAATTCAGCCACAATAGTTACATGTTTCTGCCAAGCACTTAAAGAGAAATGTTAGATTTGAGAGGCATGTGAGGAGGCAGAAGGCCGCCCATATTATATTACATATTTAATGTGTTTTTAAATTAACTAGGTTGAGCAACATCAGAGACTGTGTGTGTGTGTGTGTGTGTGTGCAAGCACATGCGGGTACGCGTCCACTCGGTTGTTTGTCTGCATGAGTGTGCCGAGAAGTGAAGTCTGTCCTTGCGCTTAACCGCAGTCTCGTTTCTTTTGAAGGAAAATTCAATATTTACTCTTAAATTACCAGCAGCCCCCTTTAGATATACACCGGATGGAAAGTTGACCTGACATTATCTTCGGTCACACTGTATAATGAACATTAAAAGTTTCTTAAAAAAAATTAAATAAAATAGAAAATCTAAAAAGAAACATGGTCTGATTATATATACATTTCAAAAATATTACAAATAAGTGCTTTTGAGTTTTCTATTCGTGAAAAATTCAAATAGTAAGAAAAGTTTCACGAGCACAAAATCGGTGTAAATTCAGATTCAGCTTTGTCATCACAGAAGTAAATAGTTATTTTAAATAATATTTCACAATATTACTGTTTTACTGTATTTTTGATCACATAAATGCAGGCTTTGAATGCAAGTGTTTATAAGGCTTTATCCCCAAATATGTCTATATAGTATTTGGTCATTTTTATTCATTAGTTTTAGTTATTTTAGTACTTCAATATAAACTAAGCAAAAACGAGAAATTACTTGTCAACCATCTAAAATATCTAAAAAATTTTTTAAACATTTTTTAAACATTTTTGTAAAGATAAATTTGAAATAATTTTAGTTAGTGATGATGAGTCTGTGTGTGTGTGTGTGTGTGTGTGTGTGTGTGTGTGTGTGTGTGTGTGTGTTTGGATAAAATGAAAATTAGTACCATTTAAAGTCATTGGGCCTCATTCATGAAACTTGCATAAATATATGAGTAAATTTTGAGTAATGTGCGCGTAAAACAGACCTTCCCGAAAACTCTCCTCCGGATTCACAAATGCTTCGTAAACGTTCGTTTTGATCGCTGAACGTGTATGTTAATGAATTCCAATCATTCATAAACAGGACGCTCGTGCACGCTCATTCACAATTAGCATAATCCCTGCCTATGAATTACAGCTACGCAAATTGCGTGTCCAGGAACGCAGTGGAATATTTTGGTCTACTTTCTCAGGTTTGGCTCCAGTATAATGCATATATGCAAACAAGACTAATAGACCATATGCCTAACAATAGATATTCAGTAACGTGTGTCCACCAAAGAGTTTTTAGCCAGCTGAAAAAAATGTCAGGCGCTCTTCTGAAAATGACCAGCTGGTGGCGCTTGAGAACGCTTTGGTGGTGGCGCAGCGTTTTTCCATCTGAGATGCTTTAGTTGCTTTGATTTGGAGTGTCCATGGCGGCAACGTATTACTAGTATCTTATTTTTAAGAATTGTATTAAATATAAAAAAGCAGTAACCAGTAATACTGACTTCTCCATTGTTATAGGCATAAGTTAGTTGTGTTAGTGGGATGGTTGGGTTGGTCGGTATTTGTCCCGTCCCTCCTCTTTTTACGGCTGGGTGAATAGTGACAGTGACGAGCGCAGTTAAAACAGTTTACAGTTAAAACAAAAAATTATAATATATATATACACAGAACGTTGTACGCACCATTTAGGGAGCAGCTGTATTCATTTCTTTCGTACCAACTTCGTACAATACTTTTCATAAATTCGAAAATTTTCATAAATTCGAATATTCACTCCAGAACGGCTTTACTAACGATTTACACAAAAATTCGTTCTGCTCCTGTTTCATGAATGTGGCCCATTTTCACTTAAAGGAGAAGTTCACTTCCAGAACAAATATGTACAGATACTTTACTAAATCGTCCTACATCGCTGCAGAAGTACTGACCCAGTGTTTACAAAGTGAACATGCAAAGAACATCAAAAAAAAAAAAAGGTAAACGGCGATGTAGGATGGTTTTGATGTTAAGGAAGAAAACGAGACGGGAGTTTTTCGATCTACCTGCATGCGCATCGCAGAGACGAGACAAAACGAGCTATTGGGGTTAAAAAGTATGTAAATTGTCAATTTGTTTTGAAAATGAGCGATCGTTTCACTAGATAAGACCCTTCTTCCTCGGCTGGGAATGTTTAGAGCCATTTGAAGCTGCATTTAAACTGCAGTTTATACTTGGGGGCACCATTGAAGTCCACTATATGGAGAGAAATTCTGCAATGTTTTCCTGAAGAAACAATTTCTTTACGACTAAAGAAAGAAATAGACAAACATTTTGGATGACAAGGGGGTGAGTAAATTACCTGTAAATATTTGTTCTGGAAGTGAACTTCTTTAAATCTAGTGCATTCTTCATGGGGTCAAATAGATTAAAAATATATTTAAATCTTCTAAAAAGAGCCCACATTTAAAGAAAAAAAAAAACAGAGCTTTTAGGAATCCATATACGTTATTGGAAAAGCCTGTCAGTTAACATTCCTGCAAAAGTCCCACATTTTAACTAAAAAACAAACAAAAAAAACAAAGCTTTTAGGAATCCATATACGTTATTGGAAAAGCCTGTCAGCCGACATTCATGCAAAAGTCGTTATGACACAGTGAGTGTGTTCTGTATACACTGTGATGGTCTTGACCTTTCTGATGGTGTCATGTGTCACAGCGGTGATGTAAACATGACATCAGTTAGTTCACTGTGACCTGACCCTTGGGGAAGCCCTCAGGACCCATTACTGAAATACAAAAATTCTACGGAATAAACTAACTGGAGCTTAAATTTAATAAGTGACTACATATATACATTAACAAATTTTATCATGTTTTTATTGGCCTTTTATAGACATCTGGTGTTAGAATATGACTTCAAAGTCCATCTCATCTCAGACAAGTCTACACAGGATATAATGTGTCAGTAATGAGTGTTTTGTTCTAGTATGAACAATAGCACGCATTAACCACAGGGTGTAGCGCAATCAAGAGAACAGGAAACTAAACCTCACCAAAATGTATTTATCTTTCTGTGTAAAGCAAAGAATAGGAGATGCTTTTGTTTCAGTCTGAACATGTGTGGTTTTGTGGTGATCATTTGGTGTCTGCATGTCTTTATTTGATGTTCAATTCCAGAGTTAATCACTGTTTGTCTTTCTGGTAGATTAAGAAAGTTTATTCACCCGTGCCCCAACTAGAAAACCTGGTTTTTAATCTTTACAGGAAAAGTTGTATAATTCTTCCTGCTTCCTCTAGTGCTACAGTGAATTACCTAAGGCACACCTTAACTAAACTAAAGCACATTTGAATTTTCAGGTGAATAAACAAAATTTGCATGCAAGTCTAGACTCCTGTATGATGCATATAAATATGGATAATTGTTAAAACCATTAGGATCAGTCAAAAAGGGCAAGACAGCAAGATAAATCTTATTTCAGTGTCATGTTCAGGGTTGCCAGGTCATATCACTGACAAAAAATGTTTGTTTTTTTTAAAAATCTCTTGTTCTGTGATTAATATAAAATTCAAATAATCAGTGTTCATTAAAAATATACTTTAGATGGATAGGCAGATAGATAGATAGATAGATAGATAGATTGATCTAAAACGACAGATAATTTAATACTGCAGATATACTGTTTCGTATGCAAATTCATTGGATTGTTATCATAACCATAGTTGGCATGTATGTTTATGTAAAAATGTCAACCATTGCCCTCAACCATGAAACAAAAATCAACTTTGGATGGGAAAAACATGGATTTGGCAACCCTGGTCTTGTCTTATCTTCATGCTTGTTGACTAGTGAGTACT
The DNA here is from genome assembly GCA_036247105.1 of Cirrhinus mrigala. Classification (NCBI taxonomy): domain Eukaryota; kingdom Metazoa; phylum Chordata; class Actinopteri; order Cypriniformes; family Cyprinidae; genus Cirrhinus; species Cirrhinus mrigala. The sequence goes on along the minus strand of CM070011.1, from coordinate 38,189,243 downwards.
ACAGCTTGTGGGTGTGTGAACTTTGACCTCCTCTTAAAAGTTTTAATGGTGAATGAAGATACACTGTTTAGTTTAAAAACTAGTTTTTAAACAGATATTCTTGTATTTATTAGTCATCCTATCAGATTAATAATATTAGCAAAAATCTGAATTCATCGCATAGCTTGCTATTGTTGTCTCAGCATGATGAAATCTCATGTACATTCTGCAGGGATGTAGTGGTTGATTGTTTTGTGGAAATAACATCTGATTTGATGATATGTCACATGTTCAGGAAGTGAAACCATGGCAACAGCAGAATGTGGTTTAATCAGTCTTTCTATCTCGCTCAGTTAATACTGACTAACCAGCGTGCTGCCTCAACCGTGAAATGGAAGGTGTAATTGTTAAATTAGCAGCTAAAAGATAATGTTTCAATCCCAAAAGAGATCAAGTTAAATATTTAGGCCTTATTGAATAGCTTTTACCAAGGGTTGCACGAAAGAGTGTATACTTGGCATTTGTACACCACTGACAGGCCCAAATGGATTGTAAACAGCCTTTTATATGTTGATGTAGAATTCATTATAGTGCTCTAGTCTGAGCAAACACACAAACACAGAGACTGTGTAGAGATTTGTACAGAAATAACACATCTGAATTCTGTGGGAATCTGTAGTATTTTGTAGTATCTGTAGTATTTTGTAAGTGCAGTGTCCATGTGCTTAGCTTTAGCAGTTAGCAAGTAATAGCGAAGTTTGCATCGTTTTACACTTGTTTACTCGCAAGAAATTTTTGCGTCACTTGTGCGATTAAAAACATTTGAAAAAAAAACATTTTCTGATACAACCGGGTGTGTCAATAAGCTCTTTGCTGATTGGCTTGTGCGACAATACATCATGATAATTTTCCGCTCAAGTTTACATTTTTGAACTTTCGTGAAAGACGCAATTGAGGCGTATATATTGTGCGTTCGCGGCAACTGCATCGCCCAGTTCACGTCATTTTCATCAGCCAGAGCAAATTTGCATCTATTTGCATCTTCGGTTTTAGCTGGATTGAACTGGTTTCTAGCTGTTTTTTATTGAATCAGCTGGTTTTAAGTTGGTTTTTACTAAATCAACTGCTGCTGGCTTTTTTCTTGAAACAGCTGTTTTTAGCTGGGTTTAGCTAGTTTTACCTGGTTTTAGTTTTTAGCTGGTTTTGGTTAAATAAACTGGTTTTAGCTGTTTTTTATTGGTAAATCAGCTGGTTTTAGGTGTTTTTCAGCTGTTTTGTTCTAAATCAAGTGGTTTTAGCTGCTTTTTTTACTGAATCAGCTGGTTGTAACTGGGTTTAGCTCTTTTTTTGCTAAATCAACTGGTTTTAGCTTGGTTTTCAAGCTTGGCTTTAGCTTGAAAACATTTAAACAAGCTTTTTAAAAGCTACCTTAAACTTTCTGGCTAGTCTTTTTCAACCAAACTTAAAGTTTGTCTACTAACTTTTCATTCTAGTTCAGGGTTATTAACTAAAACTATTTAAAAAAAAAAAAAAAACTTGTTACTTGAAATAATATAAACTGTAACTGAAATTTTAACAAACTAGCAACATTTCTTATTTTCTTTTAGTTTAACTCGATATACTAAAATAATAATCAATAAAAACTGTTTTAAAAAATGAATAAAAATTACAAAAACAACTAAATTACTGAACCTAACTAAAATGAAAACAAAATGTAAAATAATAAACATTAATTCAAAATATTAATAAAAATTATAATAGAATTGCAGTGATACTAAAATAACACTGATTCTGAATATTTTTTGTTTTTTTGCACACAACATACAGCATAAATCACAAAATTCATATTATATTTTATATATATATTACATATAATTTTGAAAAAAAATCCCTTAATTCACAAAAAGCTTTTTACGCTCATTTGAGGTTGTTTTTGACTTGTACGAAAAAGGGTTAAGGTGAATAATGGGAGATGGAAACGCATTTGCTAAACAAATTTCCCTTGCACATCCAAAAAGTCATGTGAATTTGCGCTATGGGACGGCAAAACCTGACTAACCAACGGACTGATCTCATTGCACAGGGTCTGAAATGTTGTTATGGTCATTCTTAAATGCCCAAGCAAAGTCATTAGAAAGCTTATTTGCAAATCTTTTACGTGATATTCTAAGTTAAATTCGCAACTTTGGATGGAAACCTGGCTAGTGTGAAATAGACTCTAAATACTGTCACATGACATGTATGGCTCAGGTGATTGGTATCAAAAATATTTCCCAAACTAAGTCCACTTAAAGGCAAGATGGCAGATGAAGGTTTCATGTGCCAGTCAAGCAGCTGCCATTAAGGTAAAGGTGAATGGTGATGTTGACGGATAGCTTTTACCAGATATTTTATAACTCTGTCAGCTTAACCATAGGTTGTCTTGGTGTTTTTTTAAGTGTCTTCTAAATAAGTAACCAGCAATTAGCTTAATAGCAGGGTAGGTATGTTTACTGTTAGTTTTTTTGTGGGTTTTATAATAGCATTGTTGCATAACTTTACTAAGATGGTCTGAAAAGACACATAACTATAATAGTCTTTGTTTTTGAGAACACATGAAGCATGAGTTAAGAAATGAATTTAGGAAATGAGTGTAGGTTTCCAGTGAATGGAGAGTGAGACAAAGCTGTCTTGTCTCGGTTATGCTTCCTGTTTTGGTCATCTCGTTGGTCGTGGCGATGTAGATGGTGTTGACACCTCCCCCACACTCACACTTACTCATACACACACACATATACTAATTTTACACCAGGACTGTTTTAAGATGGGCACATGTGAGCATTGTAGAAGGGTTGTTGTCCAAGTACAGCTAGGGTGAAAACATTTGAATGTTGAACTGTAAAATTCTTGACAGTGAAGTTAACAATCTAGGCCTCATGATTCATTAGGAGAAGGAAAATCAATCCAAGAATTTTCTTTTTTTTTTTTTTTTGTCTTTTTGTCTTTTTGTCATTGTAAGCTTGTATTTCTAGTCTTGGTGACACACTGAGTCAACTTGAAACCAAACGCTACTCACACACCTGTTCAGGAAAAACTGGTGGTGTTCTCTTGTACTGTTTCTGTTTCATTTGGCTGAACTAGTATGTTGTGATTTGACAGTTATTCTCCCATTCACTTTGGATGAAGAAAAGTATCCTAATTAATACTAATTACACTGGTGAAAGTAAAAAAAAATCCTAGTGATGAGGTAGGATATCAAGTTAGTACTTGTACTGCCGTTGATTGATGCTTCTGGTTTCATCTAAATGCTTTTATGAAGTTTGATGTGTGTTTCGGTAAATATAATTGCATTTTTTGACCATGAAAACACTCGCAAACTCAAAATGTTCTTCAAAGACTTTAGAAGTTAATCCTTGAGAAAGCTGTTGCCCTACTTGACCTTCTGCATCACATGGCTTTTTACATCTCTCTCTGAGCTGAAAAACCTATTCAGCTCGAATGCTTTTTCACAGTTGACTTTGATCCGTAATGCATCACAGCATGGTTTCTTCTTCTGATCTGATGCATGTTTCGGTCCTGAGACATAAAATGCTGTTTGTGTTGATGTCAGGCAAGATGAAGGTTTTGAATAAATTACTTTTCTAAGATGAATTTCAATTTGCATTTGGTGGACAACAAAATTGGCAATAGAAGGGAGTTGGGTGGGTTGCAAACACCCATTGTCAACACTAACATTGTTGTGGTGGGTTTTCCAAATGCAAGCAAAAATACATTTTTTAAAAATATATAATGTTGTAGTCTATTTTTCCATTTTCATTATCTAAGCTTGAAGTCAGATGGTGGATATTCCCTTAAACTCACACTGGTGGGGCATTTGTGGGTATTTCCCAGTGTCCATCAGCTGCTGGTCTCCTTATATTTGCTTTAACCGTGACTGTAAGATGATAGTTACTGTAGCATTTATCTCAATCACCCAAGGTGATGACAGTGTCATTTTGAGACCTTCTAATTTGAGCCTGTGTTTTAGTACATAGCAAAGTATACAGGCCTTTAAATATATTTTGAGAATTACCAATGACATAATTTGTATGACCAAAGATCTTGTTAATCAGTAGTTATTAATCTCAGTATATAGGCCTATTCTATCTTTTATCTTGCTTCTACAATGTCTATTTTAGCTCACATAAAACAAAAACCCACAATTCAAGCCTTCCACTCTACTGCACTATCACAAAAGTAACTATGCAATACCAAATGGCTTCAATTTCTCACCTCAGTATATTTCAGGAACTTCACCCAGTGTGACTGACAGGGTAAGACACAATGTACCATAATGTGGTGTTACAAAAATGCGAAGTTCATGAAGGGAAATTCCCTCTTATTTTTTGTTTGTCAGACAAAACCATCACATACCTGACTTGCATTTGTGGATTGTACCATTCAACAGTTTGGGTTTAGTAACATGTTTTTTAAATAAACTAATACTTCTACTCAGCAAGGATGCATTCAGTTGGTCAGAAGTTACATTTATAAAGATAGAAAAGTTCTTTTGAACTTTTGAAACATTTTTTAGCATTTTTGTGTATTTGAACCCTTTCTAACAATGACTGTATCATTTTAAGATCCATCTTTTAACACTGAGGACAACTCAGTGAGGGACTCATATGCAACTATTACAGAAGGTTCAAATGCTCACTGATGCTTCAGAAGGAAACACATTGCATTAAGTGCCGGGGGTGAAAACTTTTTGAATTTGAAGATCATGGTAAATTTAACTTATTTTGTCTTCTAGGAAACGTGTAAGTATCTTCTGTAGCTTCTGAAGGGCAGTACTAAATGAAAAAATATTATATTTAGGCAAAATAAAAAAAAAAATGGTCAAATTCTTCATTCTGGTCAAAAGTTTTCACCCCCGGCTCTTATTGCATCATTTTTTCCTTCTGGAGCATCAGTGAGTGTTTGAACCTTCTGTAATAGTTGCATATGAGTCCCTCAGTGTGAAAGGATGGATCTCAAAATCATACAGTCATTGCTGGAAAGGGTTAAAATACACAAAAATGCTGCAAAACCAAAGGATTTGTGGGACCGGAATGTTTTTTCTAAAATAATTAACATTTTGCAGATTCTGCAAGGTGTATGTAAACTTTTGACCTCAACTTTATATTAAAATAGACAATAGTTATTTTAAATTGTAATAATATTTCACAGTATTACTCATTTTCATTGTATTTTTAATCAAATAAATGCAGCCTTGATGAGCATAAGCGACTTCTTTAAAAATTCTAACCAACCCCAAACTTTTAAATGCTAGTGTAAGTATTAACAATTATCTATAACAGTAACATTATTGGTCTCGCAAAAGAGGAAAATCAGGTCGTCAAAACTCGTAGCATAGCTTTAAAGAGTGGCGTCGCCTGGAATTTACACCCCAAGGGGTTTTAGAGAATTACCCTCCTCCCCAGTCTCCACCCTGCACTGGAAAACCAATCCAATTGAATTAGCCTGGGGGATAAAAAGGTGTAATCCATCCTACACCATCCTGTAGTCGTAACACACTACATTACATCCCGGCTGGCCCACTTTCTTGACTGAAACATGGGTAACGTTTCAACAGGTTTGTTTAGAAATTCTTTGCAAAAAGAACGGAAACCTCTGTTGCCAACTTGCGTAATGATGTTCTTCTGTGAGTAATCAGATAAAATAGCTGTTTTGACATGACGACTGTTGTGTAATCAATTACTCCGAAAGTCTATCTTATCACCTCTCATTTTAGAAAAGTACAGAAAGCAGATGGCAAAGTCCCAAGGGCAATTTGACACTGTACTGGAACTAAAAATACTAAAGATTGTGGTTCTCACTGTATGTAGAAGTATTTTAATGTCCAAAGCATATGGATATGTTTAAGTTAAAGGCTCTGTTATCAAGTACGTGCATTTTCTACTAAAACTTTAAATTGTGGTTTTGATAATGGTTGTTTGGTTAGAATATTTCTCTTTTATGGAACAGAAAAGAATATTTTAGAAACACAATAAAAGTCAATGAGATCCAATGTTTTTTTTTTTTTAGACCCCACAGACTTCCATTGCATGAATGCAAACATGTAAAACTTTAAAATATCTTCCATGTACCACAGAAGGCAAAACCAGTTTGGAACAATGTAAGGGAAAGTAAAAGAAAATTTTAAAAAAAATCTGGGGTGAACCATCCCTTTAAAGGAAGCTTAAAAAAAGTTGCACAACGGAAAGCAATACCACGTTAACACCAACACGTTATGCAATGCAGATTTTTTTAATGCAATATGATTAAGGAGAGCATTTACAATAAAATTAAGTTGTACATAAAGCAGACGGATTACATAACCGAAAACTCTGGAAAAGAGAGATAGACAAATAAATAGATCTACTTTAAAAACAATTAGCCCCCGACCCCTTCCCCAAGAAAAATACTGAGTTGCGTTTGAACTGTACAGAGTCGCCGCAAGTCTTGCGCGCAAACAGGCTTGCGTTATTACAACAGAAGCCTTAAAACAATGCCTTTGGTCTAAATTGCAAGCTGGGTTACATGCTGCTCTAGTACTATCATTATGAAGCACATGACAATCACTTACAATAGAGCAAAGGCAGGCGTATTTGCAACTGGATATTGTATGCAACCTTCAGACACTAATCAGCTGGGGGAAGAGTTCAGTCGCAAACATGTCATCCCAAGAGCCCTCAGAGCAGAGTGGGGATGATATGTTGCTGAAGGGGGAAGGAGATCTCTCGTATCCAGAGTCACTGTACGCATCCGTCAGATACGAAGCCTTCTCGCAGCCGAAAGAAGAGGCGTCAGAGAGGAAATCGTCAACCGCATCCGGATTCTGATCCACCGCAGGGATGACCACTTCCTCTGGTTCGTCTTTGACAGACACTGTTTGGACTTCCACCTCGATTTCTTCCTCGGCCTCGGAGAAAGAGACCGTATCCTCGCTTTTGAATTCGCAAATGCTCTCCTCGCTCACCACCTCTGCGGGTTTGGTGTAGATGTGGTCAAAGTGGATCAGTTCATTAAGGGCCTCCAGCTTAACTGGTGCGGGCCCCAGAGGTGCAGGTGGGGAGGCAGGTACTTGCTCTCCTGCACCTCCATCCAGCTCAAGGGGTTCCTGTCCTTCTGGGACTTCTGTCTTGAGGAAGAGCTCTGGGTCAAGGATGTCCAGAATACCAAGCAAGAGATCAGACTGCAGGAGAAAAGATGGTTCGCAGTGAGATTTTGTTGGTCAAGAGACTGAACATCTGAAAACCAAAAACTGCTGAATATTCACCTCAGAGTCTGAAGGGCCAGGGCTGTGAGTATCCATGGTGAAGTCTTCAGATTTGGGGACTGCTGGGCCTGCACCTGCTGCGGAGGCACACGTAGCCTGAGTGCTGCGGACTCAGAAGACCCGGTCACCAAACCCAAATCGCTCACTGCGGACTCCAGTACCTGAACCTGAAAGAGAATGAGATGCATTAGTGCGAAGAAAAACAATACTTAGCAGCTCTTAAATGCCTGTTTAACTAACATGAGCATGTGTTTTGTTGACGCTGCAACCAAGTTTTTCCAATTCAGGTTTATTTGCACCAATTCACGGTGCAAATCATTGCAAAGCAGCTTTGCAGAAAATTCAAGTTTCTAAATTATGTTTAGTAATAGCTTATCAGTGGTTGACTATGTCAAGTTGATGTCCATATGGCAGAGACATGCAGTAAAAACGTTGCAATGACGTATTCAAACAGATGGTGAACAGCAATGGTTATATGTTGCGAACAAACTTGCAGCAAAATTTGGTAGTTTTGTATGTTTTTACCTTTTCTTTTTCTTCCAAGGTATCCAACCCCAGTCTCTGTCTTAGTTCCTCATTCTCACTTAGAAGATCGCTCGTCTTCTCTCGCAACAGCCTGTTCTCAACATGTAGTTTCTGATTCTGTGGAAAATGCATTGAAGTTAAATCTTTCCTCTAAACAACAAAGAAAAAAAGTGAAGAAAAATATCCATAATAAAGGTCAAAGTACCTCAAGCTCCAACTCCAAGACTTGCTGCTCCAACTCCCCCATTTTGGCCTTTTTTCTGTCTCTTGCTGTCTGTGCAGCAACTCTGTTTTTTAGTTTCCTAAAAAATAAAATCTTAACTATTATACATGCATGTTTTGGCTAGACGATATAGGATTTATCTGGGACATGATATGGTGGGGAAACATTTTTTGCATTTGTGTTTATAAAATTATTCATTCCTTTTTATACAGTTCTATAATTATTTTATATGTATAAAAAATATAAACTATTTTAATTTTATGAAGCAAAGCAAATTTGGCAGGTCAGACGGGTTTGAGGAAATGGCGCATGCGCAGTAGAGTTCCTGCCACGCAGGCAGATGTGGATATATTGATTCAGAGGGGGAGGGACTGACCGGCAAAACTCACTGATCTTGGCTGAGATTCAAATTCTCCCTTATGGAAGGGTCAAGATGGTTCATTTTTATTATTTGCTGACATTTACATATTCTAAAGTCTATATATTAAACGTTTAAAACTAAATATTGCTCCCCTGGTCAAATATTTCGGCTCACGCCGGTTTCAAACCAACCGATCGGATTAAAATGCTGATGAAATTAAATCCCAGCTCCGCTCACCTTCTTAATGCTTTTTCCTCTGGGCTCAGATGTGTGAGTCTTTGCCTTTTGCGCATTGGTGGTCCAGAGATGGTAGAGTCGGAGTCTGAAGAGGCTTGGTTCGGTATCATGACAGATATGGAACGGCTGTATCCGCCCTGTGTTGCGCCGGACGAAGCGCTCTGTTTTCCCGATATCAGGAGGACTTTATGGGCTCCTCCGGTTCCTGCTGTAACTACGACCATGTTGAACGGTTTAGGATCTCTGTTTAGATCCCTTCTGTATTGTGTAGGGGTGGGAAAACGTCCGAAAAGTCGTTTTAATTCCTCGTATATCTTCCCCCTTCGATGTCTGAAAATTGAAGAAGTAGAAACGCTCCCGTTCTTTTTCTACCGTCGTGGTGCGCTGCGATTGGCTGCCGGGGGCACTGACGTATTTGGACGTCAGTCTTTCCTTGGGTTAAAATAGCTGATGCAAGTTTCATGTTTACGCCGTGATCCTTCATACTGATGACATTATTGATATGGAAATTTTTGCAGAAATTCTTCAAGTGGCTTCAAGAGTCAAAAGAAAAAAAAAAAAATAGTTACAGAAAGTGACCTTCGATCTAATCATGAGTAAATTCCATAAGCGATTTTAGGCTTTATTATTATTATTATTATATAATGAATAAATAATGCATTATGTCAGTACTTTGTCTAACACTTAAGTTAGCCTTTTTTTCCATTTTATTTTTTCCATCTACGCTTTGTAAATTGATTTATTTTGCTCATTGACATGAAAAGCTAATTCAATTGATTAAAATTCACTGTGATGTTTTACATTTGAATGTTTTTAAAAGCTCATCAGCCTGTGTCAGTATTGATCATTTTTGCTTTTTGAAGAAGATTGCATTTTTTAACCCTTTCAATTCATTGGAAAATTACGTCAGATGGGATAGGGACCCATTGAACCTTGCTTCAGAAACTGGATTTAAATGCTGCAGCTTTTGTTGCATATTAGTGACGCTGGACCACAAAACAAGTCTTAAGTAGCACAGGTATATACATTGTATGGGTGAAAATGATCGATTTTTCTTTTATGCCAAAAATCATTAGGATATTATGTAAAGATCATGTTCCATAAAGATACAGTAAATATATCTTGTTTTTTGATTAGCAGTATGCATTGCTAAGAACTTCATTTGTACAACTTTAAAGGTGATTTTTTCAATATTTAAATTTTTTTTGCACCCTCAGATTCCAGATTTTCAAATAGTTGTATCTCATGCAAATATTGTCCTATCCTAACAAAGTTGTTTGTTCAGCTTTCAGATGATGCATAAATCTAAAAAAAATGGACACTTATGACTTTGTGGTCCAGGGTCACGTATTGTGAAATATAGAAGAAAAATACTGTAAGTTGCATATAACTTGCATGTGATTGCATCAGAAATTCTCTTTTTTTAATCCTCTCAGTTCATTAGAAGACAAGATAAAGTGGTTAAGACCCATTAAAATGCTTGTGCATTTTGATCACTGCCATTTGAAGGACACATTAGCTGCAAATGTAACTGGCTCATTAGCAAACATTTACTTGAGTGAAGATGTAAAGGTCTAGCCAAAGAAACAGCTGAACAAAGGAGAAACTTCTGAGGGGACTTTCATTTGCTAAAAAAACCCTCCTGAGAGTGAAAGAGTAGGCAAAGTGGGTTTCCCTGTTTGGACAGCATAACTTTGCATGAAGTCTATGTTTGTAAAATACTTTTACATAAAATCTGCATGTGATTCTGATTATGGGAACCCTTGTAGTAAAGATTTCAGAAACTTTTCAGAAGGTTTATCTATTTGTTTATGGGAACTGTATAGTTTGTATAACCACAGATTATTAGGAATTTTCAAATACATTTGGAAAAGTACTAAATATTGTATGATGTACAGGTGGTCCTCCATAAGCATCCTGTAACAGTGCAGGAATTGTGTATTAAAGGTGTGAGTTGCAGCCTGTTTGAATGAGAAGTCTGTCACCTCAACTTCTATGTAGACTTGTGTGTTGAGCAAACAACGGCTGTTTGCTTTACGCACTACTAGCCGTTTAGTCAACATCGTAAATTTAGATGTAGAATATAAATATCGCACTGGAACATCGATGGTATATTGTAGGCCTCCAATAAGAGTTAGCAGACCCCACTCGGTTTAATATTTTTAAGTATCCAAAAGCATTTTGAATCAACATTCCTTCCCTTTTTCTAGAGACACAGTAGGTGCGTCCCCGTCTTCTGTTATAGTATTTCATTTATGATGTAACATGCCTGTAATCTGTTTGTAGAGTAGTGGAACTGAAACCTCAACTTTTGGACTTGGTTACTTGTTATTTAGCAGATCCTTCCCCCCCCTAAGCTGCTTATAGTATACTAATCGGTGGGACAGTCCCCACTAGAACAAACTGGGGTGAAGTGCCCCGCTCAAGGACACTAATCACCAATACTGATAGGGCAGAACTTTGGTCACTGTACCTAAGCTTGTTTAGGATTCAGCTGTATGTACTGTAATATATGAGAGCTCTTTTGCAGAGACATTTTTTTCTTGTTCCTTCAAAAATTACTACATATAATAAGTCATCACTCCTCTGTCGTGAAATATCTCAAGGGGAGTCCCTAAAGTGCACCTGGTTTCCTTTCTCTCACTGAGTTAATGCATTAATATCAGTTTTGGTCTGCTTCCTCTGAAACAGGAACTGTGTTTGAACAGAGCATGTTTTTGAATGATGAAAAAAAATGTGAGTTGGCAAACTGACTAGAGGATGATGAAACTTAGCGGCAATTCCCGTTATAAGTCTTTCTTGATAAAGTTGTTGTGACATTCTGCTACAAGGTTTGCCAATATGTTGGAGGTTAAACTGACTGGTAAAATATATTGGGGGGTTAAACTGACCGTTAAAAAGTGCAATGTAGAGTCAGTTGTGCTAACGTAATTTACATTAATTAGCATTACAATTTATTCAGAGAGGCACTTGTGTACTTGGCTGCAGTTGCAAGTCCAAAAATACAGCAACACAGCAGATTTCTTGAGAAAACTATTTCAGGTTTCAGATTTATACAATATAAGGAAATGTATTTTATATATTTTTAGAAAAAGTAAATATCAAGCTTACCCAGTCATTAAAATGTACAAATGAGATTTAACAAATTCATTCAAATAAGCCACCAATTCGGCAAAATGTAAAACTGCCCTGAAAGAGTGTTGCATAATTTTACAAATTCCCAAGTACTTTTCCAGTTTCGTGTCTTACATTCCATATATGTGACCCTGGGCCACATAAACTGTCTAAATAAACTTTCCATTGACGTATGGTTTGTTAGGATAGGACACTATTTGGCTGAGATACAACTATTTGAAAATCTGGAATCTGAGGGTGCAAAAATATCTAAATATTGAGAAAATCACCTTTAAAGTTGTCAGAATGAAGTTCTTAGCGATGCATATTACTAAGCAAGAATTAGGTTTGGATATATTTACGGTAGGAAATGTACAAAATATATTCAGGGAACATGATCTTTACTTAATATCCTAATGAAAAATCTATAATCAAATGTATTTTTGGCTGTTTTTACAAATATACCCATGCAATTTATGACTGGTTTTGTGGTCCAGGGTCACATATTCCTGAAAACGTAAATGTACAAGTCTTTTATAATGCTTATGAAATTGAAGTGAACAACCTCTGTGTCAGGGTTATCATCAACTAAAACTAAAACCATAAAAATGCAGTTTCATTACTTGAAGTAAACATTAACTAAAATAAAATATTTTAAAGACGTTATTTTGGATAGTTGTTAAGGCAACATTGTTCATTTCAGTTTAGATTATCTGAAGCTAAGAACTAGACTTTAAAAAAGTGATATGGACAAAAAAACAAAAACAAAACAAAACAGCAAAATTGCTAAAATTTGTAATGAAATAAAAAAGTTAACAGAAAATATAAAAATAAAATCTGATTCAAAATATTAAGAAAAAACAACTGTATATCAGTGATACTAAAATAGCACTACTCTGTGTCATGCATCTGTTTATACTAGTGAATGAATAGAGCTATTCAACAATGAATTACATTGCAGCATGACAGAGATTGTTTCGTTTGTCAAGCGTTAATGGAACAAATAGTAACGCGATTTAAAATTATGTTTCTGAATTGAGCAGGATTTTATTAGTACAACTGTGTGTAGCAGGTACTGAATCAAGTCTGGCTAAAGGGTCAGACTGGGACGATGAAGATAACAGTGCAAGTCGTATGCATGATTTAAAGTGTTGGCTGATGTTGTCTTGCATGATCACTTGTTGATTTTTGCAGAATCCACAGTGACACTCTGGTTAGGGTGGGAACGTCTGTGGCATTTTACCTATTGTTGTGTGTGTTGTAGGGATAATGGGGCGTTAAAGGGTCACACCCGTTCACACACACACACACACATAGCTGGTTTACTCCCAAGGTTTGTACAATGTTTACCCAATCCCAGATCACACTTCCCTGTGTGTATGCTAACCGCCTGCTGCTTTCCCACCCATTTCAGGCAGAGAATACTGGCTAACCTAAATTAATGCTCTCTATTAAGATGTTTTCAGTATTTGTTTCTTTAAAGTTTGGGACTTTGCTGTTTAAACACACCTTGTTTAAGCCCCACTGTTCAAAAGCTTGGGGATGGTCAAAATACAGTAAAAAAGTAATATTGTAAAATATCATTACACTTTAAAATATTTATTTTGTATTTTAATGTGTTTTAAAGTGTAATTTATTCCTGTAATGGCAAAGCTGAATTTTCAGTATCATTACTCCAGTCTTTAGTGTCACATGATCCTTCAGGAATCATTCTGATATGCTGATTTGGTGCTCAAGAAACATTATTATTAATGTCGAAAACAGTTGTGCTGCTTCACTATTTCAATTATTTATTTATTAAAAACTGTAATGTATTTTACAGGATTCTTTAATAATTAGAAAGTTACGGCATTTATTTGAAACTTTTGTAATATTATAAATGTCTCCACTTCCAGAACAACAATTTACAAATAATTTACTCACCCCCTTGTCATCCAAGATGTTCATGTCTTTCTGAGTTCAGTCGTAAAGAAATTAAGGTTTTTGAGGAAAACATTTTAGAATTTTTCTCCATATAATGGACTTCATTTGTGCCCCAATTTTGAACTTCCAAAATGCAGTTTAAAGTCCACGACGCTACGAATCACGTCTAAGTTCATCGTCTGTGTACTCAAAAAGGTAGAGTATGGTGAAAAACTTAAGAATCGTCCAACATCGTTGTACCTTTTTATTTGTAAACAGCGGTAGACTTACTTGCACGTCTTTGTGCGTTTGCTTTGTAAACACTGGGTCTGTAGTTCCGCCTACGTTCTGCGTGACCTTTCGATGTGATTCAATAGTATGTAGCGTCGTAAACGCGCATCCCAGAGCCTGTGCTACACAAGCTTTTGTGCTTAAAAAGTATACAAATTTTTATTTTCCCGAAAAAAAATGACCGATCGTTTCACTAGATAAGACCCTTCTTCCTCGGCTGGGATTGTTTAGAACCCTTTGAAGCTGCATTTATACTGCATTTTGGAAGTTCAAAATCAGGGCACCAATGAAGTCCAGAAAAATCCTGAAATGCTCTCCTCAAAAAGCATAATTATTTCTCAACTGAAGACAGGAAGACATGAACATCTTGGATGACAAGGGGGTGAGTAAATTATTTGTAAATTGTTGTTCTGGAAGTGGAGTTCTCCTTTAATTTAATGCATCTTTGCTGAATAAAAGTATTAATTTCATTTTTATTAAAAAAAAGCGGTAGTGAACAGTAGTGTGTATCATAACACATCCTTGTGCTCTTGCATATTTTATGTCTCACTGAAGCAAGAATTGTGTAACCAGCTGTGAAAGGTGACACAGCCATGGAAATTATCTCTGATCAAACGGTTTGAGGTAGTGGATGCCTTTTTTTGTTTTATCAGGGTGCAAGATTATCAGCATTTGCATGCGTTTTAAATACTGGAAATAGATTAATTCCTTAGAAGAACACTTCTTTGAAGAGCACTAAACTGTCTTTGATCTGAATGTTTAGCCATTATTAAATAAATCTTGTTAACTAGTACACTGTAAGAAATAAACGCAATGTGTAAAATTCAGAAAACAGGTAAAACACCTGTAAAAATGAAATGTGGAAAATTTCTTCAAATTAATACAGTACATTAGAAAATGCATAGCATCTTATCTGCTGCTGCAAAGGCCTTAAAGCAGGGATGCCCAACCCTGTTTCTGGAGATCTACCTTCCTGCAGTGTTTAGTTGCAACCCTGATCAAACACACCTGTATGTAATTATCAAGTGCTCCTTCAGGTCCTAATTAGTTGGTTCAGGTGTGTTTGATCAGGGTTGGAGCTGAACTCTGCAGGAAGGTAGATCTCCAGTAACAGGGTTGAGCAGCCCTGCCTTAAAGGAACACTCCACTTTTTTTTGAAAATAGGCTCTTTTTCCAACTCCCCTAGAGTTAAACAGTTGAGTTTTACCGTTTTCAAATCCATCCAGCCGATCTCCAGGTCTGGCAGTAGCACTTTTAGCGTAGCTTAGCATTTACTGAATCTGATTAGACCGTCTTGCTCAAAAATGACCAAAGAGTTTCGATATTTTTCCTATTTAAAACTTGACTCTTCTGTAGTTACATCGTGTAGGACTGATGGAAAATGAAAAGTTGCGATTTTCTAGGCTGATATGGCTTGTAGCATGTTGATTATGATGACGGAAGTTAGCCTATTTTCAGGCGCTGCATAATATCATTGCGCCTGCTGCACCCATGGTGCGGCAGCAAAGTTCCTTGATTATTATGCCGGAATGAGAGTATAGTTCCAAGCCATATCAGCCTAGAAAATCGCAACTTTTCATTTTTCGTGGGTCTTGGCACACTATGAAACTACAGAAGATTTTTAAATAGGAAAAATATCGAAATTATTTGGTCATTTTTGAGTGAGATGCTATCGGTCTAATTAGATTCAATGATCTATGCTAAGCTATGCTAAAAGTGCTACCATCAGACCCGGAGATCGACTGAATGGATTCGAAAATGGTAAAACTCAACTGTTTGACTCTAGGGGAGTTGGAAAATGAGCTTATTTTCAAAAAAAGTGGAGTGTTCCTTTAAAGGATTAGTTCATTTCCAGAATAAAAAATTCCTGATAATTTACTCACTCTGTGCTGTCCAAGATGTTCATGTCTTTCATTCTTCAGTCGAAAAGAAATTAAGGTTTTTGAGGTTAAAAGATTTCAGGATTTTTCTCCATATAGTGGACTTCAGTGGTGCCCAAAGGGTTGAAGATCCAAATTGCAGTTTCAATGCAGCTTCAAAGGGCTCTACACAATCCCAGCCAAGCAATAATGGTCTTATCTAGTAAAAAGATCAGCCATTTTTTTTTTAAAAAGAAAAATTTAAATACTTTTAACCACAAATGCTCATCTTGCACTAGCGCGACATCACACATTACGTACCGATCCAGTGTTCACAAAGCAAACGTACATAGAAAGTCAAACAACCTTTACAAAAAAGGTAAAACAATGCTGAACGATTTTGAAGTTCGAATGAGATGGAGTTTTTCATCCTACTCTACCTTTTTGAACCGAAGTACGCAGCCAAAGAACTAACCGTGTGTGACTTTTCCAACGTGATTACGCAATGTGTGAAGACACACATTGCAGAACTGGTGCAAGACAAGCATTTGTGGTTAAAAAGTATATACATTTTCATTTGTTTTTGCCAACTAATCATTTGAAGGGACAGTCCACACAAAAATTTTAATTTTGTCGTAAGTTATTCACCTTCACATTGTTTCAAACCTGTATGCATTTTTTCTTCTGTAGAATACAATAGAAGATATTTTGAATAATGTTGAATGTTTCAGGTCAGTTTGACTTCCATAGTCATCGAGGCCTGAAACTATCTGTTATCAACATAGACCTTTCTCACATTTCCAAGTTTCTCATAGCAGAAGTCGTCATCATTGGGTAAAACCCGAGAGCAGTGAATGGGAGAGTACCACAAATATATTTTTTGCATTCCCATTTACTCAAATAGCAAAAGAAAAACTCCATGATAGTGTTTTCATGACTTTCAATCAAAAGAAAAAAATTGAGAGAGACTGATATTGGCAGTTAGTATAGAGAACAATGTCAAATTTACTGTCCCTCCCATAGACACGGCATTAGCAACACCCTCGCAAAGCGATAACTAGTTTTCTTGTAACTTGCTGAAAAAGTGATATAATACATAGTGTTATATATGTACATACATTTTTAAAAAATCAAAATATGAAAAACTTTCAAGGATTTATAATGGTGATGACAGTTGAAAAGCCTTGTGAAAAGGGTCCATTATTCAAAATATCTATGTAGGAGTTCAAAATTCTATATTGGCATTAGGGGTGTGCGATATGACGATTTTTGATCATGGACAGTAAAAATGTCTCCACGATCTGCTTTTTGAGAAATATCGTAGTATCGTGGTATTCTATAAGTTGCAGTTCTGGCGCCTCCGTCTCATTATACTGTACAACGCGGCATACATTCACATAAGTGTTAAAGGAAGATGCTAGATGCTAACGGTCGAGATGCTAACGGTCTAATCTGATTCAATGATCTATGCTAAGCTTTTAGCAAAAAAAAAGCGGAGTGTTCCTTTAACGCAGCGGTAGAGTTATACTCACGGGACACTGCACTTATTCACAATCACAAAAGTACAGTATTTGCTTTAAAGCCTTGCTGGTTAAACATTTCATACTTTATTTCCTGTGCTAAACACAAAATAAGATATTCTGAAGAATGTGGATAACCAAACAGTAGCTGGTCCCCATTGAATTTAATAATAGAAATGATCAAATAGACAATGTTCAACAGAAAAAGAAACTCATTCAGGCTTAAAACAACCTGAGAGTGAGTAAATGATGGTTTTAAAATAAAAGGCTATGCCAGAATTGACAGACAGATGACAGAATTTTTATTTGTGGGTGAACACTTCTTTTAATTGTTATTAAAACAAAACACAAAGAGTAAAATTACTCACTGCTCTTGACTGAAGAAATTTAATACAGTTGCTTTAATAAGAATCAATGGACAATTGATGTATAGAGTGTATAAGTATATAGTGTTTCATTTTTTATATCTGTTAATTTAGTTTCTTGAATGCTACTGTTAAATACACCTACTATACCTGAAAAATAAAGCACTGTTTGTATTCCTTGTTTTTATTTTTTAATAAGAAAGATAAAATAATGACAAAGATTTTTATGTTCTGTCACTTTGGCCTAAATATTTGCTGTTCTTTTTTATTTAATTCTTTTTAACCTTGAAAGTCTTTGTTTTTAAAATAGGGAAAATAGTTTGACTGTAATGCTCCGACAATTTGCAAAATAGCAAAACCAACATCACAAAGAATCGTGATAAACTCGTGAATCGTGATATTTCTGAAAAAAATCGTGATATGATATTTTTGGCATATTGCCCACCCCTAATTGGCAT
This sequence comes from Cirrhinus mrigala, assembly GCA_036247105.1. Taxonomy (NCBI): domain Eukaryota; kingdom Metazoa; phylum Chordata; class Actinopteri; order Cypriniformes; family Cyprinidae; genus Cirrhinus; species Cirrhinus mrigala. Next base: position 38,171,130 of record CM070011.1, on the reverse strand, counting down.
ATTAATATCCATATAAAGTTAACACTGACAAAATCCACAAAGCTCAGCATTTTCATGAGGCGATGAGCAATGTATGAATGAAAAGAAATATTCATGGATAGAAAGTATCCATGAATTTTTGTGTTATGTGGATTACATGGGTTTCAAGAGCATATAATTGATTATTATTGTCATGAGTGAAGTTGTGCCTTGATCCAAAACAATTAGTTGTGTAAATTGTCCTAAATTTGGCGAGTGGGATCTTGCTGATTGTGAGTGTGCTGTAATTGTCGTGGTGTCTCTGGCAGACTGTTGTTAGCAGAATAAGCTGTGCTTTGTTTGTGGAATAGCTGACAGTGCGGGGGCTTTGTTTCGTCCCCCCCTTGGCTCTCCCCTCCACTCCGTCTGCCTGTGAAAACAACAACAACAACTACATGACCCCAAACAACAGCTCTCACTTTCACCCACAGGCCTTGCAAGAGTCTTTTGCTGAGAGGGAGATGTGAATCCACATTTCATTAAATAATATGCAGTTCATTGTAAGAAGCTCAGAGATAAGCTAACATTTGATAACTAATTCGCTTCCGGCTGTGATGCATCATCACTGTTGAATGGAAATTTTCTCTTGGCTACGCATACTGCGAAAGTCACCATGGTTACATGTTCTACGTCTGTACTTTGAATATGGATTTCTTTTGAGGGTCACTTGTGAGTTTAGCCTGGTTTCTGTCTTGCACTTAACTGCCCTGTGTTTTTTGCTCTTCTGCTCATTAGCTGGTGTTGCTTGTGCAGACACTGAAGTGTTTGTTCACTCTGATTCACTGAAGCTTCACAGTCAACAGGTTAAGGATGTTTTTTTTTCTCTGAAGCACCTCCTGTGGAAAATAACAGATCACAGACCCAGCGGTAACAGTATCACCACCTGAGCTTGTAATTATCACATTTGAAGACCACTGCTGAATTCATAATGCAAGCTAGTATACTACTTTAAATATTTTAGCGTATCTTTTAATGGCAGAAACAGTATCAGTAGCCTAAAAAATGTCTTAAAGGAATAGTTCACCCAAAATAATAGAAGAAAAAAAAAAGTATTCATTATGCATGTCCTTTATGCATAAAAGCCTATTCTCCATAAAAGAAAGCAAATAATAAATTAAATTATAAATAAATAAATTATAAGATAAAACCATAATTTTGACATAGAAAGTCAAAATTGTTTTGTCATATTTTTTATCTCATAAATTCATGACTTTTTATGTCAGCATTTTAAGTTCTCCAAAAGCAAAAAAATATATAATTATGATACCTATAAAAAAAGGTATCATAAATATCAAATTATGACTTAAAAAGTTTAAATTTTTTGTTGTAATTAGAACTTCTTACTCTCATAAATTATTTATTTTTACCCCTTAATCATATATTATGACCTTTATAATTATAACCAAAATATTTCTTTTAAATTTTCTTTCACTTTTATGTTTTAATTATGATTAACCAAAACCAAAATATTGGAGAAATGTCCTTCCATTTTTTATTATCCTCATGTCATTTCAAAATCATATGATCTTATTACTGATCAGGTTTTGGTGTGTTACTGTGTTAACTAGTTTTTGCTGTTTAATTTGTTTCCGTTTGTGCCAGTTTAGCTCCACCTGTAAGATTTATAGTTTAAGATGGGTTTATCTGTTTCCATCAATTATAAATATGATAATTATATAGCCTGTAGTGTAGGCCTGCACTCCCCAGTAATTATTGTCGCTGGTTTCCTAAAGCTGTTTGGAATGGAATACTTGTGTACTGCCTACTGCGTACTGTGCATTATAGACTAGATGTTTACTGCTATTTTAAAAAGAGAGTGTGTCACATTCACATTAAATATTTCAGTGCAACATTACTGACACATGACCTTATTACCTTGCAGTTTTAATTGAGCAGTCCAAACAATCAAACAATGAGAGAGTCTATTAAGAGAAATATTAAACATAACGGTTGATAATAGTTCATCATAACGGATATGGAGAAACACTGAGAGCAAAAAAGTTTCCAAACATGAAGCAAAAGACTGCGTGAGATTTTCCTTTTGGATGACGGTAGACGATAAACACATTTGCTGCCATCTGGTGGAGAATAGAAGAAGCGCACATGTATTTGTGAGAAAATGTTTCACGTGATGTAAGAAATGTAATAAAAATTCCTACCTTTCTACTTTGTGAACATATGAATACGCTCATTTAAGAACAAATAAATACAGTGCCTTGGGATTTCATTTTCTTCACGTTTTGTTATGTTGCTGCCTTATATTAAACCGCTTTAAATTACTTTTTTTTTTCTCACGTCTGTCTACACTCCATAATGTGGAAGCCCGTTTCTACGGCACACCACCACTGAATAAAAAAATAAAAAAGGTTATTGCGACTTATTTCACAATGAACTTTTTTTCTCAAAATTGTGAGATAAACTCGCAATTGCGAGTTATAAAGTCAGAAATCCGAGATATTAAGTCGCAATTCTGAGAAATAAAGTGAGAATTGCGTGATATAAACTCGCAATTCTGTGAAATGAAGTCAGAATTGTGTGATATAAACTGGCAGTTGCGAATTATTAAGTCAGAATTGTGAGATATAAACTCGCAGTTCTGTGAACATATCAGTCTCTCTTTTTTTTCTCCTCAGGACTGGACTTTACAACTCGCAAGTGCGCGTTTGTATCATAATTCTGAGAGAAAAGTCAGAATCTTGAGATACAAAGTTGCAATTGCGAGTTTATAGCTCGCAATTCTGACTTTATTTCTCGCAATTGTGAGTTTATATCCCGCAGTTCTGACTTTGTAACTCGCAATTGTGCATATATATCTCACAGTTCTGAGAAAAAAAAGTCAGAATTGCGAGCTTATATGACAATTCTGAGAAAAAAAAATGTCAGACTTGCCAGATGTACACTCGAAATTGTGAGATAAGAAGTTGCAACGGGGTTCCATACCATACACCATAATGGCAAAGCAAAACAAACAAACAAAACAACAGCAAAAACAGGCTTTTAACATCTTTGCAAATGTATTTTATTAAAAAATTATTTAAAATTATTAAAAAACTTAAATTATTCCATTGCATAAGCATTCAAAGTATTCTGGGACAGATGAAATTTAGCTCAGGAGCATTGATATTGCTTGTAGATGTTACTACACTTTGAGTAGAGTTAACCTGTGGCAAATTCAATTAAATGAGTATGATTTGGAAAGGCACACGTCTTAATAAAAGGTCTGAAAATGCATATCAGAGCAAAAACCAAGCCCTGAGGTCAAAAGAACTGACTGTAGAGCTCAGAAACAGGATTGCATTAAGCCACACATCTGGAGAAGAGTTCAGAAAAAATTCTGCTGCACTGAAGTTTCACAGAAGCAAGTAGTCTACATTACTCTTAACGGAAGATGCTTGAAACAGCTGGCCTTCTGGCCAAACTGAGCAATTGATGGAGAAAGGCCTTGGTTAGACTGATGACCAAGAAGCTGATAGTCACTCTAGTCGAGCTCCATGACCATATGTGGAGATAGGAGAAACCTACAGGTCAAAAACATCACTGCAATACTCCACCAATCTGGCTTTCACAGCTTAGGCTTGAACCCATTTAAATATTTCTGGGGAAACCTGAAAAACCTGGCTGAGCTTGAGAGGTGAGGAGAAGAATGGCAGATAATTGCCAAATGTTGATGTGCAAAGCCTGTCGCACCATACCAAAGAGATCTAAGGTTGTAAAGGTGCTTCAGCTAAGTACTGAGTTAAGGGTATGAATACTTATGCAATGTATTTATTTCAGTTTTTTTATTTTTAAAAAATTTACGAAGTTGTGACAGTTCGGTTATTGCTTTGTCATTATGGTGTATTGAGTGTAGACTGATGTGGAAAAAAGTAATTTAAAGCAGTTTAACATAAGGAAGCAACATAACAAAACATGAAAAAGAAGGGGTTTGAATACTTTCGCAAGGCACTGTAAATAAATACATAAATAATAATGAATTTGTACATTTTTAAATGAACTTCTTAGTATATATCAGCAAAAATTATTCTGTATTTATTTATTTAATTTTTTTATTCAGTAGCTTTATAATATCTGGGCTATAGCTTTTAGCTAATGTCCATAGCAGACATACGAACATAGCAGATCACTTTTGTCATTGAACTCTTGTATATTTTATGAACTTGTCACTGATGACAAAGCGCCTGGAGAGGCTTCAAAGAGACGAGTACGGCGTTTTATTGTGTGTTGTTCTCTGGAGATGCTGGTCAGGGTTGTTAAAACAATGAGGTTCAAATTAAAATATGAGCAATTCATGGATGAACTTGCCAAAACATCATGTGGTAACGAGCTTAGTTTCCACTCGCTATGTTTTGAAGACATAGAGAAGATGAAGGTGGTGGTTTGTGTGTAGGTGAGAGAGGTGGAAGAATAAATTAAAAGAAGCAGGAGCCATAATCATGTCAGCCATATGGTCTGAAGTCATTTCCTGACACGCTGCTAATGTGGTTTAATCTATGTTGTCTTTAAAAACACAGAGCGGCCTGGTTCTTTTCACCGATCTCTCTCTCTCTCAGAGGTAGAATATGAAGTATAATCTTAACGGTTGGCAACACTTTTAAAGGTATAGTCCACCCAAAAATTAAAATCTCTCATCATTTACTGAATGACTTTCTTCTGTGAAAGTGCAGTGCTGTTTTTTAGTATAATTTCAATAATAGATAGATAGATTTATTTTTAAGTGAATTTTTCTCACTTGTAAGTCAGAATGAAGCAAAAGCTCAGTGATAAATGTATATGATGATAAAGACGAAGAGTAAGTCTGAAGAAGAGCCTATTCCCTCTCTTTCTCCTTTCTTCTCTGCTTCAAAGTTGTCATGCACTTGCACTTTCATGCTGATCATTGTGACATGAAAACATGTTGGTCACTGTAAGAACTTACAAGATCACAAAATCTCTCTCTTTTGATCCTACAAACTCTTTCTTCTGTCTGTTTCTCTTTGGGTTTGTAGTTCTCCCCCGAGCATGCGGATTGAGTCTGTGAGTGATTTGAGATCCTTTACAGTAACTTTGAGTAATCTACATTTCAAAGCATCCTTCCATATAGGAAATTCATCTTCACAGCCAGCTCTGTTTCTTTAGTGTCTTCACTATACCATAAAATAGACTTTCTCTAACTCTTTGAAAGTTTTTCCAATCCTAGAGCAAAGCCTTTTTTTAATACAGTCATGCATAATCTTATTTTTAATTAGATTTGTATATACTGAAGAAAATGTAAATGTGTTTGCCCACGCAAAGCTTACCACTACTGTTAGGTGGTTATAGGTATAATTTATTTTTTTTAACCATGTTATTAATGAAACGTTGACAAAGTCCTGCCATTCATACTAGATTAAAGATAATATATGCAGTATAACAGATAATAAACAAAGCATTTATATACTTTCTGTATGGCATATTTAAAACATAGCTGTGTGGCGCAGTATTACAAAGTCATATACTTGTGTATTACATTTTTACGTAATACCTGTTACATCCCCATTGAACTCTCATTTGGTTTCTCCCAGTGTCTCCCCCTGTCATCCTGTTTACTTTGGTTTTGCCCTCGTTATTGTCATCCCATTCACCTGTCCTTGTAATTAGTCACCCTTTAAAAGCCTGTTTGTATCCTGAGTTTTCTGTCGGTCTTTAATGTTGTTTGAGGTTTCTACGTGTGTGGATTTTCCTGCCTGTTCCTGCTTGTACTACCAAAGGATTATAGTAAATCATTTCGCTTGTTATCTCGTCTCTCGTCTCGTTCCATCCAGCACGCAGCTACTAACCGTTACAGAAAGACCGACCTACAACAGTTTTTTCCGGCATTATTCCCCTGCGTTTATTTTCTCGTCTTGTTTCTCAGTGTTTTCCTTTTTGATTTTCTAGTATGGACCCTACTGTTCTCCTCATCCTCCTGAAGCAGGGGGAACGCTCTCTTGAGGACCACACCCGAGACTACATCTTCCTCGCGGAACACTCCCACTTTCCGGATAGCAGCCTTTGCACTTTCTACCGTGCAGGACTGAACACCACCGCAAAGGGGCTGCTATCCGGGGAGGGTCCTCGAGAGAGCCTGCCGGACTACATCGAGTGGGTGCTGGCGTCCTGTGGATCGTCATGGACTATTGACTTCGTCAAGGAGGACGTCAGCCCCACTCCAGACCCAGAACCCAGCCAACCCTCACCCCGACATGCGGAGCATGAGCCCGAGCCCACCGCGGATGACGAGCCAGAGCCACGAGCAACCGAGCAAAGGATCACTCAAGAGCCAGAGCCCAACACGTCCGACCAGGTGCGAGAGCCGGCTACGACTACCGCTACGGTGGAGTGCTGCGTGGAGCAAGAGAGGGCTATGGAGAGCCCTGCCCACTGCACCACCGCTGGGGGTGAGCTTGAACTGAACTCTGGGGACTTGATGGACTTCTTTACGGAAGTTCTGGAAACTCACTCTGGGGATTTAATAGACTTTTCTACGGAAATACCTACCTGTCATGATCTACCTGTCGGTATGGAATTCCCACCCACCCCCCCTCTTCTGTCTGTCTGGTCACCGCTGTCCCCTGACAGCCCCTCTGCTCACCCTCAGCCCACCACCTGTGCAGTGGGCTCGCCGCGGGTCTGCCAGCTTCCATCGGCGTCATGGCTGGAGGATCCCTCAGCTCCGCCTCCAGCCTCAGAGTCCAGAACTCCGCCTCGGCCCTCCGACCCTGCGGCTCCACCACGGCTCTCAGCTCCCTCATCTCCACCGTCGCCCGTCGGCCCACCAGCTCCACCGGGCTCCCTCGTCCCTCCGGCTCCGCCTTGGTCGGTCGTCGTCCCGCCATCGCCTCAGGACTCCACTCCTCCGGCTTTGCCTCGTCGCTCCGTCCCGCCGGCTCCGTTGGGCTCCTCCCTCCCTCCGGCTCCACCTCAGTCCTCTGTCGCTCCGGCTCCGCTGCGGACCTCCGGATCTCCGCTTCCGCCTCGGTCGCCAGAGCCTTGGGCTCCGCCTTGGCCCTCCGGATCCTCGGTGTCGCCCTGGATCTTTGGCTCTCCGTCTCCGCCTCGGGCTCCACCTCCACCTGCTCCGCCGCCGTCGGTCGGCCCCCTGGAGTTGTCAGCCCTTCCTCCACCATGGCTCCTCCCTCCGTCGGCTCCACCGTGGGCTTACATCATGGCTGCGGTCTGGGTCTCTACCGGCTTCTCCTGCTTCGGGTCCCTCCTGTTTCTTCCCTGGCTCCTCCCACCTTCGTCGCCCCCATGGACTCTAAGGACTCTGTTTTTTGTTTTCCGTCCTCCGCCGAAGCCTCCCCCCACATGGACTCTGTTTTGCTGCAGTTTTTTCGCCCCTCTTGTTTATTTTGTTTTTTGTTTTCTACGGCGCGAGGTCGCGCCTATTCGGAGGGGGGAGTAATGTTACATCCCCATTGAACTCTCATTTGGTTTCTCCCAGTGTCTCCCCCTGTCATCCTGTTTACTTTGGTTTTGCCCTCGTTATTGTCATCCCATTCACCTGTCCTTGTAATTAGTCACCCTTTAAAAGCCTGTTTGTATCCTGAGTTTTCTGTCGGTCTTTAATGTTGTTTGAGGTTTCTACGTGTGTGGATTTTCCTGCCTGTTCCTGCTTGTACTACCAAAGGATTATAGTAAATCATTTCGCTTGTTATCTCGTCTCTCGTCTCGTTCCATCCAGCACGCAGCTACTAACCGTTACAATACCTCTGAATGTGGGAAGGAAAATGAAACAGTTGAAGTCAATGTATTTTAATTAAAAATATATTTAATATTGAATACATTTAATAAATGATAAAAAACAAATAAAGGATTAATAATAATAATAATAATAATAATAATAATAAATTATTATTATTATTATTATTATTATTATTATTATTATTATTATTCAAATTATTATTTTTTTCCCCCATCAAAATTAGTTTGAGAAACAATAACCAAGACATTGTCCATTAATTTTATGAACATTCTGTTAAACATAAAACACAATGCAATGAAATGCAAAATTCAAAATACAGGAAAAATGCAAAAAATAAATATGGGAAATGTCTTCATTTTAATACAGTATTTTGCCCTATTAAATTTTGGAATTTTTGAAGACTTATTATAGTGAACTTAAATAAATAAATTAATATTAAATTAATATTTTATTTGAAAATAAATACAAAACCTTTTTATTTTTTCTAGTTGCCAAGGAAACAATTCTTGTTTAACTGGATGTACTGAAATCACTAAAACTATACAGGAAAAAAAAAAAAAAAAAAAAAAAAAAAATATATTATATATATAATAATATAATAAAATATATATATATATATATATATATATATATATATAGTAAGATTTATGTTTTTTTTTGTTTTGTTTTTTTAAAGAATTCTCTTGTGCTCACCAAGCCTGCATTTACTTGATCCAAAATACAGCAAAAGCAGTAATATTGTCAAATATTTTTTTACAAAGCTAAATTTTCAGCATGTGTTTGTGTGTGTGTGTGTGTGTATGTGTTTTTGTGTGTATGTTTTTTTTTTTTTCTGAATATTACAATGATTTCTAAAGGAATGTGCTAATGATGCTAAAATCTCAGCTTTGAAATCACAGGAATATATTACATTTTATAATATATTCAAATTGAAACAGTTATTTTACGTAGTAAAAATATTTCAAAATTTTACTGTTTTTGCTATACTTTGGATCAAATAAATGCAGGCTTGGTGAGCAGAAGAGACTTCTTTTAAAACAAACATTAAAAATCTTACTATTCAAAAACTTTTGACTAGTACAGTAAATGATGCATATATATTCTACATTTGATCCTACATTTGACCCCCTGGATTATTGTTAATCATGTATTAGTAAAACTTGATCAAAGTCATACTATAAAATATATGCAATAGATCAAATAAAAAAATATAGCATTTATACACATTATGACATACTTAAACATAACTGTGTGGTGCAGTATTACAGAAGAACTGTGTGACTTCTGTTAAAAGCTCTTGTCCTGTGAGAGTTTTATCTGAGAGGAGGAGCCAGAGATCAAAGCAGAGTGATTTTCAGCGCACACACTCTCTCTCTCTCTTCCTACATGTTCTCATCCTTCTCTCCAGCACAATGCCAGTTGGGTTACTATAAATACCAGCGAAGCCATTTTGCATGTGTGCAATCTTCACAGTGCTCTGGGAACCATGCTCGTAAATCAGACGTCCCCACGGTGAATCGTGTCTTTGATGGGGCCCTGCTGACGTTATCCTCTAATGAAGAAAAGAGATGATGAGGAGGCCCTACTTTTGCGTCTGTAACTCACAACACTGGAGTGTATTATTACATAAAGCAATTAAGAGGCCCCTGGACACCCACAGATGGAAATGTTTTCTCCCACTGACTCTGAGAGGATGTTACAGCAGGACGATGTTGCATGTGTGAGAGGATGTCAGCGATTTGTGATTTAATTTGCACCCCACAAGTATGCTTACTTGAATCCATAAATAATACATTTAAGAAATTCACACAAACTCTGCACCTAAATAAAGGAAAATACAGAAAAGGTTTCTTTTAGGTTTATACCCTGTTGATAAAAACAGCATATGTTGATTAGGTAGGTTTTGATGCTGGGATGCTGGTTTTAGCTGGTTTATGCGGGTCCTTTGGTCCTTATTTTTCAACACGTAATTAAGCCGTTTTCTATGAATGTGCGAGACTTCCGGTTCATTAGCCGCTGTAAGGAAATAGCGATTAGATTAACAAAGTGCAGGAAACGGTAAAACAGTTTGCACTACAAACCACTGGTAAAATAATACATAATAACATATTACATAAAAATAATATTGTAAGACACCCGCGTTTGCAATATCAAACAGCAAAACGAGCTGTTTGTAGCCATACAGCTAAAAATAGCTGGAAGCAGATGAGACCGGAAGCCTCTCATATAAAATTTACAAATGGCCGCTCCCGCTCTTAAGGAAAAAAAAGATGGATAGCAAAACCTCACTCACAGAAAGTTTTCGTTTTCGTATCCACAGGTGATCGGCTTGTAGCATCCGGAATAAAACATGTTGTTTCGCAAACACACCACCAGAGGGCAGAGTTGAATTGAATTAAGGCTATTTTTGCACGTTTATCCTCTCCGTTTCTGCTTCATACACACACAAAACAAAAACAATTACGAATGAAGAAATGCAGTAATTGTTTGTGTTTAATATGCTGCACCTACACGAAATGAATCACAAAACAGTTACAGCATTTCTCCATTTGTAAGTGTTTATGCACAGCGTTTTAGTTTCCTTCTAAGTTCAATGGTTTTGATATTCGTAACCTCCAACATTCAAGGGCTGAGAAAGGGATTCATTTCTTTCAGAGTGTTTCTTCAAATTTAGCTAGTGTGTGGCAGTGTGTGTATGTGTCAGTGGTTGAATTCTTATTGAAATTAACAGATTTTTATTATGGAAACATTTACCCTGTCTGAATCATTTATGCTTGCATTTCAAATGCAAGCAGTTGACAGTTTATCACAATATTTATGAGTAACAGTTTACAATAAGGTTTATTAGTTAACTACTTTAGTTAACATCAACTAAGAATGAACAATACTTCTACAGCATTTATTAATCTTATTGTTAATTTCAGCATTTGCTAAATGCACTATTAAAGTCAAAGTTGTGTTTGTTAACATTAGTTAATGCACTGTCAACTAACATGAACTAACAATATACAACTGTAGGCCTACTTTTATAAACTAACTTTAACAAAGATTACTACTGTAACAAATGTATTGTTAATACATTAACTAACATTAACTAATGGAACCTTACTGTAAAGTGTTACTGGTGTCATTTGTTAACATTAGTTAATGTATTAACTAACATGAACGAACAATGAACAATACATTCATTACAATATTTAATAATCTTTGTTATTGTTAGTTAATAAAAATGCAGTTCATTGTTTGTGCATGTTAGTTAATAGTGCATTAAATTAAAAAAGTGCTAAAGATTAATAAATGCTGTTGAAGTATACACTCTCAGAAAAAAGGCACAGTTCTGTCGCTGGGGCAGTTCCATACGGTACAAAAGTGAAAAGGTACATTTTTGTACATTACCCCTAAACAGTACATATTAGTACCTTAAAGGTACATTTTAATACTTTGAAAGTACATATTGGTATCTTAAAAGTACATATTAGTACTTTAAATGTACATATTTGTACCTTTTCACTCTGTACCTTAGGGTACCGCCCCAGCGACAGAACTGTACCTTTTTTTTTGACAGTGTAGTTCATTCTTAGTTCATGTTAACTAATAAGTAATGTTAACTTATGAACCTCATTGTGAAGTCTTACCAAAATATGAATTATTGCATGTTTTAATCTAAAAAAGAGGTGAAATAATCATAAACCATTTTAACATTAAATGTGTGAAAATGTATATTAGCCTATATGAATTTCTACAACTAATAATAAAAGTAAAATAATAATAATAAATAGATAGATAAATAAATTAATTAATTAAAAAATAAATAGCCTACAATAATACTTTTATTTAGCGAAACTGCATTAAATTGATCGAAAGTGACAGTAAAGACTTACATTGTTGCAAAAATAAATAATTTTTAAAAAATCATTAAAAATTTAGAAAAAAAAATTATATCACATTTTCCACAAAAATATCAAGCAGGAACATTTAAAATATTAATAGCAGCAAATCAGCATATTACAATGATTTCTGAAGGATCATGTGACACTGAAACCTGGTGTAACGATTCTGAAAATTCAGCTTCACTGTAAAAAATAAAGAACACAATTTGTTGAGTCAGCTTAAAATAATTTGTTACCCTGCTTCCTTAAAATTTTAAGTTGATTCAACTCAAATATCTAAGTTGTCACTTAGTATAATTTAACATTTCAAGTTGAATAAACTTTTTTTGAGTTGACTGAACTTAAAATTTGAAGGCAGCCAGGTTACATATTATTTTAAGTTGACTCAACAAATTGTTTTTTACAGTGTTTGCATCACAGGAACACTCAGAAAAAAAGGCACAGTTCTGTCGCTGGGGCAGTACCCTAAGGTACAAAAGTGAAAAGGTACATTTAGGTAAACAAACATTATATTAGTACCTTAAAAGTACATATTAGTACTTTAAAAGTACATATTTGTACCTTTTCACAAGTGGGAAGCATGCAATCTGTAATTGCCTGCAGTTGCTGATGCTCGCTTTCTTATGCGCGCTGTTTTTCTGTTTTTTTAACTTTTGAAATCGATCTCTTTCAGCAAGGAGGGAAGAGGATGGAAAAGGGGAACACAGTAGCTCGTTTTTGGGGGGAACGGCCCCACTTCGCGCCGCAGACGTGTGCAGTGTAAATAAGGGGTAAGAAATGTATTCATCATACAGTGATGTAACTATTGTATTCACTTATGCTACCAGGAGTGTTTTTTTAAAGTGCATAAACTCCCGCTAGGCTAGGCTAGTCAGTGATGATGTTCTTTGATAACATAGGCTAAATGTTCTTTGCTCGTTTTCTGTAGCTGCTTTTAGAATAACTAAGGAAATGTAGGCATTAGTAGCTTACTTACAATGTTTCTATTAAATTGTTATCATGTTAAACACAAATAAAGTCATACTAAAAACATTAGGCTGCTTTTAGCCTAATGCTAGCCCTGGTGAATAAACCAGCATATGCCGGTAGGTATGTTTTGATGCTGGGATGCTGGTTAGGTATGTTTTCATGCTGGTTTAAGCTGGTCCTTTGCTGATTTATGCTAGTCCTTAGCTGGTTTATGCTGGTTCTTTGCTGGTTTATGCTGGTCCTTTGCTGGTTCATGCTGGTCAACATGACCAGCAAAAACCAGCAATGGACCAGCATAAACCAGCAAAATACCAGCTTAAACCAGCATCAAAACATACCTAACCAGCATATGCTGGTTTTTTCACCAGGGTGGTGTTGGTTCAGTTGCCGGTGTTATGCCGAATTCTGACCCCCGCCAGATTACTACCCCCCTAGTATTGGTAGGTTTAGGGTTAGGTGCGGGGGTGGGGTTAGGATTAGGCAATCAGGTAGCGATTTCAACGAGAGGGGGTAATAATTTGGCAGGGGTCGAAAATGGGCACAACACCGGCAATGAAACTAAGTAAGTAAATAATTAACTAAATTAGCAGATAATATCGTGTATCAGCGATCTCACAGGCTGACGATAGAGTGATATGAAAATTGAGCATATCGCCCAACACTAATTAGTACCTTAAAGGAACATTTTAGTACTTTGAAAGTACATATTGGTACCTTAAACGTACATATTAGTACTTTAAAAGTACATATTTGTACCTTTTCACTTTGTACCTTAGGGTACCGCCCCAGCTGTACCTTTTTTCTGACAGCGAATAAACTACATTTTAAAATAGATTAAAATAGATTTTTTTATTAGTGTTTTGACTGTATTTTTGATCAAATAAATGCAGCCTTGGTGAGCATAAGTAACTTCCTTCACAAGAATTAAAAAATCTTGCCGACCCCAAACCTTTTGAGTGGCAGTGATGGATATTTTTAGTAGAAGCAATTAAACAATTTTTACTGTGGGTGTGAATAGTGTGTTATATTAGAGTTTACTGCAAAAGTTCTCATACAGTAGTTTAAAGAAAACCCTGAGGTAAAATCTGAGTAAATTGATAAACTCAATTGTATCTTTGAACTTAGACACACAGAAACAAGCTGCTGTTTTCTCCTCGCATGTCTCTTCAAATCTAATTAAATGTATGCTCAGTCATATGACCTAAACACAAATCCAAGCTGGGGAAACTCAGTTCTGGTGCTTGTTTTAAGTTTTGTTTTAAGTAATCATCTGTATTTTGCTTTATTTTTGACAGCGAACACACATCTTCTGTGTCCAGAACAATAGCACTATTGTAAAGTATTGTGCTTATCAGAGGAGTTTGGCCGTTTATATTTCTCTCTCAGGACACGGATCAATGAAAACAGAAGAGGTTCTTTGTTTATCAACCCTGGAGGGTCTGCATACAATTTCACATGGAAATGACACTGGGGGAGATAGTAAACATGGCGTTTTTATGATTGTTTAACATTACAGCCACTTAAACGCTGAACTGAGGCAACTATTGTTTAACTCATGGCACCTTTTCCACTTCTGGGTCCGTCATTATTTTCTTGTCTTGTCTCCTAACAGTCTGTACGCAGATGTTTGCACTGCAGTGGAAAGAGATACTCCACCCTGCCCACAAAAATGAGATTCTTCTTCGACTAAAATGATGCAATGTTACCGTGATGAACAAGTGACTGTGCATGCAAACCATGAAGCTTGGACTACCAGAGAGCGAAAAAGAGAAAACGGAGACGCCAATTTTCCTCATCCTGTGGTAGTTTTATAGAACACAGCTGAGGGTCTTCTTCGAAAACAGATGGAGAGCCATTCTCATCCTCGAGATCATTAGCGCACAGCTTCAATGACATCATCAGCTGAGAGTCGATCTGTAAATAATTGTCATGCTGTAGGCAAACCGGCCTTTTTAGCATTCTGCAAGCTCTTACGGGTTTTCCTGTGTTGAATCAGAACATGTGTTGGCCATTTTGGGATCCGTTGTTTCTTCCTGATACATTCCTGACCTTGAGGAGCTGTGCAGTTGGTTTTCATAAAGCGAGCGTCTTCAAAAAGACTCTGAAGCCACTCGCCTCTTAAATATTTTGGGAGATTACTGCATGCAAATGTGAATTCATGGTCTTTGATTGTCTGAATAATGTGTTTACGTTGGTCGGGCAAACACAGAACAATTCAATTAAGTCAAACTTTGACTTGACAACATTAAAATGCTGATCAAATGTAGAGTATATATGCACCATTTACACTACCAGTCAAAAGATTTTTTATGTTTTTTAAAGAAGTCTTTTCTGTTTACCAAGCCTGCATTTATTTGATACAAAGTACAGCAAAAACACAATTTTGAAACATTTTTACTAATATTTTTATCTTTAACTGTTTTCTATTTGAATATATTTTAAAATGTAATTTATTCCTGTGATCAAAGCTAAATTTTCAGCATCATTACTCCAGTCTTCAGGGTCACATGATCCTTCAGAAATCATTTTAATATGCTGATTTGCTGTTCAAGAAACATGTTTTATTATTCTTATTATCAATAATTAGAACAGTTAAGTACTTTTTTTTTTTCAGGATTCTTTGATGACTAGTAAGATCCAAAGATCAGCATTTATCTGAAATTAAAAGATTTTGTAACATTATACACTACACCATTCAAAAGCTTGGAGTCAGTATAATTTTCTATAATGAAATTATAGAAATTAATACTTCTATTTAGCAAGGATGCATTAATTTGATTAAAAGTGATGGTAAAGACATTTATAATGTTACAAAAGATTTTTATTTCAGATATTCCTTCTGAACTTTTTATTCATCAAAGACACCGGAAAAAAATTCTACTCATCTTTCAGCATAATAATAATAATAATAATAATAATAATAATAATAATAAATGTTTTTGAGCAGCAAATCAGAATATTAGAATGATTTCTGAAGGATCATGTGACTGGAGTAACGATGCTAAAAATTCAGCTTTGAAATCACAGGAATAAATTATATTTTAAAATATATTCAAATAGAAAACAGTTATTTTAATTACTAAAATAAATTACTATTTTTGCTGTACTTCGGATCAAATAATTGCAGGCTTGGTGAGCAGAAGAGACTTCTTTTAAAAAAAAAAAAAAAACATAAAAAATCTTTTGACCGGTAGTGTATATATAATTGTTTTAGTTTTTCTGCTTCGAAATTTCATGTTCAGTTTAATGTGTTTTTAATTTTTTTTTCTTTCTTTTTTTCTAGCAATGCCTGCGTGAAAATTGGAAAGTTGTTTTTCAAGACACAAACATAAATAAATAAATAAACTTCACACAAGGGATCTTTTAGTATCAGTAAGATACTGTAGTATCTCAGTAATACTAAAACACTATTATATTTGTTTTTTATTATTATTATTATTATTATTATTATTATGAAAACTATCATATTATAGTTTTAATAATATGTTGAATTAGTTTATATATATATATAATTTTTTTTTTCATTTTAATTTTAATTAAAGTTTTACTAATTTTGTTGTGCATTTTTGTCATTCGTTTCTTATAATTCTGTAGTTTTCAGAATTTTTATTTTCAGTTTTAGTTCTTTTAGTATATCAAGATAAACTAACTGAAAAAGAGAAATGTTGTTTTGGCAACAAGCTGAAAATAGGTTAAGTTTTTTTTTTAATATTTTGTTTTTATTTTATTTAAGGTTTATTTAGTAAGATTTACAATAAGATCCCATTAGTTTACATTAACTAATAATGAGCAAGACATTTTTTACTGTACTTACTAATCTTTGCTAACATTAGCCAATAAAAATGCAACTGTTTATTATTAGCTCACGTTAGCTTAAATCCATTAGATAATATTAAAATACACAACTTTTGATTTCAATAATGCATTAGTAAATGTTGATTGAAATTAACCTAAGAAATGCTTTAAAAGCATTTATTTTTCATTATTAGTTCATGTTAATGTTAACAAATGAAACCATATTGTAAACTGTTACAGTTTATTTTATTTTAAGTAACAAAAAATGTTTTATGGATTTAGTTTTAGTTTTAGTTAACTCTGATAACTCTGCTGCACACTAATATAATGTCTTTGACTTTAGGCCTTTATTTTTATGCCTTTCCGGGCATTAAATGCAACTTTTTACTACTTCCCAAGCCGAGTAAAAGATATGACATCTCAAGTTTACCCAGGTTATTTAACAACATAAAGAGGCTTACCCATGAGTACATCTACATTATTTGCAAAAACAAATTATTTATTTATTTTCCTTGTTGAATGTTCATCTTGCCAACATTTATTTTTTTAAAACGTGCACTTAACCAAGGCATACTCTGGAAAATAAACAGATTTTTCATGTAAACTTGAGCTTCCTCAGATGAAATGGATCCAGTCCAAAGTGATTACAAACGAGTGCTCTTTTGCTGTCAGTCCAAGGTCAAATCTTTGAATACTTCAAAGGTTTCTTTATTTTTGATGTGTTGAGGCACCATATAACTGAACGCAAAGGGTCTTTGAGTTTGTCTCATTCCTCATGTGAATCAAAGGCAAGATGAAAGCCTTTAACTTGTTTTAATGTAAGGGGCAATTTTGCTAATCAAAAAGTCCTGCACAGAGAAAAAAGAGATCTTATTACTTCATTTTCTGCTGAGATTGACGTTGTCTTATAATGTTTCCCAGAGATCCCAATTCTTAACGTGTAAATAATAATCATTTCAAAATGAACCAAAGCCTATTTTATGTTTATATGACCTAATCAAAACATATTTGACAGATTAATCTTCCTGTTGTATTACAAAGACTGAAATCACTAAACGTGATTTAAAGCAAATATTAGGCCTCTGTAATCAAATATATTATTCTCTCCGAAAGACAGGTGTGAATACTTCACAGACAAAATATACAGTGTGTAAACTGCATCAAAAAGCCAATAAAAACGTACAATTCACTATAGTGAACGGTAAATAATTTTAAGAAGGTTAGTAGTTCTCTTTAAGGTAGTCCACACAAAGTTCAACAAGTTGTTTCACAGTCGGCTAATTACACCTAAGGGAAATGTTTACCAATCTTCCAGTAAAAGTAATAAAACGTTTTTGTGACTATAACATAAACGAAATGACAATCTCTGATATCACCTTCAAAGCTATTACTACACATACACATTTATGCGTATGAATCATCCCAACAGCGTCGCTCCTCCTTAACGATTCAGTGCGGAGAGGATCAGGGGACTGAAACGGAGGTTCACGAATCGGTTGCTTCGAACGAGTCATTTAAATGAATCCTTCTATTTAGTCAGCTGAAGTTTCTCTCTTTCTTTACATTCTTAATAAGAATTACGAATATGTAAGCATTACGAATATGTAAAAATGATCGTACTCAGCTAATTAATTTAATCTATTTTTGTTGTATTTTTCAATAGCATGATAAAAAATTATGCCCAGAAGCTGACAAATGGGAAAATATATATATATTTCTGCATAGTTGGAAATTGTCTATTTTGAGCCACCTCTAGATTTGTAGATACAAAAAATTAAATAAAGCATAACAGGAAAAAGATAACTTGACTTGGAAAAGACACTCACTTGACTCGTTCTTCGGCTGAACGAGTCACTTAAGGACTTGTTTAAACGATTCAAAAGAATCGAGTCACTTGGATGAATCAAAATCCCAACCACTAGAACGGAGAGGGTCAGGAAGATCGGTGGGTGGGGTTAACCCTTTGTGGAAAAAAAAAAATTAAGGAATCACGTGTTCCCAGATCAAAGGAGATCCGCTTTGTACAGAGAGCGCGAGCAGCAGCCAGCGAGGCATAAGCGAGCGCGCAAGCAATGCGATAGTCCGGGCAGCAATGGTGAAATAAGCCACGACATTCTTTTCAAGGACAAACTTTTATTTTTAATGATCGCTGTTCTCACATCGTACCATCCATTGCGGTTTGTTTTTGCCTTTTTTTGTTGTTGTTTGTATTTTTGGGAGGACGCTCGCTCCTCTCAAATTTGATTCTGAATCAACACTTTTTTGAAGACCCTTGGAAATTATGTTCCGATCGGCGCTGATCCAACCGGCAAGATGATGATTTTACCGAGGAGTGGGTTCGGTCGTGGTGCTGATTCGGTGGTCTTGGTGTTGTTTTGGGTGTTGGGAAGCGTCCTAGCCAAGGATACTGCCTTTGTGGAAGTTGTGCTTTTTGAGTCGAGCCCAAATGGTGATTATACCACTTACACGACAGGTTTGCAAGGGCGCTTCTCCAGAGCCGGAGCCACTATCAGCGCAGAGGGCGATATCGTGCAAGTACGTTTCCGTCTCTATCGGTGCACTTGCATGGGGATTTTACGCTCTTACCGCGTGTCTAACAACTTCATTTCTGTGCGGTGCATTCGCTCTCCGCAACTTTGTTTTTCTCTTTCTTTTCAAGGGGGTGTGGGGTTGCACTTCACTACGTGAGGAT
The DNA here is from genome assembly GCA_036247105.1 of Cirrhinus mrigala. NCBI lineage: Eukaryota > Metazoa > Chordata > Actinopteri > Cypriniformes > Cyprinidae > Cirrhinus > Cirrhinus mrigala. The sequence goes on along the minus strand of CM070011.1, from coordinate 38,152,064 downwards.
GATGGTACAAGCCCAGCGAACTATGCGGTCGCAAAATGGCCTCTTGTCTTGCAAAACATGCAAACGTACTCGCAAAAAAGTTACTTTGATGCAGAACTTGCATGAATGGTATGGTGTATTGACTAGGAACGTGCAGAAACAAACACGGTGTAAACTTTCTGGCGCAGATGACAGCAGTAAACATATGTCAAAGGTTATCAATTTTAATAACTGCATTTCCCAGATGTTTTGCAGCGCTATAATTCCAAGAGTCAGTGCTGACCATTGGTAACAGGATTCTCATAGACATTGAAGCCTAGAAAGATTTAAAAAAAAAAAAAAAAAATGAACATGTAGGATTTCCAGGCTTAATAAAAATTTTAAAAGTCGTGATAAATTTGTCATTGAACGTATGCTTATGTGCCTATCTTTAAATTATCCTTTAAAACTCTCCATTAACTTTTCATAATAAATGTAAGTATTGGTGCTAAAAGTATCAAGTCTACATTAACGAGATGCAAGAATCTTGTAGAAATCAGTGCATGCCTCGAAAAGTCCTTCGTGATGACCTGAGGTTGCTCTTAAATAAAATATTAATACTAATTCTAATAGTCTGGTTTAAATATGTCCATGACACCTGCCATATAAATGTCCTTTGTTTAAAGTTCATTGAAGGCTGTGAGAAATCTTCTCCATAATGCTGTCCAGATGCCCACTCTGCTTTAATAATATCTCCTCAGGGACTTGTGCAATTTGATAAATTGTTTATGAACCATCGCACCTATGTGTGATTTATTCTTCTTCTTGCACACACACAGTTTTGTACTCTCTAAGGAAGGTTTTGCAATGCTGCTAAAGAGCGCCCATTTTCATGATTTGTTGAAAGTTTGTAATTCTTCCCCTCCTCTTGTGAAAACAGAGAACAGGCATCAAAGAGCGAGACGTTATTGAATGCCATGCCAAGAGGAATAATCTGTCCCTTAAACACTTGCTTAGAGTTTAACGCTGTTGGCTGAAGTGCACTCTGGGAAGTTATGGTGACCGTGGCTTGTAATGTGAACACTGTGAAAGTGCACGCTAAAGGGATGCAAGGATGCAGATCAAAGCGAATGCCTGGTGCATGCATGCAAATGCAAAAACGTTCGCCAAAAGTATATATACTCCAGTTGCTTAAGCGTACAGTAGGCTTCTACTATTGCTGTGCTTTTCTTATACATTCCTTCCTGTGGTTTTAGTGTAGAAAAATGAAAAGTACAGGCTTTTTTACATCCAGGTCTGCTGTGTCCGTCCCACATCATTCGCTAGTATGTGTTTACAGTTGTGTACTTAGTAATGTTAGACAGTTCCCATGTATAGGATTAGTGAGTATCACATTCTTCAAAATGGCAAGTGGTGATCATCATTTTTCAGTGATGGCAGAGGAGATTGCTTTCTCTGTAGTGGGACGAAATGAGAGATTTAGTGGTTTAGATATTTAGACTGGCCATACATCCATTTAGCACGGGCCATTTGGCTCTATCTTTAAACCTCGCTGAGATGACGGACCTCAGCTTTACGTTGAGACTACTTTGAGGTTTGCCATAGTTTCAGACGCAGTTTGGCTTTTGTCGCAGAGGCCAAGTTGGGAACGTGTTCACGATATGTTCATGCGAACGCTGTAATCTTTGCATGCGTGATGTTTTAGATCTTTTTCTTTGCTGTTTGTTCTCTCTCATTTTCTGCTTTGCAATGTATCTTTCACAATTTCTTCTCAGCAATGTCATTATTCCATGTCAGTTTCTCAGCAATGTCATAATTTCATTTGGCTTTGAGTGGTGTTGAGATGTGAGAGCTTTGCTGGTTAAATAAGAACCATATGAGGGTATTTGTGAAATTTGACTGAAATGTTTGTTTGACCTCTGAAGAGAATAAGTAATTGGTTTTACAAAATAGTTGTTCTGCATTCTTGTGCAAATATTTTCTTCTGCCTATTTGTCCAAATTGCTTTTAAACACGGTAGTTTTCCTGCAAACCGCACATGCTGCGTGCAGTTTCCGTTTAGGCCATGATTTGTTTTTTAACCTCCAGAATTGGTGTGGTGGTGGTTTCACTATAAAGAAGATTTGTTGTTGGGCGTTGAGAATCCAATTAAGTTAATAAGTGAGGGTTTCATGCTGAAGGATGGAGTGAAGTATCAAGCACTTTTAGAAAACTAGCCCTGGTACATCCTTGTCAGTTTTCCCTTGAGTGAAAAGGAGAGCCTGGAGTGCCATCAGGGCCAAAGCAAACAAATTAACTCAATTTGCTACATACTCTACCTTATGGGGCAGGAAGCAAAGTGACTTTCTTGGCTAATACACAAAACCAATGTTCCCCTTGGCTAGAACCTCAATTGCCTCAATTTTGTGTTCTCATAGCATGAAAATCAGTGTCTTTTTAAATAATTCTTACATACTGTAGTTGTGGTTTCTCTCTTGGAAAGGTCTTGCTGATTGTGTTTTGAATATAGTGTTTCATTCCTACTGCCAGTTCCATGGCCTGTTCTCCAGTAGACACTAACTAGCTGTTGGTTAGATACATTCACCATAGAAATTGAACTGCGTTTCTGCTTTATTTTTATAGAAGGCTGAAAGGTTGGAGCATTTCACCTGAAATGCAGCTTCATGTTTGGACTGTGCTGATTTTGGCAATGGTGGTAATCATAAGTCTAATATACTGATGCCAGACTTACTACTACATTTAATTGGCTGAAATATTGTTTTGGTAAAATCCAAAGTCTTTTGATTGCAGGTTGTGTTAAAGTTTAGGCCCGGACCATTATACGTGCAACATTGCACGTTCAAACAATGAAGGTCTGATGTATGTTTTGATAGCTTTGTTCTTTATACTTGAGTTTTTGTAGTTTAGTGTATTGACTCTCAACCGGGGGTACTTGGATATGTATTGTGCTTTGTTTTATCATTGATTTTTACTTTCTTAAACGGAAACTACAACTTCTAAATGTTTTAAGGACGTCAGCAGGTTAAACTAACTATGATTTTTTTTTTTTTTTTAAGCTCTTTTTTTAAGGAATGATTTTTAATGTCTGCATGTTTTATAAAAGTGTATATAAAACCTTTAACATATTCTTAAGTATTAAGTAGCACAGGTATATTTGTATCAACAGCCAAAAATACATTGTATGGGTCAAAATGATCAAAAATCATGCTCCATGAGGATATTTTGTAAGTTTTCTACCTTTTTTCTGCATTGCTAAGAACTTCATTTGGACAACTTTAAAGGCACTTTTCTCAATATTTTTTTTTTTTTTTTTAATTATTTTATTTTATTTTATTTTTTTATTTTTTGCTCCCTCAGATTCTAGTTTTTCAAATTGTTGTATCTTGGCCAGTATTGTCCTGTTCTAACAATACATTAACTGAAAGCTTGTGTACATTTAAATTTAAAAAAATGTACCCTTCTGACTGGTTTTGTGATCCAGGGTCACATATATTTATCATGTATGTATTTTTATTATTATTTTTTTAAAAGACTTTAATAACGTTTATTGTAATGCTGAATGGTACTTCGTCTGTACAGTTATTATAAATATTTTTATACAGTGAAGATGCATTAAATGATTCAAAAGTGACACTAAAGACATTTGTAATGTATCAGAATGTTTCTGTTTCAAATGAATGCTGTTTGTTAAAACTTTCATTCATCAAAGAATCCTGAAATAAAAAAATCACAATTGTAAAAGTTTCCACAATAATATTAAGGAGAACAGCTGTTGTCCATATTGATTAAAAAATGTTTCTTAAGCACCACATCAGCATATTAAAATGATTTCTGAAAGGAAAGACACTGAAGACTGCAATAATGGCTGCAGAAAATGCAGCGTTGCCATCACCAATGTAAATTATTCTTAAATTATAAAATAAGTTAGAAAGCAGTTATTTTATTAGCAAAAGTTATACAATTTTACAGTTTTATGGTTTTTACTGTATTTTTGATCAAATAAATGCAACCTTGCTGAGGCTTACGAAAACATTAAAAATCTTACCAACCACAAAGTTTTAAACGCAAGTGTAATATGAGAAATCCAGTTAAAGGAAAAATATTGTATAGCGTATTTCTACTTGAGTCTTATTGATGGGATTAAAAATGGCAGAACACTATTAGTCAAACAAGTCCTCATATATTGCGAGTTGTGATTGTCATAAGTCGCACCTGTCTTTCATTTTTCAGGAAGATAATGACTGTCCCACCAACTGTTCTCTGTATGACACTAGACTAGTTTAGATTTATCTTTCATCTACCATCATAACTAAGAGTGTGATTGTGTATAGTTCATGACCGTTATTGCAGAAAGTCCCTTATATAAACAGAAGCGAAATGAAATGGTCTGTGTGAGCGCTGGTGGTGCAGGTGATGACATGTTGTCATGGCGGCATTAGAATGATGCCATCTCCACATTCTCTCAGGCAGAACTGTAGTGTCATATCCACACATGACTGACCTAAAATACCTTGATGGATGACTCTCCTTATCACCTCCTGCAGCAGAACTAGTGCTTCAGTCTGGTGGTTTTAGACACTGTTCTCATTAAGAACTGGATGTGGGAAAATAAGATGGTGCTTCCTCCTTTAACCGTGTTCTCACCTGTCTCTCACGGCTGGTAACTGTGGGGTGAAATCGAAATGCGTTGGAACTAGAAAATGATTGCTTCCTGCTCAGTATCAGATGCAAGTCTTTGTCCGTCTTGTTTTATGGGGCCATGTTTTTGTTTTCATATTGCAACGCTTTCAAATGTTTAGCACATCTGATTTTGATTTGTCGGATTCTGAGGGAAATCAAGGGTGGGATGTGACACTGAACCGTGGAAGTGACCATATGAAAGTCATAGCTTCAGTCCGCATAGTCAACTTTCTCCCTTTAAGGTCCTGAGAACGGAGAGAAGGGTGATTGGTTTTGATCCGCTCATCATTGTTCATGCATAAACATGCCATTTATTATTATTTTTATTATTATTACAATCCCAGTGAGTTTTTCCTGTTTCTTTCAAAGAGATGGGTATCACTTAATTGACAATTCTATGATTTATTTATTCATCCTCATGCTGTTTCTAATTAGAGCTAAATAATCGATTGAAAATAAGTTTGTTTACATACTGTGTGTGTAAATACACACATATGCATACATTTAAAAAAAAAATATATATATATATGTATTGTATGTATTTGTATGTAAACACTTGTATATAATTTATATTGTATATAAAGATTAATATTTTACATATAAATCTAACATATTTTTCCTTAATATATACATGTGTGTATGGTTATATATGAAGTTCAGATGCAAAACCAGATAAATCCATCTGACGTCTTTCTTTAAAAAATTGATTTTTATCAGGCTCAGATGTATAGGTTTCTATGTAAGTACCGGTACTTCTGATTGGGCTGAGGCTGGTATTTTAGTGAGTTTGAAGAAAAAGTATTTGATGGATGTATAATATGTGTCAAGAACATTCACTCAGTATCATTATCTCATTTTTGACCGAGATGGCTTTTATCTGGTTTTGCATCTGAACTCTTCATATCTGTATCTAATATATATATATATATATATATATATAATATATATATATATATATAATATATATATATGCATAATAAATATACATTGAACACACACATATAGTATGTAAACAAACTTATTTTGAATCGATTAATCGTGACTCATCATAATTTTGCAGCTCTATTCTAATCCATATTACTTTATTCCTTCTGTGGAACACATAAGTAGAATTTCTGAAGAACTATTCTGGTCACTCGTTTACCATGTAGCTAGATTTAAATGGAAAATGAGCCTTTAAGCTTAAAAAATGTCATAAAGTTGGTCCAAAATTGGCGAAAATCCTACTTTTCTCAAGTCATTTGAAATTTGTTACTGTTTACAGAAATCTTCACATCCGTCTTAGTAGTCTTTTGCATAGTTTGTGTTAGTAGAAGGGGTTGACTGATATGTGTTTTTCAGAGCTGATACCGATAATTACAGATCAAGTAGACCAATAACCGATATTTTAAACCGATATATTTGACCTTGGATCACAAAATCAGTCATAAGGATCAATTTTTTGAAATTGAGTTTTATACGTCATAAATAAGCTTTTCATTGATTTGTGGTTTGAGATACAACTATTTGAAAATCTGAAATGTGAGGGTGCAAAAAAAATCTAAATATTGAGAAAATTGACTTAAAGTTGTCCATATTGCATATTACTAATCAGAAATTGAGTTTTGATATATTTACGGTAGGAAATTTACAAAATATCTTCATGGAACATGATCTTTGGCGTAAGAGGAAAAATTGATCATTTTGACCCATACAATGTATTGTTGACTGTTGCTACAACTATACCTGTGCTACTTATGACTGGTTTTGTGGTCCAGGGTCACATATATGTCTGGTGTAAAATGAAAATTAATATCAAAATTAAGAATAACAAGGACTTGACAATGACCGATACTGATAACCATAAAAATGCTTAATATCGGCACCGATAATCGGTCGACCCCTAGTGAGTAGTGCTGTTCGATTCTTGAAGGAATCATTCTTTTCAAATTAACTGATTCAGTTCACAAAACTGGTTAGAATTACTTGTTCGTGAATCAGACTAGTAGGAGTCTTGAGTTCAACTCACTGACTCAGTGATCACAGAGGTTAAAGGGATAGTTCACCCAAAAAAGTCATTGTTTTCAGCTCGGTCATCACTTACTCATGTTGTTTCAAACCTCTGTCTTACTACTGTGGAACACAAACACTAAAATTCTGTTCCGTTGTTGATTTGAACTCCAGCGTTCATCAAAACAGCGCTGTTTTCTGCTGAAAAAAGAAACTCATATAGGTTTGGAATGACATGAGGGTGAATAAATGATGTTAGTGTGTTTATTTTTGGGCGAACTATATGGTAAGTCTGTCAATGAATCGCAACTACTACTACTATTCCTTTAATAGAGCATGAGGCGACTTTCCTTATTTGCTATGTTGAGAATTTGAGGTCTGGTTTCATTCCTAGATGCATAAACTGCAATTTAGGACTCTGATTTTTTTTTCGTTTTATCTTACAAAATCTGTTAAAGTCAGCCCACGATTTGTGGCGTGATTGATACAGTGTCTTTCCTCAAAGCTCGCTGTAGTTGCGTGCTTAAATTAGGACCATAATGAGAGCTTGGTTTGGCCTAAAGAGTCTGCATGCTTTTCCCACAGACTGAAACCATGGGAGTCCAGAACGGCCCTCCACGAGACAGTGGGTACCCAAAAACACGGGCCCCTCCCTGTCCACAGCAACAGTAGCAATATTCAACAAGCGTGGGTTTAAAAGGTTAAAAGTGCTGCACGACTACTTTTCCATTTATTGGTTTTGTGGTGGCAGCTGTATTTAAAGACCTATCTACTCAAACCGCTAACCCGTCGGCCTTTCATAGCCTTGCCAAAGTAATTTGAGGCTGTTTTTTTTCTCCCTCTGTCGGAGTAGAAAAGATTAAACTGTTTTTGTCTACTTCTTTCTTCTTTTACCACTGTCTGCCTCACTCTGATGCACTTGGGAAAAAAAAAAAAGAAGGATATTTCGTTTGTTTTCTAAATAGTTTAGGCAGAGATGAATAGAAAATTCAGGCTGGTTCTATTTTACTAGGCGCACAAAAGAAAGGTCTACGTATGGATTCTTTTATTGTGAGACTTTGCTATTCTTGCTTCCTGCAAAGGCACAAGTGATCGCTCCGCTCTCTCCTTGAACCCCCTATTGATTTGCCCATCAAAGCTCATTCACAAGGACTGGATGTTCACTTGAGAGGCAAGTGCGGTCCTGATGGTGACTGACAACGCAGATTGATTAGCTTATCACAGCTCATCGTTCCAGTTGCCATGGTTACGCCTTGAGAAACTCCGTTCTGGGAGTTGAAATGCGGGGCTTTTTGGAGGACACACTCTGAGCCCAATAAATAAGCTATTATTGACACAATCGTGCGGCCGATGTGCTTATATTCACTTCATTTAGACTCTCCTTCTCCAAAAGCAGCGGTGGGGGCAGAGGGTTATGAAATGACAATGCTCTGGGCGCACACAGAGGCTCAGGCATGCTTTGTTGTCGTTCAGGAATGTGCTGACGAATGGCTCAAGTCCAAAACGCAGACCCATTGTTTCTTTCAATCTCTGGTTTTCGGTCTTTCCCTCATTGAGTGTCTGACTGTCTCCCTGTTTGTCGCGTCCTTGTGCTTATCGCCGTCTGTCACGCCATTGGACGCTCTGTCGTGGTGCTTTCTTTTGTCTCTCTCTGTTTTTGCCCTTCTGCTCAACCAGTGAGTGTAGACTTGAAGCTTTTCCTCAGCACTTGTTCATATGTTTCCTTTTCCTCTTCGCTCTCCAGGGACTCTTTCCCATCATTAAGACGAGGGGTCTCAGAAAAGGGTTTGTCGAGTCTTAGACTTCAAGTCTCGAATCACGTCTTCAGTAATCCACAATATGACTTCAACCCTGCAACTTAAAACTGGGTTCAAATCTTTTCCATTATGACCTAGACTTGACTTGATTCAAGCTTTCATTCAAATCTCAAGTCAAGTCTAGGTCATGACGGAAAACGCTTGAATCAAGTCTTGATTTGCAAAGTTTAAGTCATAGATTGGATTCAGGATTTAACTATTTAATATGATTGGTTTATCATTTTGTTCTCAAATAGATGCACTTTACACTTTAGGATAGTTCGTCAGTAAAAAGCTCTTTAATGAATTACACTAATGAATAACACTGTAAATGTGAATGGTGTTGATTCTTTTGTATATGATAAGCTAACTGCATGATACACTACCATTCAAACATTTGTAATGATTTTTTTTAACGAGGTCTCTTCTGCTCACCAAGCCTGCATTTATTTGATCCAAAATACAGCCAAAGCAGCAATATTGTGAAATATTTTTACTGTTTAAAAGAACTCCTTTCTATTTGAATATATTTTAAAATGTAATTTATTCCTGTGATCAAAGCTAAATTTTCAGCATCATTACTGCAGTCTTAACTGTCACATGGTCCTTAAAATCATTTTTAATATGTTGATTTGCTGTTAAAGAAATTCTTTTTGTTATTACTATTATCAACATTTAAAACAGTATAGTACTTTTTTGTTTCAGGATTCTTTGATGAATAGAAAGATCCAAAGATCAGCATTTATCTGAAATAAAAAAAGCTTTTGTAATATTATAAACTATACAATTCAAAAGTTTGGAGTCAGTATTATTATTATTTTTGGAAAGAAATTATAGAAATTAATACTTTTATGTAGCGAGGATGCATTAAATTGATTAAAAGTGATGATGAAGACATTTATAATTTTACAAAAAATTTCTATTTCAGATAAATGCTGTTCTTCTAAACTTTATATTCATCAGAGAAACCTGAAAAAATTCTACTTGGCTGTTTTCAACATTTCAACAACAATAATAATAATAATAATAAATAATAATAATAAGAATGTTTTCTGAGCGGCAAATTAGAATATTAATTACATTTTAAAATATTATAAATTAGAATACTCTTATTTTAAATAGTAAAAATATTTCAAATTTCATTTTATTGTTTTTGCTGTACTTTGGATCAAATAAATGCAGGTTTGGTGAGCAGAAGAGATTTTAAAAAAACCATAAAAAAAAATCTTACTGTTCAAAAACTTTTGGCTGGTAGTGTAATGGGTATCTTTTTATTTATTTTATTTTATTTTATTTTTTGTAGAACATGCATATTAATGTTGTTGTGATTTTTTTTTTTTTTTTTTTTTTTTTTAATTAAAGAGTCTTGACAATGCTTTCTGATGGATCATGTGACACTGCAGACTGCTGAAAATGAATTTGCCATCACAGAAATAAACCAAACTTAAAAATATATTTTTACTGTATTTTTGCTCAAATAAATGCAGCCTTGGTGAGCACAAGAGACTTCTTTCAGAAACATTTTAAAAAGCTTACCGACCCCATAAACGGTAACAGTACACTATAATACCGTAATAATTTTCTTTTGTGTTTAATGGTTAAATTTTGCAGTCAGTTGGCAGTCGATAGAAGAAATGTCATTGGCCTCATTCACCAACAGTATATAACTATTTATATCTGTTTCCCTTGCACTTTTATCTTTTATTGGAGTTATAGCACATTTAGAAAAGCTGTCATCCTTATTGCCATGTGTGTTGCTAATTGCTTTGTGATTGACCTCATTGGTAGGTTCAGCAAGCAATAATCTTCAGATTGTTCTTATGTTGAGTTAGCATCCTAGTCAAGCCAACGAGTGACTGCAACAAAATCCAAGCTTCACTAATATTTAGCAAGTTATGAAATCCCTGCGTTTTAAGACCACATCTCTGCTTATCATTTATGCTACCTTCTTCTCGAGTTCAAGAACACTGGGTTCAAAGTATACCGCAATACACCCTGGCAGAGAATTACATAAGATGACATAAAGATTTACACAGGAATATTACACCCAAACGCTTATTTGTTTTTATCACTTACCATACAGTTCTTAAAATTAACAATGCATCTAAAGAAAAACTGGATAAGTTCTGCTTTAAATTGTGTGTTGCAACCCAGTTATGAGGGCACTTATTTGTGTCTCGGTTATATTAAGAAAGTCCTCCTCTCTCTGTGATGGATCATCATTTTTGTCTTCTCCTTTTGTTCACTCCACATGGCTTCTGTATAATTGCTCCCCTGTTGTTTTCCATGGTCACCAGGTGTTCTTTTTGTCATAGACGAATGAACGCGCACCTCTCATCCAAGGCGTTGATTCTCTGCGGCTTCCGAAATAGACTATAATGCCTGACAACTGTCTCCTGGCTCCCTTTTAATGAGATATTCACCGTCCCTTCGGCATAGCGGCTTCCAGCTTTGAAAGATTAGGTTGTCCGGTCCAAGCGGCAGAGTTGTCTCTTTGTTTAATGTTCTCAACTGGTCTGTAAAAGGGGGGTAGATAAAGGGGGTAGATTTATCTCTACTTGACCAGAATTCCCCCTAAGGAATGTTTTATTTAGGTGGAAGACCTAGATTTGCCAATTTGCTTACTTCGCAGGTTCACATAGTGGTAGACTAGCCTATTTTGCCTGTTTTGTTTTGTTTTTGTTTATAAAGATTTAAAATGAAAGTATTTTTTTTTTTTTTTTTTTTTTTTTTTTTTAATATGATAATATAAACGTTATATACTCGTATTTGGTTGTCATTTATAATATAAATATTGTTAAAATATTTGGTTGTTTTAAGCGAATACATATTTTTACTTTTAGTGTTAAATATATTAAAATATCATATAATGTAATAATATTTTATTTAACATGGATGTTTTTTGTTTCCATTTTACATTTAAATTATTAACTAGCTTCTTTAAATAAGATAATTTTTTTTTTTTAAATATGTTCAAATTAAAATTTTTAGATTTTTTTTTTCTATTCATTATTATTATTATTATTATTATTATTATTATTATTATTATTATTAAATGTTTTGGTAATATTATTTTTAGTTTAAAATATATAAATAATCATTAATATAATAATACTATAATTAACAAAAAAAACTACAATTTTAACTTAATATAAATATTTTAAATATTTATAATAATTGAAATTAAAATATTCTTGTTTCTATTTAAATCATTATTATTATTAAATATTTTGGTAATTATTTTTAGTTTAAAATATTAATAATCATTAATACTATAGCAAAAAATTTATTTTTAATTAGAAATATAAACTTTCATTTTAGGTTTTGTAATAATCTAAATATTTGAAATATTTATAATATAATGTTTGAATTGAACTTACTATTGTTTCTATTTAAATCATTAAAAATTACAGTTTAATTAATTTTAAATATTCTGATATTATAAAATGTATACAATTTTATATGATATTTAATGTTGATATAAAATATTATAGTATAATATTATACATTATACAATTTATTCTGATATAAAATGTAATTAATGTATTTAGAATATTATAATATAGCGATTGTAAGTTTATAATTAAAATAAAAATAAATAAAACAAACAAATACATGCATATATTAAATACATTATTGTAGTAGCTTTATTTTCTGTTTGTTTTTTTTGTTTTGTTTTGTTGTTTTTTTTTTGTTCCCAGTTAATTATATACTAGTTATCTATTATGATAACTAGGAAAAGGGGAAAAAAAAAACGTTTTGGTAGTGGTGCCCGCAGGCAGTTCCATGTTGAGTTGAGATGACTTTCAACACCTTGTCTATTTATGTGGTATTTTTCACACGCATGCAGAGGTTTTCTCTGGATTTACTGCTTGCGCGGAGGCCCTTCCCTCTCCTTTTACCTCATTACACATAACCAGTCAGACCTGAGAGAGAGAGGTTGCTTTGGAATCTGGTTCTGGGTTGAGCACAAATGTGCCGCCTGAGCTGATAGGATCGGCCAGGCTGGGAGGCCACTGAGCACGCTCAGATCAAAGGCCCCCGGCGGGCTCTTCAAAGAGCTGGCTGAGCAATGACTGACTGATAACGCTGCACCACAAACGGCTGGTGATGTAATCACAGGCCTGCAGCGAAATCCACCCCTGCACAAATAAAGGTGGAGGTGTTCGTTGGACAAGATGCATTAAGAATAAAAGCTTGAAGTCGAATTTTAGGCATTGGGACATTTATTGTTGTCATTTTATGATATAAACCTAAACTATGATTAGGTCCTGTTTTTGTTAGCACTATCTTTCATTTTGCCTGCACACACACACAATGCATAGGTCACATACTAGAATTTGAAGTTTCAAATAGACTGAAGAAACTTGAGTGCGGGTTTTTTTTTTTAATCAGATTCTCTTAATCCACTGGGCGTTCCTAAAGTACACAACAGGTGGAACAGAGTTGACTCTGTGCTTTGTAAAGTTTATACAGGAACGGGATTGTGTATGCGTGTGTTCATCTAAGTGCATGTGTGCTCTTTGAAGTATGCGCAAGGAAAACGTTGGCTCTCCAACAGACAAGCAGATCATTTTGCAGATAATTTATTGACAGCTCCTGTAAATATAAACACGCCATCACACGAATGAGTTTAGTAGTAGTAGTACTAGTAGTAGTAGTAGTAGTAGTAGTAGTAGTAGTAGTAGTAGTAGTAGTAGTAGTAGTAGTAGTAGTAGTAGGGAGTGTAAACCCTAAGTTGGGTCTCCTTATTAAAATAAAATAAGTAGGAATGCTGCATTTATTTGATCAAAATACATTAACAATACAATAATAAAACAGCAATATTGTGAAATATTACAATTAAAGTAACTGTTTTGTATTCAAAATGTAATTTATTCCTATGATGGCACAGCTGAATTTTTTAGCAGCTATTAAAGGAGAACTCCACTTCCAGAACAACAATTCACAAATAATGTACTCACCCCCTTGTCATTCAAGATGTTCATGTCTTTCTGTCTTTAGTCGTGAAGAAATTGTGGTTTTTGAGGAAAGCATTTCAGGTTCCCCGATTTTGAACTTCCAAAATGTAGTTTAAATGCAGCTTCAAAGAGCTCTAAACCATCCCAGCCGAGGAAGAAGGGTTTTGTTTAGCCAAACGATTGGTAATTTTTTTCGGAAAATAAAAATTTGTATACTATTTAAGCACAAAAGCTCATGTAGCACAGGCTCTGGGTTGCACGTTCACAACACTATGTACTATTGAATCATGTCGAAAGGTCACGCAGAATGTAGGTGGAACAACAGACCCAGTGTTTACAAAGCGAACGCGCAAAGACTAAGAAAGTGCAAGTAAGTCGAACGCTGTTTACAAACAAAAAGGTACAACGATGTTGGATGATTCTGAAGTTGTAGGAGAAAATAAGATGGAGTTTTTCGCCATACTCTACCTTTTTGAGCCAGAATACACAGACGATAAACTTAGACGTGATTCATAGTAGTGATGGAAATTTTGGATCATTTTACCGAGACCTTCGGACCTTCGAGTCTTGTTCAGCAAAATGAACAAATCTTTTTTTCGAGTCAATTGTTCATTTAGTTTATTTTAGCAAAATGTTACGGTTACTTCCCTAACACATCTACTGCTTACACAAATATTGATCACGTTGAACGTTGAAACGTTGATAAGAAACAGAAAAGATTAATTCATTGTTTACCTGGGTCTTTAGTCTATGATTAGCTCATCTCATCTCTTATCTGACAAGTATTCGGGTTTGAGTCGTTCGTTCATCACGTGTCAGCCCCATAAGCTTAACATATGCAGTCTGAGCCAGAAAAAGAACTGATTAATTAATCTCTCGAGTATTCGGGTTTGAGTCGTTTGTTCATCACGTGACAGCCCCATAAGATGAACGAACGTCTCAAAAAACCGAAGACTCGAAACAGGTGAATTCCAGTACATCCTAATAGGATGTTGCGCATGCGCGACTGAACGAATCACTCCTTGAGATGACTCGTTCTTCCCGAATCACATTAAAGATTCATTCAAAATGAACGAATCGTTCAAGAATGACCCATCACTAATTTGTAGCGTTGTGGACGCGCATCCCAGAGCCTGTGCTACACGAGCTTTTGTACTTAAAAAGTATACAAATTTTTATTTTTCGAAAAAATGACCGATCGTTTCACTAGATAAGACCCTTCTTCCTCGGCTGAGATAGTTTACAGCCCTTTGAAGCTGCATTTATACTGCATTTTGGAAGTTCAAAATCGGGGCACCAATGAAGTTCATTATATGGAGAAAAATCCTTAAATGCTTCTCTCAAAAACCCTAATTTCTGACTGAAGACAGAAAGACATGAACATCTTGGATGACAAGGGGGTGAGTAAATTATTTGTAAATTGTTGTTCTGGAAGTAGAGTTCTCCTTTAATCCAGTTTTCAGTGTCACGTGATACTTCAGAAACCATTGTTATATGTGACCCTAGACCACATAATTTTTTGAAGATCTGGAATCTGAGGGTGCAAAAAATCGATATATTGAGAAAATCACTTTTAAAGTTGTCCAAATGAAGTTCTTAGCAATGCATATTACCAATCAAAATTTAGGTTTTGATATATTTCCGGTAGCATGGGTATATTTGTAGCAATAGCCAACAATACATTTTTTTGGTTTTTGTTTTTTTTTTTTTAAAACACATTGGGTCAAAATTATCTTTTTTTTCTTTTATGCCAAAAATCATTAGGAGATTAAGTAAAGATCACGTTCCATAAAGATATTTTGTAAATTTCCTACTGGAAATTTACAGTGTTTACAGAATTGTGATGCTTAATATTTTTATGGGGATAGGATACTTTTTAGTTCTTTTTTCTTTAAAGTCACTTAAGTTAAAGTGGACTAAAGGACTAATCTTAATTGATCTTTTTTTAGAGTTTTTTTTTAAAGAGAAAGTTTAAAAGTACGGCATTTGTTTAAAATTGTTTTTTTGTAAATGTAAATTTTTTAATTACATTTTTTGTAACGTAAATGTCTTACTGTCACCTTTGATCAATTTAATGTAACTTGTTTAAAAAAAAAAAAAAAAAAACTGAATCTTACTGATCATGTAATTTTCAGATACTAACTAGTATTTCAGTAGTCACTCTTCTGTTTTGGAGACTTTTTTTCTAATTAATCTGTATACTGCTTTTTCCCTCTGTAGTGAATTGTCTATAGTGTGTTTTCACTACCCGTCATCAATCTGCCATATTGACGGCACCGAACGTAAACAATGCCACTGAACTGAACAAAACTTGAATATTTTGCTAATTATTGCTGCTGAAAATAGTCAATTATTGTCATGTTTTGGGCTGCACTAATCGGAAATGCGCGTAAAGCAAATCGCGTTCTACGGAGCCACTAATGGGACATGGTTAGCCGCTTGCTACAATACATACAGTACATACAATTTCACTTACCATGTAAACAGAGTAAGGAAAGATGACTGATAGAATGATGGGAATGATTTGCAGATCGTGAGGACCACTGACAAACATCAAGTCTTGTAAAATGTGTGGTAAGTAACGTTACTGCAGCTCCGTTGTTTACACAGAGTAACGTGTGATCGCAAATAAGTTGAAAGTAAAAGCGAGCCGCAGTTTTAATATGCAACAATGTAATTGCGAGAGAAAGTATTGAAATGGGAGGGGGAAAGTATTTTCTTCATATTTATTCCCATTAGGGGTTCTGTAGTCCATGTCATACTTTATTAATAGTGAGAAGTGGACCTTAAAATAACGTCTGACTGAAACTTAGTACGATGATATTGTTCACAGAAATAGAAATGTTTGGAATCAGATGCTGGCTGTGAATAAGCTCGACTTGCTTGGCCAAATACATGCTGTTGTTTTTGTGAATGTGCAAATGTACGCTTTTGTGTTCCTGTGAATTGACTTTTAGCTGATTAAACCTATGATTTCTTTGGTCTTCAAAGTGCTAGTAATAGTTCAAATGACTGAGTCACTGTTGAGTATCTCTTTTTAATAGAGGTTTGAGGTTGATTTCATGAACATGGATTAGAGTGGAATTAGGATGGCTACATGTGCGTGGGTCAAACCTCAAACAGGTTTATTCAGAAACCTTCAAACACAATCGTTCAGTGTGTAGCCGCTATGAATGGAGCCAGCGTTTCAACCCGACGGGGCTTACAGGACTCTGAATGCTTTAGAGATCTGCTGTTTGTTGATACAACAGTTTCTAAAGGTTATAAAAATCCCTCTCTCACTGTTTCCTTTGGTGCCTTTGACTGAGTGTATGTATTTAACACTCTTTACAGCTTATTTTGGCAGGATTTGAACCCCTATATTTCATTTATTTACTGTTCTGCGCTCCATACGGGAGGTGGGATTTCGGGAGAATCTTAGGTACACGTTTATTCTCTTGATAGACCTCCAGATCCTGATGATCCAGACCACACATGAGGCGACAGTATTCAGTGGAATAATATGAGATGATGATGATGATTCAGTTGGAACAGAAAGGCAGCATTGACCTGGAGAGGGTTTACACTTGGTAAGGCAGAATTAGATTTGGTATTTGAGTGATTAGGTTTGATTTGGTCCGTTTTCTGCAGAATTGTAGAATACGATTGTGTGTATTTTGTGTGTTGTGCCTTGGCGGTTTAATTTCAACACAGCTTTGTTTTTTGAATATGCCTGGTAGTGCTAATGTGTCTGAGATATGATGCCTGTATTTATTTTCAGAAGTTGTTCAAAGTCACCATGAAACTTTTATGGAATATTGCAGTGTTTATTATAATAAGCTTCAATCAAAAACATTAACTTCCCCCAAAAACAACATTTCTTCTCTGATGACATGCAATTAGCAAACAACAACAATCCAACGATCCAATCAATTCCCGATGGACACAATCAAGACCCGTCCTATTTATTTATTTTATTTTTTTCACATTTGAGAAGTTGTTTCACTCGTACATCAAGTCACGAGAAGAAACGACGAACGCAATTTTTGTTTCATATCAACTTTAACCATTAGTGACATGCTTCTTGTTGCTTCAGATGTTCACTCTGTATGTTTGGAAACATTAGTCAGTGTTTTGTTTTGTTTTGTTTTGTTTTATCCATATGTTTGTCTATCCATCTGTCTCCACTTTAAATTGTTAAATATTTGCGCATTATTTTCTTTTGTGCTTTGTATATCTGTGCCGCTTCTCTTACCAGCTGTTCTCACCTAACTGTATTCTGTAAAGGCCTAACTTGTTCATAGGCGTCATTTTAGCATGTTTGTATTATTTGAGTTGTTATTTCACTGCTTTGAGGTTGGCCTTGGGATATTTCGCATTAGTGTCTTGTACTGTTTCTCATCTGTAAGTCTGGCATGGCAGACTGTGACCTCTGAAGTCTTTACTTGAATCCATATTTTAGACTATTAGAGGGTAGAAGGTTGCACTGACCCAGTTACACCACCAAAGTGAATTTTCCTACTTAATTCATGACTTTGTTGCAGAATCAGGTTACCTCTGTGTCCTTTCACATTTGGCTTGAAAAGCTTGACTGCTGTGGATGATGTAGAGAGTCTCTGGAGCAACATTAAAGCTGGCCTTTTACCTCATGTTAGCTTGTTAGTCTTGATGTTTTAATGCTTGGGGGGCCTATTTAGCTGGTTTGAGGTAGTGAAAGCTGTTGGTACCTAGATGCTTACTGAGTCAAGTCCCATTAACCATTGATACTTTTACCATTGTGCTCATGAGGAAAGTGTGCCAAGTTGCTCCAATGAGAAACGTACATATTTTCTTAAAACTGGCACTTACAAATTATCCACAATAATAAATGCGACTTTTAAAAAAAAAAAAAAAAAAAAAAGATCCCGCTACAGAAGCAACACAGGTTGACACAAGTCAGGCAGGCGTTTTCATGGGTCCTTATTCCTCGTTTGCATTGCTTTGTTGCTCCTCCTTTGTCTTTCTATCTCTGTGTTTTTCTCTGCATCTTTTGCTGTCCCTCTGATTTGGCAGCTTGGCATCCAACTCAATGTGTTGCTCATGACAGCTTGTATTTCCTCTTATCAACCCTCCTGTTATCATAGCGTGGCACACAAGCCCAAGAGAGACCTGCTCTGATGCTATCACCAGCTGCAGAGCGAGCCACCGAACCATCAGCACATCAAAGCGGCTGAGAGGGCCCCTCTTGCCAACGAGAGAGCTCACAGGATGGGCCAGAGCGAATGGTATGTGCTCCTCTTGGCATGCCGGAGATGAGCCTCTGATAAGTTGAATGGCCAGAGAGAGGGGGAAGAGGTTGGATCTGTGCGTTTTAGACCATAGACATGGCAGATTTTTGCTGCAGTGCTGCTTTAACATCCACACATGCAATTCATTTGATCCACTAGAGCCAATCTAATATTCCGAACAAAACCATTCCAAGCTGTAGGTGAGTTGTTTCTTCTTTAGAACAGGTTTGGAGAAATTCAAAATTACAGCAGTTGCACTGCAGTGAATGGGTGCCGTCAGAATGAGAGTCCAAACAGCTGATCACAATAATCCACAAGTAATTGATATGAGTCCAGTCCATCTAGTAATGTCTTGTGAAGTGAAAAGCTGCATGTATATAATAAACAAATCCATGAAATACGAACTCCTCTATCCATAATATTGCTTTCTGCAATGAAAAAGTTGTCCTTTCTGAATTAGGAGAGAAATATGCACATATGACCCAGGACCACAAAACCAGTCATAAGAGTTGATTTTTTTTTTTTTTTTTTTTTTTTTTTTTTAAATTGAGGTTTATACATCATCTAAAAGCTGAATAAATAAGCTTTCCATTAATGTATGGTTTGTTAGGATAAGACAATATTTGGCCTACTATTTGAAAATCTAGAATCTGAGGATGCAAAAAAAAAATCGAAATACTGAGAAAATCACAAAAAAAGTTCTTAGCAATGCATATTACTAATCAGAAATGAAGTTTTGATATATTTAAGGTAGGAAATTTACAAAATATCTTCATGGAACATGATCTTGATATCCTAAATCGATAATTTTGAGACAGTGTATTTTTGGCTATTGCTACAAATATACCCGTGCTACTTAAGACTGGTTTTGTGGTCCAGGGTCACATATTTAGCAGGGTCTACAAGTGTAAACATTCTAAAACAATATGTCGGTGAATTTTAATTTGAGAGCTGTTTGAACTTTTATTCTGATGGCACCCATTCACTGCAGAGGATCTATTAGTGAGCAAGTGATGTAATGATAAATTTATCCAAATCTGTTCTGAAGAAGAAACAAACTCTACATTTTTGGATGGCTGGAGAATGAGTAAATTATAATTTTTTGGGGGTGAACTTTTCCTATGTAAGTTCTTTTATTTCAAGTTTTAGCTAGCTGACTATAATAAACCTGGAAAAGGTTGAATGTACTACCTATCCTAGGAGAAAATGTGCGGGAGAGGAGGTAAGAAAGCAGATGAAGGTGCACAGGCCACTAAGCTGATATCGGTAGAGAATATCAGGATGCCTGAGATGCCGAGGATGGTTGCTTCTCACTTCTTTCTTTGTTCGAGTATGAACAGAGTCTTCTGTACAGACGCTGATAGAGATGTGAGGCCAGGGAGGAAAATGTATGTAACGGATCCAGGATGATGGTGGTGACTACAGTAGGTAGTCTGTTCTGTGTGTAGCCGTCTGCGTTTTTATTTCCACACTTCTTGCATGGCTGTGGAGCATCAAGTAAACTGCACTAATCATGAGCGCAGCAGGTCATGTGATTACATCCTAGTGTTTTTATAGGGGTCTTTAAAAGGTGGAAGGTTTTAGATTATAGGAGGGTACCGTTTGGTGGTTTCCATCTGTGTTTTTATGCACTTGGGATATTGCATTAAAAAAAAAACATTTGCTTAAGAGAATGTGCATAAATTGCCATAGTCACACCATACAAATTTTTTTCGAGGCGCAATAGGACTTAACTGAGTGTTTTGTCTGCACAATCTGAAAAGCAGCTAATTTGTACATTTAATAAATAAGCTGCAACTTCCATTTCTGTTTGAATTTTGCACAGATTTTCCCAGAAGTTTTTCACACACATTTTCACATTTATTTGCATAAATTTTGTCAATGCTTTTGTGAGTAAATACAAAGTTCCTCGGATACAAATAATACATTTGTGAGAGTCTGCTAAAGTTTCTGAGAAAATACTATGTTTCTCAGATGAATGCAGTACTTTTGCTAGAGAACTTTTGAAGTTTTAAAGAAAAGTTTTATGAGCAAACACAAAGTTTGTCGGCAAAACACAATACTTTTGCGATAGAATACAAAATTTATTTATTTATTTATTTATTTTTGTGAGTTTGAGAAATTTAGAATTACAGCAGTTGCACTGCAGTGAATAGGTGCCGTCAGAATGAGAGTCCAAACAGCTAACAAAAACATCACAATCCACAAGTAATTGACATGACTGCTGTATTGCTGCAGATGAATGCAGTACTTCTGCAAGAGAACTTTTGAACTTTTTAAGAGAAGTTTTATGAGCAAATGCAAAGTTTGTCAGCAAAACACAATACTTTTGCAATAGAATGCAAAATTTTGTTGATGAACACAGTACTTTTGTGAGAGAATGCAAAAGCATATATATTCAGGGATGCACCAAAATAAAAATTCTGGGCCCAAAACCAAAAATTCTGGATGCACTTGGAGAAAAACGAAGCCGAAAATGCTTTATAGTAATTTTTGCTTCAAACAAAGTGAAATCAGGTTGCACTGCATCGTATCGTATTGCATTGAATCAGTAGCTGCTTTATATGCAGTTTTATTGTAATGTATTGTTGGCTATGCATCAGGTTGCGTATTGCATCAGTTATGGAGATCCACATCCCATTTCATTTGTTTTCTTGCATAAATTCACAGTCTGTATGAAAGTTATTTTTGTGGTACACTAGAACTATCAGAACTTTATATTTCAGCTTCCTAGTTTGATCCTAGCTAGCTTATCTACAAAGACTACTTTGTCAGCCAGCTTCATCAGTTGGTTAGTTAGTTTTGCTAAATTGCTAGTGAGCGGCAGCGTTTTTGCTTGTGCAAAAATTAGCCAACTTGAAATTTAT
This sequence comes from Cirrhinus mrigala, assembly GCA_036247105.1. Taxonomy (NCBI): domain Eukaryota; kingdom Metazoa; phylum Chordata; class Actinopteri; order Cypriniformes; family Cyprinidae; genus Cirrhinus; species Cirrhinus mrigala. The sequence continues at coordinate 38,130,567 of CM070011.1, read as the reverse complement.
TTGAACAGTATGATTTGAAAATGCAGTAATAACTGCTATTAAAACTGCCAACTGTCCCTACCGAATTTTGTTAAACAACATTGTTAAATTATAAGCTGCAGTATATGTGTTTTGTGTTTGTGTATCCTCTGTTGAGCTCCTGTGCTGCATTGTTCACCTAGCAAGTGCTGCAGCCTGGAGGCTAAATACAAACATCTGTCAGATATGATCATCATCAAAGCTGGGGTGGGGTTGATGGTGAGGAGGTACATGTGAAAGTGACAGACAGATGGTTGATTTTTAGCTTCGAGTTGTCCCTCAGGGTTTATTAATGGCTTTACATGCTTTCATACGAATAAAATATGGATGAAGCATTTGTTATCATGGCACAGGAGATGTGCTCATGTGACACTGACATTTAGTGGTTCGTACTGTTTTCTGGATGACTTGGTAGGATGTCGTATTTGGTAATGCAGTAGGTCAAGAATGGCCTCAGTCTAGAAATCACAAATGCAAGAAAATTCAATGCTTCTATGCTGTTTCATCAGATATTATTTTGTGAAGAGACATTATTTTTAGTGTGTGCGTCAATGTTTCTTGCAAGCAGCAATGAACAGTGCAAGCTGTGATGCCTGATTCATGAGCAAATGATTCTTATGAACTGGTTCTTTTTGAATGAGTCCGTCAAAGATCTAGGAATTTTCATGAATCTTTTTGACTGATTGGTTTGGCCATTTGACTCCCTGAGTGAATCCTTTTTTTTTTTTTTTCTTTTTTTTTTATTGTGTCCGTTTGAAAAAGGCACAGTCACTTGCAATTAAAGATATAAATTGATGTATATCTTTTAAGAAAAACTTAAAAAAAAAAAAAAACAATTTAGTTGATTGCTCAACATCTTTTGTGATGCAAATATTAGGAAAAAAGGTCTGAGGAAAAAATATATTTCAGTGATTTTATGAGCAAATGCAAAGTTTTGGAAGGGAATGTACTACTGTAAGCGAACGCTAAAGCATTAAAATATGATTTTTGCTTCAATCTTTTTTTTTTTTTTTTTTTTTTTTCCCACTATCATGTCCCCTTAGGGGGCTCCTTATGATAAATCTCTTTGACTGACTCTTTTGGATCAGATTCACTCCCTCAGTGAATCTTATAGGATCTTTATTTTTAGTTTGTATTATTGAAAAAGTAACTGACTTGTAATGAAAGATACCAACTCACAGCAGACTTTTGTTGACAAAACATTATTGGTCATTTTTCAGCACAGTGAGGTCTGTTTGTAATGCTGAATCATTTGTAAAGGAAATGTTGTTTGAGGGTAAAACTGCGAATCATTATCAAGAACCGGTTCAAAAGAGCGATTTGCCCACAAATGGGACATAATTGCTTTCAACCTACCTCGCACAGACTTGAAGTCCAGTGAATGAGTTGCTCATTACAATGAGTAAATTAGCTTTAAAGTTGAAAAACCCATTTTCCGGCCATATCACCTTCAGAGGTAGTTGACCATTAGCCTACCTTTAGAAAACGGCCCCCTCTGATCCTTCCTGTGTTGAGTGGGTGTATGTATGTGAACATTGTTGAGAAGATTGATGTTTAACTCTTGAGCATTTGAAGCGCTTCTCTTCCCCAGACCTCTCGGTGCTCTCTGTGTTTGCCAAGCAGACATACTTGGCTTACCTTTGGCAGAGGGTTCTGTAGCATTCTGGATCTGAACAAAGCGCTGTTTGTGTAGCCTGCTCTCATTGCTGCTGTACAAATGTTTGGTGGAATTCAGTGGACCGACCGTGTCCAGCCCACCGCTAACCCTAGAAGACCTTCGACAGTCCTTAAGAATAATAGGCCTGTTTCTTGAAGGAACCGTGTCGGTCGAGAATTGTGAATTGTATCTGATCTGCTTTATGTTGACCTTTCTTGTCTGTGGTCCATTTGTTAGACGGCTTGGTTTCTTTTCATCTTCCCCTCGATCTCCACAACTGTGGGATTTGAAACACCTTTTCCGTTTTAAGCAGTGCATTTATCAGACAAAACCAATAATTTGTTTAAAATGCCATACTAGTGTGGAAGACAGACTAGCACAATGCAGTTCTGTTTAAGCCAAAATGAATAAAAAGCAACCCATATAGAATTTTTTCAGAAAGTTTTTTTTTTAATAATTTTTTTCTTTTTGGATTACATCATATACAGCCAGTTGAACTGGATGACTTTTAGTCTATGATTTCTCCTAAGCAGTGAAAATTGGCGTTACATCTGTATGATATTGTATGCATGCGTGTGTGTGTGTGTGTGTGTATGTTTGCACTGTTTGTAACTAAGCTGCACATGTTGCGGTGTGTGTGTGTGAGTGCATTTGTTATTGTGGTGTGTGCTTCCCGTAAGCTTTGTTTACTCACCTCACCCATATGAGTGGATGCACATGTGGCGAAGCTCTTCTACATCACTTCATGTTCTTCTCCGTACACAGTACTGCCATCTTCTTTTAAGCGCCGCATTTATTTTACACTTGTACTGTTTTTTTTACTGTCTTATGGTGAAAATTACAATTTTAATATTTCTTTATTTTATTTTATTTTATTTTATTTTATTTTATTTTGCAGTTTGGCCAAAAATTGTGCTTTATATATCATTTTGACTAAATAATAATAATAATAATAATAAAAATCACAGTACATTTTTTTCTTTCCCCAAATAGAGTGGTGTTTTATGGTAAGCTACACTTGACCTGTTTTTGACCTTTCAGAGCTTGATGAAAAATTTGAAAAATCAGTATCTGTTGTTTTATTTTTCCTGAGTGGTTGACTGATAAATTAGTAAGTAAATAACTTTTTTGACACAATATTTACTTAAAATTCAGTAGAAATGTGCAAAAGCAGCTAATTTTATTAGTTAATTCTAAAACCAAAAATCCCAAAATGGCCAAAAAGCCTAGTGATTGGTTGATACTAGATTTTATTTAATAATATTTTATGGTATTTTTGACCCTGGACCACATAACCAAATATTTTAAGGTATTTGTGGCCGTGGACCACATAACCAGTCATAAGTAGCACGGGCATATTTGTAGCAATAGCCAACAATGCATTGTATGGGTCAAAATTATAAATTTTTCTTTTATGGCAAAAATCATTAGGATATTAAGTAAAGATCATGTTCCATGAAGATATTTTGTAAATTTCCCACCATAAATGATCAAAATTTAATTTTTGATTAGAAATATGCATTGCTAGAAACTTCATTTGGACAACTTTGAATGCAGTTTTCTCAATATTTTGATTTTTATTTACTTTATTTTATTATTTTTTTTTTTTTTGCACCCTCAGATTCGAGATTTTCAAATAGTTATATGGTGACTGGTTAATTAACCATATTTATTCATGATGTGATGTTTCAGTGATGTTTCAGACATTTTTGATTTTTGAAAATCATTTCTGAGTTTCACTGTTTTTCGTTTAAGGAAAGTGGTTTAATTTCCTTCATCTTTTTTTTTTTTTTTAAAGCCATTTCCTCCTTTTATGTCCATGCTTTCCTCTCGCTCTCACTTGGTCCCTCCCCCTTTTTGATCTTTCTTTTCATGCCTTCCTCCTTATTCATTTGTGATCTGCTCTGGCCAGCTGTTTTTCCAGTGCTCTGCTCCTTTGTTCTCCGTGACCTCCGGGGGCTCTGTAAGGGCTCACCTCACTCGGGCCGGCCCAGCGGCGAGCGGCTTGATCTGGACATAGTTTCTGCTGCGAGCCCCTCTCTCCCAGGCAACCGCTGTCTTTGTGTTCTACCCCTCGCTGTTTGCCTTGGGTCGGTTTCTCGTCCCTGGGCCTCATTTGTTTTCTCTGTCCCACTCACTCTCTTTCTGCTGGTCTCTCTATCAGTCTGTGTCTTTCTTTGACTCGTCATTTGGTCCCACACCCCCTCCTTTCTCTATGGGGATGGTCCCTGTTTGATCACTGTAGGGGGTGGCTCAGGGCCCCGGGGGCTTTTGTTATGGTCACTTTGGCACTGGCCACTTCATCCGGCGTCCACTGAAATGACTGGCCTTGGGTGTTGTAGAGGCCTTTGAATATTTTTATATATATTTTTTTTTATTTTTTATTTTTGCGCAGTACTTCTGGACGGGTTGGAAAGGATGGGGTCCTCTGTTGTTCCCCCCCCAGTCCTTTGATGGATGCTGGCCCTGTGAATAGAGGCTTGTGTTGGAACAGATTTAGCTTGTTGCTGCAAATAGCTGCCACTGCAGTTTTGTTTAAGGGGTGGAAGGCGAGTCTAAAAGAGATACAAACGTTCTCTATTAGTTCAAGAAGCCACCAAAAACTTTGAGCGACTCAAAAGTTTGAGAACCCCCTTGCAGTCTGGTCCTTAGGGGGGGAAAAAAAAAATACAATTGTAATCCTCTCTCTCTCTCTCTCTCTCTCTCTCTCTCTCTCTCTCTCTCTCTCTCTCTCTCTCTCTCTCTCTCTCTCTCTCTCTCACTCTCTCTCACTCTCTCTCACTCTCTCCAATTTGCCATTTAATCAGTGTATTTATAGATTTATTAATATATTTATGTGCTTGTTTGTTGGCCTACTCAATTAAAAAAAATGAGATGATTAAAATAAAATAAAAATAAGTAGAAAATATATCTAAAAAAAAATTATCTTTTGTGGGGCTGCACATTTTGGCAAAAAAAAAAACAAAAAAAACTATGCATTAAAATGGCTATATAATAATAACAACAACAACAGCAACAACTATAATAATATAATAATAATAATAATAATAATAATAATAATACATTATTATTATTAAAATCAAAAGAAATTACTGCTGTAATATTATGCTGTAAAGTATTTAAGAACTACTGAATAAACATTAAACACATAACTATTGTAATATTTTACTATAAAACAAGTACTTAAGTACTTAAGTACTTAAGAAATATAACAATAATAATAAAAATTAAACAATAAATTACTTTAAAGATTATGATATTAGTAATGCAATTTTTTTTGCACTATGAATATTTAAGTTATTATTATTATTATTATTATTATTATTATTATTATTATTATTATTATTATTCAATATAATATTAAAATGAGAAATACTGGTATTGTAATATTTCACTGTATAATAGAGTATTTAAGAATTTTTTATTTTATTTATTATTATTATTATTATTATTATTATTATTATTATTATTATTATTATTAAATTTAAATAATCTAAATAAAAATTACTACTGTAATATTTCACTGAATAAAAATATTAAAGAAATTACTATTGTAATTTCACTTTAAAAAAATAAGAGTACTTAATAATAATAATAATAATAATAATAATAATAATAATAATAATAATAATAATAACAATAATAACTAAATAAAAATATTAAGCAAAATTTACTATAAAGCTTATGATGTTAGTAATGTAATATAATATTTCACTGTAAGAGTATTTATGAAATTATTACTAAATATTAAACAGAATAGGAAATACTTTTAATATTTCACAGTATAATAAAGAAGTTGTTGTTATATATTATTAATTTATAGTACAGTTAAAAAAAATAGTATAATATTTATGGTAGTCATTTGAAACACTGCCGCTTTTATTATGAACCGAGATGCTGTGAGATACTAAAAACACCGAATCATGAGCTGCTCATGTATAAAATAACACCATGCTGCGCTTTACTGTGAAATACACGGTACATTTTTATTTCATTAAATTGTTGCCTTATTGTGATATTCAGTTTTATTACAGTTAACAATGCAGCCATATCGTTCCTGGTTAGAAGTCCTCTAGGTACTTCTTAAAGGAGAAGTCCACTTCCAAAACAAAGATTCACAAATAATGTACTCACCCCCTTGTCATCCAAGATGTTCATGTCTTTCTTTCTTCAGTCGTAAAGAAATAGTTTTTTGAGGAAAACTTTTCAGCTTTTTTCTCCATATAATGGACTGCTATGGTGCCCCAATTTTAAACTTCTAAAATGCGGTTTAAATGCGGCTTCAAACGATCCCAAATGCGGTTGTAAACGATCCCAGCCGAGGAAGATGGGTCTTATCTAGCATAACAATCGGTTATTTTAATAAAAATAATATAATTTAGATACTTTTTTAATGTCAAACGCCCGTCTTGTCTTACTCTGCCTGAACTGTTTTTGTTTCGGTTCATGACAGTTAGGGTATGTCGAAAAACTCCCATCTCATGTTCTCCCTAAACTTCAAAATCGTCCTATATCACTGTTTTACCTTTTTTGTTAAGGGTGTTTGATCATCTTTGCATGTTCACTTTGCAAAGACTGGGTTTGGTACTTCTGCAACGATGCAGGATGATTTTGAAATGATTTTTGAAGTTGGGGAGAAAATTTTTTGTTTTTCGACATACCCTAACTGTCTTGAACCAGAATACACAGAGTTCAGGCAGAGCAAGACAAGACGAGCGTTTGACATTAAAAACTATTAAATTGTATTTTTTAAATGAAAATAACCGATCGTTTCACTAGATAAGACCCTTTTTCCTCGGCTGGGATTGTTTACAACCGCATTTGGGATCGTTTGAAGCCGCATTTAAACTGCATTTTGGGAGTTCAAAATCGGGGCACCATATCAGTCCATTATATGGAGAAAAATGCTGAAATGTTTTCCTCAAAAAAAATAATTTCTTTACGACTGAAGAAAGAAAGACATGAACATCTTGGATGACAAGGGGGTGACTACATTATATGTGAATCTTTGTTTTGACTTCTCCTTTAACCAAAACTTGGTGAGAGTGTGCACTGGACGGACCACTTGGATCTTGCCTTACCTCTTCTGTGGCGGAAGGGAGTTGCAGTGTATTAAAAAGTGAGTCAAAGAAAAAAATCTCTCTGTTCGCCCTAAGGTGAAATCTTATATTTGACATAAGCTCACAGGGACTTAGAGGTCCGCACAGCACGAGTACTCCGACTGGGTGTGATGCCGAAGCAATGACTCCCTCCTAATTAAAAAGCGTAATGTGAGTCGTTGAGATGGCTGATTAAATTCGTGCAGGGATTAGGTCTGGCTGTGCAGCTGATCTCCCCGAGCGAAGGGTTTTGATGTGGGCCGCCGCATACGTGGAGGAGGGACCAGGGCCTGCCAGGTCAACGGACAGAGATCAAAGCCATACCATTCATCCCATTCCTCAACAATGTTTCCATAATGCTGCCTAAGACTGATAGCGGGGGTCTGACTGCCTGGGCAGCTGGAGCACATAATGGAGGGATCAGGATTCATTGGCACACACTGGAGAAGTGCTTTAGATATTTGTTTATTTGTTTGTTTGTTTGAATGGTTCTGATTCATGTCTCATTTGTCCTGGGTTTGATATGGGTTTTATTTGCTTTAAAGAGTCACATCATGAGCAGGCTTTTTTTCCACATTTTCTACTGTGCTTTTTTGGAAAAGTATATGGAATTTGGAATCGATTTAAACATGTTAAATGTGTTAAACAGAGCTGAGTCTATTTTCAGATTGATCAAAAGTGGCAGTTATAATGTAACAAAAGATTTCTGTTCTTTCTGTTTCTATTCATTAAAAAAATCATGAAAAAAGTAAAAGAATCAGCATGTTAGAATGATTTCTGAAGGACACAGTGACACTGGTCTTCTGAAAATTCAGATTTGCTATCACAGGAATAAATTACATTGTAAAATGTGTTGCAATTGAAAAGTAATTTTAAAGCGTAATAATATTTCACATTATTACTCTAACTGTACTTTTGATCAAATAAATACAGCCTTGGTGAGCCAAAAAAAATGTACCTCAAAATAGAGGTCAACCAGTATGTTTTTCAGGGCCGATACCGATTATTGCAGATCAAGTAGACTGGTAACCGATATTTTGAACCGATATATGTGACCCTGGACCACAAACCCAGCCATAAGGGACGATTATATAATCTGAAATCTTAAAATAAATAAGCTTTCCATTGATGTATGGTTTGTTAGGATAGGACAATATTTGGCTGAGATACGACTATTTGAAAATCAGGAATCTGAGGGTGCAAAAAAATTCTAAATATTGAGAAAATCGCCTTTAAAGTTGTCCAAATGAAGTTCTTAGCTATGCATATTACTAATCAAAAATCTTTTATATATTTACAGTAGGAAATTTACAAAATATCCTCAAGGAACATGATTTTTACTTAATATCCTAATGATTTTTGGCATAGAAGAAAAATCGATAATATTCATCCATACAATTTTACGTATACGTAAAATACGTATTTTTGGCTATTGCTACAAATATACTCGCGCTACTTTTGACTGGTTTTGTGGCCCAGGGTCACATATACATACAACAGCTCTGACAAAAACTTTTTTAAATGCTTTTAAATTATTTTATTGGCAAAATGGTTTTGAAAATGACTGATACCAATAACCATTAAAAAATGCCTCATGTCAGCACGGATAATCAGTTGACCCTTACCTCAAACTTTTGATCTGTAGTAGTTTTGGTTTTTGTTTTTGTTTTTTGTTTTTTAGTAATTAGTCCCTTTTTTTTTATTAGTCAGTATTGGATATTTAATTCCTAATTTCCGTGATTTATTCTGAAATTTATGGCATGATCTAATAGTAATATTGACTTGCTAATCTTTAAAATAACAATTTATTATTATAATTTAGTATTTTTATAAATTAATTAAAATGAATAAAAAAGGTAAATGTACTCTCTATAGCAGGTCAAAATTAATATACATTTTCACACTCTACGTTAAAATGTTGTGACGCCTAAATTCACTTGAACATTTTAAAACGTTCTATTTCAATTTTTTCAACTTTTGCTGTATTCTTGTTTTTGCCAGCATTCTGCGAATTAATTAACAAAATGGAATTTTGTTTCCCATTTTCCTCTTCCTTTTTTTTGTAGTTTGATATGATTGTAGCTCCACAAACTTAATCTCAAGTTGCGTAAAATTGCATGGACTAAGAGGAGATTTTTATTATTTTTTTCCTCAAAATGTTAAACCACCAGCAAACAAATGAATGTCAATTTAGGTCATTTTCTGGTTTCACAAAAGCGCAGGCCTCGAAATCCGTGAAGCAGAAAAAAAGCTGATGTAATGGGTTTAAGGGGAGTCAGACCTCCTCACCACCCCCAACACTTCTCCAACTTAACCACCCCAGATCCCTCCATCAGCAACAGCCAAATATGGCTATGTTGAATATTTCATTGGAGTTTCTTCTCCTTTGCCATCTCGGATCAGATGCTAATGCCACTCTGAGAGAGAGATAGCTGGTGAAGTGGAAACATTGGGGGGAGTGAGGTTTCTGATTCAGTGGTTTGGTGGTGTTTGGTATGGGGGAGGGCGGACGAGTGAAAAGGATGTGGGGAGGAGAATGAAGAGGAGAAATCCCAGCCTTGGCACTCGCACATGGTTCTCGCTCCTTTTTTGTTCTCCCAGCATTGCAGGTTTCTTTTGTACTGAATGCAACGCCTCCAGATTCCTTATAGTCGAGTATCAAAGACATGCACTGCCTTAGTACAAGAGACTTATGGGTAGGATGGGTGTGAGCAAACCAGTGAACTCAACACACACTGTCGAGTTCAGCCCCACTGAGTCCGAGTTAATCTCTCAGAAGTTTTTTTTTTTTTCTCCGCAAATCTCTCTTCTCATGGAGAAATATTGGTGTAACTGTATTAGCCTGCATAGAGAGACTTGTCCAACCTGATCTCTATATACACCCTTACATGAGTAATTGAATAGATTGAGGGCATTTTAGACTTCCTCCCGGTGGGAAAGCTCTCTTGGACATGATTTAGATGTCTTTAACCTTAAAATGACTGTATTGATGATCAAATGCTGCACTGACGGCTAAAATCTGCCTCCTTCCTGCTGTAGAACGAGAGAGATCTCTTTCTTAGCGCCGCTTTGTTCCTTTCCACCCATGGCATTGATACAACAATTCTTGTTTTGATGTGCTTCCAAATAGCTTCCGGTGTTGCAGTGTATGGCGTCCAAGATTTTCCCTTAAGGAATATACCAGAGGCCTTGGCTGTTCCTAAATTCTACCTGTCTTTCCTTGTACTGCTCTCATAACGCCAGGAAATGGCTTCGCCTTTTTTTTTTTCTTTTTTACATACACTTGTTTCCTCTGGAATATCATCAACCCAAGTTTCTTTCAAGTTCTCTGGAAAGGAGCTACGTGCAGGGAAAGGAAGAGGAAGAAATTCAATAGAACTAAAAGGGGTTTTCAGTCAAAGACAACTGAAGCTGAATAGTAGGGATGCATTAATAATAGCAAAAGTATTAAATAATAATAAAATTGAGGCTTTACAGTAAGGTTTGGTTGTCTAACACTATTAATCCAGTACCTAACATGAAATACATTTTCAGTATTTGTTAATTTGGGCACGTACGGAAGCCCATTTCCGCCACTGAATAAATTTATTTATTTTTTTTAAATGGAATTGTGAGTTTCTATGAGTTTATATCATGCAAATCTAAGAAAAAAAGTCAGAATTGCGAGTTCTCACAATTTTGAGGAAAAAAGTCAGAATTGTGAGATAAACTTGCAATTCTGACTTTTTTCTCAGATTTGAATGATATAAACTCGCAATTATGAGTTATAAAGTCAGAACAGTGGGATATAAACTACTGCGAGAAGTAGCCATAATTGCGAGAACTCACAAATGACTTTTTTTCTCAAATGTGAGTTTGTCTCACAATTCTGACTTTAACTCACAATTCTGAGGAAAAAGTCACAATTGCAGGATCTAAACTGACTTTTTTTTCCCCAGAATTGCGTGATATAAACTCACAGTTGTGAGTTATGAAGTCAGAATAGCAGGATATGAATTTGCAAGAAATAATTTGAGAAATTTGAATTTGAGACATTTGAGAAAAAAGTCAGAATTGTGAATTACTTTTATTTATTTTTTTTCTCTCAAATGTGAATTTGTATCTTGCAATTCTGATTTTTACTCAAAAATGGATATTCATTTTAAGCTTTGTTAATGTTCAAATTTAACAGTTCTATCAAACTGTTAGTGTTTCTAAAGATTAACTTTTAGTGACTCAGCTCTGTTTAACACATTTTACATGTTTAAAACGTCGTATTTCTGAAGGTGTTTCAATGAACACTGAAGACTGGAGTAATTGCTGTTGAAAATTCAGCTTTGGTATTGCAGGAATCAATGTCATTTAAAAAAATATGTTGAAGGGATAGTTCACCCCAAAATGAAAATCGTGTCATTAATTACTCACCTTCATGTCTTTCCAAACCCAAAAATCACACGGAGAAGAAATTGTTGAATAAAGTTATATTTTTTTTTATTTTCTTTGCACACAAAAAATATCCTCGTAGCTTCATAACATTACGGTTGAACCACTGATGTCACATGGACTATTTTAAGGATGTCCTTACTACCTTTCTGGGCCTTAAACGTGGTAGTTGCATTGCTGTCAATGCAGGGTCAGAAAGCAAAAATATCTTAATTTGTGTTCTGAAGATGAACGAAGGTCTTATGGGTTTGGAACGACATGAGGGTGCGTAATTAATGACACAATTTTAATTTTAGAGTGAACTATCCCTTCAAAATTTAAAAAAACAGTTGTCTTAAAATTTTTTAAATTGGCAATATTTCTGTTTTTACTGTATTTCTTACAATCTCCAAGCATTTTGAATGGTAAGGTAAAATGTGCATCTCTGCTGAGAAGTCACTGGTACCAGTAGTCAGTGCTCTGGAGACTTATGGAAATTCTATAATCTGTAGAACAGACTGAAGTCTGCATGTCATGCCTCATTAACTGATTATTGCCTTATGTCCTCACATACTTTGAACGCAAGCATAATGAAATTGGGCGTGACCTTCAATTTAATCCACATGTGGCCTTAAAATCCTCCATCCAGCCATCTCTTCACTGCAGTCCCACATGTATAATCAGACCACAGGTTTTGACCTGGAAATGGAGCGTTTTCTCCTGTAAGGCAACCTCCTTAAGAAAACAAATCTAAGGCAACAGAAACTTGATCTAACCTAGTGGCATAGCGAAAGGGGGACCGGTTAGCGAGAACTAGAGGCCGTGGAGGTGCAGAAAACACACTCTGGTTGTACAGTGTGCAATTTTCCATGGCCGCACATTCTTGAGTCCTATCATTCAACCGGCATTTATCTCTGTAACTTGAGAACGAGCGAGTCCAGAGGCTAGAGTAAGCTTTGAAGGATCTACCAGAGATTGGTCGAGGGATTCTCCACCCCCTTTTCCATGACTGGCTCACATTGGGGTTGTTCTTTTGATTGACGGGTGGCGTTGGCGCAGGGGCTGCTCTGGTTGACGGTGGGCTGAATTACCTCAGCCGGTTGCGTTGCAGCTGAGCCAAATGTTATGTGTGTGTAGAGGGGTGGAGGGTGATGCTTGCGGTCGAGTTATGTATGTGTGAGGTTGTCAGGGAATGGGTGGATATTTTGACTGGTTTGTCTCTTGGGAACCATGTTTTTGCTTTCTTTGAAAACAGGTCGCGCATGAGCGAGCGCTCATCTGTTTTCCAGTGGATTTGCATTGGTTCTGTCATAATTGTGACGGGAATGTAATGCGCTGCCATCTTATTACAAGCTTGTTCATGGTTTTAAAGGGGTAGCTCACCCGAAAGTGAAAAAATTGTCATTTTTTTTTTTACTCACCCTTGTGAAAACATTCAAGCCCTTTTAGATCTTGGCCATGGACCAAATTCCCTGATCATCCATGCCACTGATCTCAGAAGGTCATTGCATGTGATGGGATGTGTTAGAGACAGTTGGAGATGGTCTATATGGTGTTGACCTTTAAAGAGAGAGCTCACTGGATCAGCCCAGTCATCTCCAGCTTTACTTTCCCTCTTTCAAGAGCCGACCCAATGCCTGCACACTTGTTTAAGTGGTAAGACGTTAAGGTCAGTGTTGTATGTGTGTGTGAAAGAGAGGGCGTGAGTATAAATAGAAATGTCCAGTCTATATGTGCCTGTTAATTTTTAGAGTCATGGTTGTTTGTTTTCCACACAAACGAGCACTTGATAAGAACAAGCACTCATGTTGCTGGAATGTCTGACTGACAACAAGACACTAGAAACTTGTTTTCGTAATGCACATAAAACCCAGAGCTATGGAAATATGATTAGTGAATCCGCTCATTCTGGGAAGGATCAGCTCGAGTCTGGCCTGCGCCTGTGGAAATATGGAGGTGTATTACTCGCTTTTATAGTGACACATTTTTCTAGTTTATTATTTATGTTCTTAGCAGATGTTTGTACCTAAAAGAGACTTTGAAGAAATGTGTATGTTGTTTCTGGGACTGTTACTATATAGATGCACAGAATAACTGTGCAATAACAGTTACTGGTTAGAATGAATTAATGTCTGTAGATATTGTGTATATATTAATTATGCATGCTTATTTCCCCTAAATTTTGCATCTGGATTACTTTTACGACTCATGTAGTGTTAATTAATTAATTATACTAGTTATTTATTTAAATTTAATAACATGTTAAATGTGGAGTTTAATAAAATGAATATTCATTTTTTTAACACTATACATTTATAATAATAGCTCTTAGCCAATATATATATATGACTCATTTAAGACACGTGTAGAGTTAATTTATTAATCAATTATACTTATTTATTTAAAATTAATAACATGGTAAATATAGAATTTTGTGAGTCTCAAAATTAATATTAATTTTTTTTAAATGTACATTTATAATATAGCTCTTAGCCAATGTTTGTAAAAAAACATCTGCGAATTTCACACTATTACTGCAATATCAGTTTTATCAATTAATTAGTCTGTATAGATGATGTATATATTATGCATGCTAATTTCCCCTATCATTACATCTAGATCACCTTTTCCATCCTTTGAAACTCATATAGAGTACATATATTTATAAAAAAAAAAAAAAAATGTTTTGATGTTTTAACATCTCAAAATGTGCATTATAATGTGACACCTAAATTCACTTTAAGGATTTGAGATGATTGATTTTAGTTTAAAAAAAATAAATAAATAAATAAATAAAAATAAAAATAATAATATGAAATATATGAAAATAATAATCATCAGACAGAACTTTAATATTTTGAAATATTTTAGAAATTCTGTTTTTTTTGTTTTTTTTCTCTCATTTAAGGCGTGATGTATTTTTTAAAATTTTCTTAATATTCACACTCTTTTTGTTGGTGACCACTTTTTCTTCTCGTTCATTGCTCCATCAGCCTCTGCCACTCTCTCGCCCATTTTTTTTCTCTATGAAATATTTTTTGCGATGGCACGGCACTGGCCTGCTCATCGGTGGTGGCAGCAGTCATTCCTTGGCGCGGGAGCCCTCGTCTGTTCCAGCGCTCTAATCGCATTCCAACAGGCCGGGCAGCGGCTTGCTCCGCATTCCACAACTCTGGGGGCTTTCCAAGAGCCCTGCGCAGGCATTCCTCTATGCCGGGACCTTCAAAGCGAGGGAGGGACTTCAAAGGCATCGGTGAGGCTAGGTGTTGATGACTACAATCCTCCCGGGTACAGATTTACCCGCCTCCTGAACTTCAAGAGCGCTTGTGGTAGTATTCTGGCGTGCACTTTTGCCTTCCCTTCCCATAAATCATGTCATGTTAACTCTTGACGTATGCAGGTTTTTTTTTTTTTTTTTTTTTTTTTTGTACCTAGAGGTTGGCTCATGACAGGCTGATGTGTGAATGTTGTTGTCATGAGGCTTTCTCACTTTCTCTGATGTGGCAGTTTAAACTGAATGGTTTACAGTAGGTGTGAACTGATAGTTGTTGCATGACGAAAAGGAAGTTTTTATTTGTTGCACATTGCGACGACTTGATTTGTAGTTTTACATTTATGCATTTGGGAGACTCTTATTCTCCAAAGTGACTTGCACTACCAAGAAAGTCTGAATATTTTCACCATGAATACTTTTATACAGGATTGATCAAAAGTGACAGTAAAAGCATTACAAATTCAAATAAATGCTGTTTTTTTTTAACTTTCTATTCAAAGCATCCATGAAAATAATATTAAACAGAACAAATATTTTCAACATGGGTAGTAATAAGAAATGTTGTCGTAATGGAAATTCAGTTTTGCCATTACAGGAATAAATTATGTTTTCAAATATTTTCAAATAGAAAACAATAGTCGTTTAAATTGCAGTGCTATTTCACAATATTAGTTTTACTGTGTTTATAATACATTATAAATGCATCCTTATGCATAAGAGACTTTTTTTTTTTTTTTTTTTTTACATTTTTCTAATTCTAAGTTGTTTAAAACTATTAGCATGATTACGTTTTAACTCTGTCTTGTTGTCTTTTCTCATAATCCTCATGTTCCTGTTTAACTGTAGTTTGTATTTTGTCCTTCCAATAGTAGACATCAGAGACATCATTCTCACGCCATTGATGGTTTCAATCTCTACTCACAGTCTTATAATAGACTCGCCTGTCACTTCCCCTCTGCTAAAGATGTCCTCCCCGGTGGCTCGATGATACATATTTGAGTATTTACATGATATTAAGTGTTCGCTCTGGTCTGAACTGTACCATTTGTTTGCTTACGTCGTTGTCAAGGGGACAGTGTGTGAATGGTTTTTCGGGGAGACAGCATAAGAGGCCTCAAGACTCTCTCGGCGTTCCTGTGGCTCAAACAGTAGAGCTTGACGCCAAGGTCGTAGGTTGGATTCCCAGGGAGGACCTAAACTGTTCAAATATGTACTTGTAAGTGGATAAAAAGTGTCCGACGAATGCTTGAAGTGTGTACAGATGTCTTGGTTGTAAAGAAAAATGCTATCATAAAAGCAAACTGTCCTTGAAAAGCCACCAATGCACACAACCCGTTTTGAAAACCTTGAGCAAATCTTGAGATGCTTGTGGTTGGGGCTTCATGATGTCACCTCCTTTGCAGTGTGCGCTTTACTACTTAGCTGCATCTACATGGTTTCTGGGCAAGGAGTCTTTGTTGGCCAGAGGTGACTTTTGCAACTGTCGTTCCATCGGTTTTGTCTAGACGACAAAGGAGAGGAAGTCGCCTCCTTTGAAAAAGGGCCCAGTCTCTCTTTATGAGATAATATTACACCGTCAGAGCAGACCCCACCTGCAAGGCTTCTCCAGCTGCCACACTGTAACTCTATCTGTGTTCTCTTCAAGGCTGTGATCCCCTTTGAAGTTATTTCCAGCGCTTGGGAAACGAGAAGACACAAGCAATCAGAGCGGCAAGCTCCTCCTCTTTTCTCTCTCCGTCTCTCTTTTTGACTACATTCAAAAATGCTTTGACTTCTGTGTGCTCCAACTTTGGATATTTCCAACTTTTTGCAATTGCATTTTTGTGCTCCTTCCCTTTAAAAAATGTTTGTTTTGATTATTGCTTTTGCGGATCAGAAACACGTCGCAGTCGTAGTATGAGATTATAAATGACTGACAGCTTTATGGCTGCGGGATGAAAGCGAAGAGAGAGGAGGAGAAAGATAAATAGTCCAGGGCAAGTAGAGGAGAAGCCGTAGGCATCTGTCCCATTCCAGTATTTCACACTCTTCCGATAGACAAACCAGAATAGTGTTGGAGTCTGAGAGTACATCCTCTGTTTGGATAGTAGGTGGTAGTTCAGACGTCCAGCGCCAAAAGGAAACTGGCCCGGGTTGCCTTGTGTACCCAATGCAAAGCTCAACCCGCTATGTGTGAGCATTTGATTACAAGACGGCCTTCCAGTTTTATAGATGAGGAAATGGTAGAGATATGTAACAGCTGAGAGGGACTGACGGCTACGGAAGGGATCCACGTAGGGTTCAAGGGAAAATGACCTCCTGGTTTACGCCAGAGGGCACGGCTTCGCAACTGATGGACGGCGTTAAGCTACGGTTGCTGGCGTGAAATGCTTTCCATTTCTTTTCTCTCACAGTGCAAAAACAAGTGCTGTGTGGACACTTTTTATTTTATTGACAGTTTTATTCAATATTTGTCATGTCATATTTATTTGTTTTTAGTGAAAAATTAAACTAATGTTTCATTTTATTATTAATTTACTAATGCATATCATTTATAACTAATGTATATATTTTAAATTACACTTAAAGGGTTAGTTTGCCCAAAAATGAAAATTCTGTTATTGATTACTCACCCTCATGTTGTTCCAAACCTGTAAGACCTTTGTTTATCTTCAGAACGCAAATTAAGGTATTTTTGATGAAATCCGAGAGCTTACGGGTTTGAAACAACAGGAGGGTGAGTAATTATTGGCAGAGTTTTAATTTTTGGGCGAACTAACCCTTTAATTACAATTAATGACTAATAAGAAATAATTTATGCAAAAAATATTAAATTAAATTATTATATAATGATTCATCGTGTTGTAGTGTGTAATGGAAAGACTGTTTTTTATTAACACATTCTGACTAGCAGCAAAGTTCACATTTGCATTTCTGTCATTCTGAGCCAATACACATTTATGATGTCTATATGTGATATAATCTCATATGTACAGTATGAATGTAATATATTAGGGTAATTAATATGCTAGCAAATTGCCTCAGGTTACTGGTTGTCATTTACTGATTCCTGACATTGATTGGATTATTCAAAACACACAGATTTTCTAGATTTCTCTCCTCAGAAGTGTGCATTGGTAATTTCTTGCATTGCTCATTAACAAATTATGCCAAAAATCATTAGGATAAGTAAAGATCATGTCCCATGAAGACATTTTATAAATTTCTTACTGTAAATATATCAAAACCTTTTTTTTTTATTGGTAATATGCATAGCTAAGAACTTCATTTGGGCAGCCTTAATGGTGTTTTTGTTTTTTGTTTTGTTTTTTTTTTCTTTCAGCATTTTGATTTTGGTTTTTTGTTTGTTTTGCACCCTCAGATTCCAGATTTTCAAATAGTTGTATCTCAGCCAAAATGTTCCTGTCTTAACAAACCATACACCAATGGAAAGCTTATTTATTTAGCTTTTCAGATGATGTATATATCTCAGTTTCAGAAAAACTAACCAGTATGGGTGGTTTTGTGGTCAGGGTCACATATGTTCTTCAACCAGACAGTGGATTGGACCCATGTCCATGTGCAGCAAAATTTTCTGGCCAAAATTCTTCCTTCAGTGTTTTTTTTTTTTTTTTTTTTTTACAAGTTAAAGGAGAAGTCCACTTCCAAGATTCACATATAACGTACTCACCCCCTTGTCATCCAAGATGTTCATGTCTTTCTTTCTTCAGTCGTAAAGAAATTGTTTTTTGAGGAAAACATTTCTGCATTTTTCTCCATATAATGGACTGCTATCAGTTGTATATTGTGTGTGTATATATACAAAACCAATCGTTTCGCTAGATAAGACTCTTCTTTCTCGGCTGGGATTGTTTACAAACACATTTGGGATTGTTTGAAGCCGCATTTAAACAGCATTTTGGAAGTTCAAGATCAGGGCACCATATCACTCCATTATATGGAGAAAAATGCTGAAATGTTTTCCTCAAAAAACATGATTTCTTTACGACCGAAGACAGACAGACATGAACATCTCGGATGACAAGGGGGTGAGTACATTATATGTGAATCTTTGTTTTGGAAGTGGACTTCATTAAACAATGGCTGTCTAAAATGACATACCCTCTGAGTAGCTGCTACTTTTAAGTAATTACTTTGCAACCATTAAAAAGTATCTGTGTTGTAATATGTGTAGTATAAATTTAATGCGGACATACTTAATTCGCCATCGCCATGTTGTCAAGTGACCTACCAGTGTCAGTTGCATTGCTTCACTGCCATTTAGGGCTGTCACTAACAATTATTTTGGTTATCGAATCATTGGTTGAATAATCTGATGATTAACCAAGTAATCGTATTATTATAATTCATTCTTTGCAGTAATAAAAATAGACCGAAGCGAACAATAGCCTTTAAAATGACTTAAAATGCATATATAATAGCAATGAGGCAATAAGAATGAGTTTATAAGCAAGTAATCATATGGTTTTATTGAACAAAACTGTTAAGATGCATAATGCATTATAAACAATAGAGCTAACATACATTACACATTATAACAAATGCTTGAAGTGGGGGCCAACGGCCCTGATGATTGTTTTTACACTTTACTGCGCAATCTAATCCTTGTTTAATACTGGTTAAACAACACTGAATTCAAATGTCCACTTAATCTTTAATTGTTTCTTTATGACAGAAATGCTACAGCCACTGTAATTTCTTGAAATCTGGACATCAAAAAGTGTAAACTCATAGTGAGGGTTTGAGCTTTTATTTTTGAATGAGTTAGCATATTGAGAAAGATATTGATGTATTCTTCTGTGTTTTGTTTAGGTGATTTGCCTTACAAATCTGATGAAATGGCGCACGTTGCGTTCCCAGATGAATGTTATAATAAATGCAAACTCACAACAATATGCAGAGATGGAGTTTGAGATGCTCACCCGTGAAATCCACCTCCGGTATTTTAGCGGTTACTCGACACAGGCAAAATGCAATCGAGGATTTTTTTAAAATTGAGTACTCGAATTGAATCAAGGAATCGCGACAGCCCTACTGCCATTCATGAATGTTTTCCCATGGCATCATGGGATATTGAAGTGTTCACTGAATGCGCATTTCAGAATCTCATTGGAAGGCTATCCGGGAACTTTTTGCCTACTATATACTACACATCAGCCTGCTTTGGCTGCCTCTAGTACTCTCAAACATTGGTTTATTCTTGATCACTATATCTTTAGTGCCTCTTCTAAACCTTGTACCTCAGAAGTATCGCACTCTCTGTCTCTGTCAACCGCCAAAATACAAACGGAGAGGGAAGCCAGCAGCCATCTGAGGCTCCCGTGCACATGGCGTTCGCTCGGCACTGAGAACTCCCAGCACTCTTGCTTGTTTGAAAGGCTCTTGGCCTTGTTTGAAAAGCTGCCCTGAGAGCCGCGGCCGAGGACAGAGTTTCTCTAAGTGGCTACGGGCCCGGGAAGGGGGGGGGGGTTGTGAAGCCCGCTTGTGGCTTTGATCAAATATTCCCCCACCTCTCCTGGCAGGATGGTCTGTTATTCCAGGAACTATTCCGCACTCCTGCGGCAGGGGGTGGGGGTGGGGGCTGGGTGACGGGCACAGGGTCAGAACTGGGGAAAAAAAGCGGGAGGTTGGTGAGACCAGCGGCATGAGGAAGGAAAGAAATTGCCCCTTGCAGAAGGAAAGAGTTTTTTTTTTTTTTTTTTTTTTTTTTTCCTTCACGGAATTTTCTCAGCTTGAAGTCGACGGACTTGTGGCCTTGTTGCCGTGAATGATATATGTCCCGTGTCAGATTATAGTTGCGGTTAAGTAGGTTTGTTAGTTTTATACTCACTAATCAGAGGGCATAAATTAGCTATGAAAAATCTTGGTGTCAGGTTACTTGGGGTTGAAGCCAGTGAAAGTGGTTGTAGTGTGGGTTATGGAGTGGAGTTTGATAGCAGAGTGTATCCTCGGGCTAGCTGGGCTTTTTGATTGTTGTGGGTGAAATTGATACTGGCCTTGACCTAAATGCCATGCCTGTGGCTGCGACTCATCTGTTCTGTGTTCTCTACTACTGGACCACAGCCACGATCCATGAACGCTTGCTCTGTGTGTACCAACGCGTTTAGGTCAGCTTTGACGATAAGAGGTCTGTGTTTTTAAAACATTTAGGCTACTATCTGCTGGTTTGATTTTAGACCAGCTCTGTTTAGTGTCCTATAGTCTTGCAGGCTTTGACTCAACTGACTTTTTATTTAAGTGCACATGGTCATTTATCATCTCATTTGAAGCAGTTGTGCTTATTATAATATTGTGTGTTGGTAATGGCTTCAGGCTCTCCCTTTGCATGGGTTTCAGAAGAAGGAAACTATTTACTTGATTTTGATTGAATTACAACCGTTGTAATTCAATCAAATGCATGTTTCTACCAGTCACTGGATTATCTGAAATAATGACTACCTGCACAGTTTTGTATCAGTACAGTTTAACTGATTCAGTTCCAGTGTTGTTGTTGTTTTGAACTGTTCAAAGTGAATTAAAAAAAATTCTAAATAGTGCTGGGTGCTTTGACCATTGTCATTGTATCAAGTGGTTTGATGGTTTATCATGACCCCACACATTCCAAATAAACATGCTTTATATCCACCTTATTTTTCTTCTAAAAGTGGGTGCGGACGTTTTATGTGTGTGTCTTCCGTTCTTATCCACGTCCAGCTATTTTTAGCTGTACAAAACAGCTCGTTCTGCTGCTTGATATTGCAAATGGGTGTGTCTTACCATATTATTTTAATGTATTATCTTAATTACAAACACACTGGTTTGTAGTGCAAACAGTTTTACCATTTACTGCATGTTGATATTCCCGCTAATAAACTGGAAGTCTCGCCCATAGGCTTACTTCCGCATTGAAGAATAAGGTGGATAGAATGCGCAGTTTTTGATGTAAATTAGATTGTATCATTTCAAAATTTAAAGCAAAAATGTTCTGACCCTAGCTTTGCTGAACAAAAACCAAAACAGCAGACAGGCTGAATGAGAACACAGATTCACTCTCTGCGAACAGGTGGCGCTTATGGAACAGCAGCAATTCAGCGTTTTACTTGGTTACTGCTGTTTTAAAGCTGGGCTTTTAAATACTACATTACTATGCATACAGAGGTAAAATAAAAAGAGAAAACCATCTAAACTTTTATGAAGACAGTCAGTTCCCCTCAGAGATGCAATCATATAAACCCCTCATCCCCAGTTCAGTATTTAGAATTTTCTTCCTATATTTTGTGCATCATGAACAGTAAACTTGATCTGCCTGCTACAGTATTTTCTTCTCTTAATGTCCATCTCCATTGTCTCTGGGTTCTGTTAATTATAGTTGGTTTGTTTGGCCAGTTAAAGAATTAGTTGTGTGTTACTAATAGTTCTAAGTTTTCCAACCGTTGTCCTCTCAATTAACAACCCTGTGTTTGTTGCTTAGCCAATTGTGCCGGTATGCCAGGGATCATTTTTATTATTATTTTTTTTTTTTAATCATATCGTTTGCGTAATTCAAACCGGTTTACAGTTTGGACCGGTGTATCGCCCAGAAACAGAATATTAGAATTCAAAATGCTAAAACTTAATAAAGCTAAACAAAAAAAAAAAAAAAAAAAACTCCAAAGCTAATAAAAATGACTAAAACGCATAAAATGACTTGTATTAAAATGAAAACATTGAAATAAAAGCTAATACTTTATATTAATAAATACTATAATATTATCTAAATAATACTAAAACAACACAGCAAGATTTGCACCTTCCTGTTCACATTATTACATTATATAGAGTAAAAGATTAATCTTGGGCTTTTGAGACACAATATTGGGATTGTGCAAATAAAGAATGAGATTAAATAAAAAAAAGTCCTACTATTTGGTGCAATGAAAGAAACCAAGCGTGGCCTGAAATCTTTTTATGAGTGTTTTTGATATGAGTTGAAGCTGGCCCCCACTGTTATGAATTGGCCCCAGGCAGATGTGCGAACACATACTGCTTTCTTTGAATTGCAGGACTCTTTGAACCCCCAACAAGTTTTATCAAACACAGTCAACCCATCAAAAAAAAAAAAGCCTTAAATGGGTGCAAGAGAAACTCTTGCTACCTGGACTGATTCTGTTGAGGAGGCTGAAACACTTGATGATCAAAGCATCAGTGAATTGAGCGTCTGACAAAGTTTGCATGTGGTTCGAGAGGCATTTTGATGTTTTTTGAGATAGGACAGCCAGTGGAGGCCTTTCCTATTCTGACCAAATCAGGTCAACCCTCGTTCACAGGCGAGGAGGAGAAACAAACAGTTTATGTTTGTCCATCTGTCCTTCTTGCTATTTTTCAAACACTATTCTAAAAATATTTGAAAGGGTTAGTGTAACCATTATTTAGAAGGACATGCTTTTCTTCGTACATATCATCCTTTTATAGTTATCATCAGACAAACACAAATAAAGGAGGTGAAAAGAGTCACTTTGGCTGCTGTCCATATTCCATGTATAGAGATAACTTGCATGGCTAGCTCCATTGAGAATCAGTTATTGCATTGCAACACTTTATGTGCTGCACTCAATCCGCTCATGCTTAAGGTGGAACCGGGTATAAAGAGTTTGACTGCCTGCCGTCATGTGATTTTATTGAGAGTGTTGCCCATGAAAGGAATACACATGTGAACAGCTGTACAAGAGAAGGGTAGATGATGGGTTGCGGAGCTGAACAAGGGACACCTCTTTTGGTGGTTAAAGAAGAAACGGCTGGGCGACGCGCAGAATGATGGACAGAAGAATGAGGGGGAGAGAGATTGGGGACCCTGGGATGGAGAAAAGTGTGGGCATTCTGCCAGTCGTGGGGGCCTACTTGGGAAATGTGTTGGGGCAGACATGGGCATTGGTGCATGCGTGTTTTAAAATAAGAGTCCGTAGTGCAAATGGTTACTGGTGTAGGGTGTGACTTTTTGATTTTCTTGCATGATGTATTTCAGTTATTGCAAATTAACCTCCCATATCAACATATTGCACAAACATAACTTAGGTAGTTGCTTGGGGAGCAATGTCAGCACACTCCAGAAAAGTAGGCTAAACAACATGGGAAATGAAGGAAGATGTCTGTAAATGTGTTTGCAGAATGTCATCTTTGACTTCTGACAGGCCACTTTTGCGAAACTGCAGATAAATCCAATGAGCAATCCTTGTTGAAATGCAAGGTTCCCAAAGAATGCATTCAAGATGGTCACTGATTAGAAAATGCATCGTTAAGTCAGAGTCTCATAGCATAATCTTACATTTTTGCACGAGAAACTAGGTTAGCAGTAGTACTTTAATATATTGTCAGTTTCACTGGCACAACATCAGCTAAGTTTCATGCAAATATGGAATCCAAGGCCTCTCGGGAGCTGATGTGGCTTTTGATCCCTGAGTTAAGATGATAATCAGCTTTTTCAGAGTGTTAATCCAATTTGTTCATTTGGAGCAGCACTTCTTAGCATATTTGCCCCGAAGCTCTCAGCTATGGGTAGGGAACAGGTCACTAAGGTCAAACCAGTTGTCATGGTGTTTTTTTTTTTTGTTTTTTTGTTTTTGTTTTTAAATCAGGTTTTTTTTAATATAATAATGAAGTGTAATGCTACTTATACTTTAAAGTAAAAAGTAAGTATTAAAGAAGTCCACTTCCAAAACAAAGATTCACATATGTACTCATCCCCTTGTCATCCAAGATGTTCATGTCTTTCTTTCTTCAGTCGTAAAGAAATTGTTTTTTTGAGGGAAACATTTCAGCATTTTTCTCCATATAATGGACTGGTATGGTGCCCCAATTTTGAACTTCCAAAATGCAGTTTAAATGCGGCTTCAAATGATCCCAAATGCGGTTGCTATTTTAATAGAAATAATACAATTTATATACTATTTAATGTCAAACGCCCATCTTGTCTTACTCTGCCTGGACTGTTTTTGTTCCGGTTCATGACAGTTAGGTTATGTCGAAAAACTCCAATCTCACTTCTCCCTCAACTTCAAAATCGCCCTATATCGCTTTATCTTTTTTGTTAAGGGTGTTTGATCTTCTTGCATGTTCACTTTGCAAAGACTGGGTTGGTACTTCTGCAGTGATGTAGGATGATTTTGAAATGATTTTTGAAGTTGAGGGAGAAAATACGATTGGAGTTTTTCAACATACCCTAACTGTCTTGAGTCAGAATACACAGAGTTTAGGGAGAGAAAGGCAAGATGAGCATTTTAGATTAAAAAGTATTTAAATTGTACTTTTTTATGAAAATAACCAATCGTTTCGCTACATAAGGCCCTTCTTCCTCAGCTGGGATCGGTTTACAACCGCATTTGGGATCTTTTGAAGTCGCATTTAAACTGCCTTTTAGAAGTTCGAAATCGGGGCACCATATCAGTCCATTATATGGAGAAAAATGTTCAAATTTAAAATCAGAAACCTTTAATGTTGAAGGGTTGCTGGCAAGTCAGTATATGCGCTGCCGAGTGAAGAGCATAAGTGAAGCACGTCAGTGAATGAAAAGCCACAGTTTTGCATTTTGCTTTGAAAACGGCAGTGCATAACCTAGATTTATGCTTTCAGTTTGAATGGAAATCTTATACAGTATTACACTTAGACAATCTAAAACGGTGATTGTACATTTGCGCAAATGAGCAGTCTGAACTCATTTAAACAACGCATTTTTTTTTATTTTGGTGGCGCAAATGCACCCATATTACCTCATAAAGGAGGTTATTATATCTCTGTTTATTTTTCCAGATTGATATCTTTTGGTTGGAATTCAATTCAAGGCCAGCAAAGCTTACGCTATCATTCATTTAATATAAAATCCAGGAACACGTCCATGAAATGATTGTCTGCTGAAGCTAATAGCACTAATAAAGTAATAAACTGCCATGCTCAAACAATTCATGGCCTCATTCAGCGGTTATGTAATTCCTAAATAATCTTTAACCTAGTTTTTTTTTTTTTTTTCGTTTTAGGAGGGTTTTATCTCTTGGAAGATTTTCATTGATAAACGTCCATGTTGTCAATTTTCAACACATCAAAAGCGCTAGATTTCACACTTAGAACAACTGACAGATGGGATTTGAGCCAAGTGGAGAGAATCTGTTCTGATGGTTTGGTGCACACCTAATGATGGTAATCATCATGTCTGCACCACGCAGACCTTTTAGAGTTTCCACACCTTTGCTGTTTTGTGGGTGTGGCGTGGAACGTCAGTGTAGGGCAGTTTATAAAGGAAGTGAAGTTATGGCGCAATAACATGAGGTCAGGTTAACCCTTATCATTTGAAAGTGCACCTCTGCATGTCATATTACAATATTAAACTCTTTAAATTTATTTAAACAAAAAACTAAATCAGTGCGTTTCATCTTTCCTAAAACTCGCAGTCTCGCAGTGAGTCTTTGCAACAATTTCCAGTCTGTTTTCTAATCTGTCTTTTTGAGAATGGAAGAGTATGTGGCTAGAATTTGGAATGAGACATTAAAGGAACTTTTCTTTGTCTTTCAGATGCACCCTTTGGGCCTGTGTAACAATAACGATGAAGAGGACTTGTACGAATACGGCTGGGTTGGAGTGGTCAAACTGGAGCAGCCCGAGTTGGACCCCAGCTGCCTTACTGTACTTGGCAAGGTAAGAATGGCGCTCAATGTTTACCTAACGTAGTATATTAGTTCTGTTCATAAATGTTAATGACTTCTAGGCACAAATTATTGTATTGAAAACAAAGGTATTTGGAGATATTTATTGCATAGAGTATCTTTTCATGTTGCATTGCCTGCTGGTCAAAGGCAGTTTTGTCACAGCCAGACAGAAGTAATTCCACTTCGATTTATACAGTTTTGCATGAACTATTCAATGGTTTTGTTGTTCAAGACTGTCATACAGTACTATCCAAGTAGTGTCACCTGATTTGTGGAACTGCTGTGGTAAAATACTTTCAGTGTGGTGTTGGCTACCATTTGCGCTTTTTAGACACACTGAACAAATCCAGACGCAGATGAAGCGTTTCCTAATTGGCTGAGCTCTCTGCAGTCTCAAGACACCAATATCTGTTTGCATGTTTGATCTTTTTATGGGGAAATTTGAGGATTTCCACACATTTATACTCAGCAGGACGCTCTTGCTCTAAAACGGCTAAATATTTTCCCATGTCTAATGCTGGAATGGGCTTAACGTTACACATAACACACTCTTTCCCTTTTGCATTCTCATTGAGATGTTCTCAAATAATCATTCATTTTGGTTTCTACTGTCGTCTTTTTGGCATATGGGAATTGTTGTGTTATGTCAAGTTGTTTCAGTATACTACTCTTGTTAGACAAGCAGCATAAATGAAGTATGCAAACAGATCTTTATCAGGAAGCCACATCTGCATCAGTTAAGGTTTAATCTTAGCGTGAAACCAACACAAATGGCATTCGAAAATAAATTCCGAAAATCAAATGATATGATTTCCGGAAAGTTCACGTTAGGTGAATGGGGGGTAAACACATTCCATCTCTTTTTTTCTTTGATAATAATGGGATAGAAAAACATCCTCCCCATCTTTTGTGCCAGTGCTATAATTAGAGAGTCGACTGTCATAATCGGGCCTCTGATATAGGCCCGCGCTCAGCTGGGGTTCTCTTTCGAGTCCTGGCATCAGTGTCTGTCCGGTCTCACCAGTGTCCCTTTGACCCGCTTGTGCCAGTCTGTCCCTGCTGTGCCACCCGAGCCCTTATTTTTGTTTTTCTTTTCCTTTCACTGTCTCTTTTATCTTTCCGCTGTTGTTTGAACATGCACTATTGTTCTTAATTTTGGGGTTAATAAGATTTTTAATCGTTGTACACAGCAAGGATGCATTCAATTGCTCAAAAGTGATAAAGACATTTATATAATGTTGTAGAAGATTTCTATTTTAAAAAGAAATACTGTTCTTTTGAACTTGCTATTCATTAAAGAATCCTGAAAAAATCCATCACGGTTTCCACAAAAATATTAAGTAGTGCGATACTAATAATAATAGTTACAAATTTCTAAAAATCTTTCCCTAAGTTTTTAAACTGTAGTACATGCAGTATAAGTAAAGAGCATCCTTTTCAGTGACTCTCTTTTAACCAACCAGTATTTGGTTAAAATGAATGGCCTCATTATGTTTAGTTACTTGTTTGGTTACTTAATTTTAAGGACTGAACCGGTTCGCATTTTTGCCATGTTTATCCAAAAATTAAAAATCTGTCATTTACTCAACCTTACATCACTGCAAAACCTGGTTGACCTGGAAGATATTCTGAAAAATGTTGGTAACCAAATAGTTTCTGTTCACATTGACACCCATTATATGGAAATACAATGGAAGTCAGTGGGAACCAAAACAGTTTGGTTATCAACATTAGTCAAGATTTTGAGTGTACTTTCTCTGTAAGTATGTGTGCTGGTTTGAAACCCTCAGTGATGGCAGTAATTTCTTAACAATTATTGTTCTTAAAATTGTTTATTTTTTTTTTGGCTTTCAGCATGAATATGTTAGCCTTAAGGTTATCTATAAGTTAGTGTGTTCCAAAACAATGACAACATTTGCATTTACAAGATATAAGCATTCAAAACTTCCGCCAGTATGTGACCCTGGATCACAAAATCAGTCATAAGTAGCAGGTATATTTGTATATAAGGTATATAACAGGTATATTTGTAGCAGTAGCCAACACTACATTGTATGGGTCAAAATGATCGATTTTTCTTTTATGCCAAAAATCATTAGGAGTAAAGATCATGTTCCATGAAGATATTTTGTAGATTTCCTATTGTAAATATATCAAAACTTAATTTTTGATTAGTAATATGCATTGCTAGGAACTTCATTTGGACAACTTTAAAGGTGATTTTCTCAATATTTTTGTTGCATCCTCAGATTCCAGATCAAAAAAATGTCCTATCCTAACAAACCATACATCAATGGAAAGCTCATTTATTCAGCTTTCAGGAATATAAATCTCAATTTAAAAAAAAATTGATTTGGTCCCTCATGTGGTCGAGGGTCACATATGGGTCAACAGTTTTGATGACGTCACTCTGCACTTCAACTTCTCATCAAAATTTCTGTCCAAGCAAATTACGATCTCTAAAATCCAATGAGTCCCATCCCTAAACTATAAACAAACGCTGAAGCTGCGGCTGAAATCAGTCAGTTGTTCACAGAATTAGTATTTTCTGAACAGTGAATGGCATGTTGTGCACTATATAGGGAATAGGGAATGATTCAGACAGTGTAAATATGTTTTCCCATTGGGGCAAAAGAAGTCTGGTTTCGCACTGTGTTGCGCAAACCGCCGCAGTATGCACAGTCTGCTCCAATCCAGAGACACGATAGCACGGAGCAGATCATATGCATAAATCGGCACAGACCACAAACGGATCGGACCCATTTAAATTCTACACAGAATGGTATATTTTATAGCGATATTAGGGTGACCACCCATCCTGATTTGCATTGTACCGCACAGCATTTTCACCCCTTGTCCCGTACGTTGCATATTGAGAAAATGTCCCGCATTTTCATCAGTCTGTTGGTTTTTAATTGTCATATTAAGAAAACGTACAAATGTTCTTTTGCCTTTTTTGAGTGCACACAGAAAAACACGATATTCCCCATTCATTTTAACCAATTAAAAAAAATTAATGCAGTTATTGGACGTGTCTTTGTTCTTATTTTAATAGTTTGTTTGAGGTGGTTTCTATGGCATTATTTTAATGACAAATGTTCAGAGAGCATTATTGTAATGCAAGGGTGCATCAAAATATGCGAACATAAATCTCTTCTCCCGTAGTTGGATTCTCTTTACTCTCACACAAAACAGATGCGCTTTCTCTCGCTTACATCAGTATTTACATAGCATAACAGTAGTAAATGTATCTGTCTCACACGTATCTCGCATTGTCCCGCAAAATCACATCTACTGTCCCGCAACAGATCTATTAACAGGTGGTCACCCTAAGCGATATGGATGAGACTCTGTCAAATGCGGCTTTACCGAGCTCAACGGCTCTGGCCCAAGCTGTGATATAGACAAAACGCTGTTGGCTTTTTAAAAAAAGGTCTTCCTGTTTCAGTTGAAATTAAGTCAACACAGATTAACGCTGTGTGTTTTAAAGCACTTCAGTGGACCTTTAAGCTGAAAAGCTACAAAATAAGCTACAAAATTGTTCTGATCAAAATGTGACAGTTTGATTCTGAACAGCTCCTTACCTACTGTGATGTGCAGCGTGAAGTGGGTCACGTTAATGGTTTGTCTTCACTTTCAAGATATGAGCGTCTCAGGTTCGTCATGTGTATATTTGAGAAAAGGTCATGTAGGCTTCTCTGATTTGTGTAAGGTCTTGACGGAGCTGCCCCGCTGACATGTATATGTACACAGTTTCTTCCTCCGTTTCCTGTCTCTGTCCGCAGAGAGCCATCGCACCGCTCACCTCCCACCTCTCCTGCTTCCTCTCTCGTTCCTGCTCATTCTTTTGTTCTGTTGCACCACTCATTCTCACCTAGACTAGTCACATTGCAATGTGGATTTTCTCATTGGGAATCATTAGGAAACTAGTTTAAAGTGTTTATGGATCATTCAGGTGTATGCCTGACCTGAAGTCTAAAGCTTTGTGCAATAAGAAACAGCAAGGATGTGATGTCATGAAGAAACCCAAGTTCTGGTTTTGCTGGTTTTTGATGACATTACACCAAGTAATTTTCCCCCACTTCCTTCCATTCGAGAAATTAATGACATTCTTACAAATGTGTAATGGTGTAAAAAGCTTTTATTCCTCGCAACTTTTAATCTTCCAATGACTAAGTGCAGTGAAACTTGTTTCTTGCTTGCATATCGTACACAGATTTTGTTGTTTCTCCTGTGGTGAATGTACTTCATTAATTCCCAGCAGGTTCCTCCTCTTTCAAGGGCCGTCTTGATCTGTTTGTTGGTCTCTCTCTTTCTTTCTCTCTTTTTTGTCTCTTTGCCAGCATGATATCCTTTTTTCCAAACAGTGCTCTGCTCTGACACATTCTGTCCTTTCATCTCCCGACCGCATACTGAGTCTTCCCGTTCCCATTGCATCAGTCCACATGGCTGTGTGTGTGCGTGTGTGTGAAACAAGTTTAAATAGTATCTGCTTTTCTCTTCCAAGTTTGTTCACATAAACAAGTGGAAATGACCATATATCATGGTTAACACATTTCTTATTGTTGTCAATATTGAAAACAGTTTAAAACTGCTGAATATTTTTGTGGAAACTCTTGTATCTTTTTCTGTGACTTAACCAGCTTAATGCATCTTTGCTGAATAAAGGTATTAATTTCCATCAGATTTTGTTTTCTGACCCCAAACTAGATAGATATCACTAGTCATATGATAGTGTGTAAAAACAGACTGAAACTTAAGTCATATTGCCTTGAAAATCTCGCCTGACAGCCATAGTCACCATTTGCTATAAACAGCCCCTTTGTGTTCCACTGAAGCGAGAAAGTCATACGTGTTTTTGAAAGACATGAGGGTGAGTAAATGATGACAGGATTTTCATTTGCTTTAAATGTTTATCATTGCAACATCTGCAGTATTTGCTTCACCTTTGCTTTTAATTCCTTTTACAAATTTGTGAAAGCATCTAAGTGAAAGTGTTTGAATAGGCTTCTAGGTGTCCACACATATACATGTATGCATTTTCCTCATACATCACCATTTGATGGACTCCTTTTTGATGAGCTGGAACATTGTTTTTTGTGTGCCGTAATTGCGCTAGAAAGGAAGCTAAATCCTGATGCAGGCCGGAGGCGGCTTGAAGCACCTCCACCCACCTGCTGCTTGACTGCATGGCGCTTGAGTCAGCTCAATTAAAAACCAGAGAGAGATGAAGTCGTGCCACTAGAGCAAAGATGTTGATGAAGAAGTGTTTTGAATTTGAAGCTCAAACTTTTGTCTATTTTTTTTTTTTTTTTTTTTTCTTTTCTTCTTAGGATGTCAAAATAAGTTATTTTAGTATTATTTATATACTACTACTGTAGCATTTATTAATATTTTTAATTAGTTAATTATTTTCAATTTTAGTTTTAGTAATTTTATGTACTTTTTGTTTTTTTTAATTATATTTATTTTTTTACTTTATTTTTTTCCCCCAAGTTACTATCATACATTATCCACACTATCATATGACTTTAAAAGACTTTAAAAATAGTGAATAATATCTATATAAACACTACTGTTCAAAAGTTTAGGCTCCAGAATTTTTTATTTTTTATTTTTTTTATTTTATTTGTTTAATTTTATTTTATTTTTTATTAATTTAATTTTATTTTATTTTTTATTAATTTTATTTAATTTTATTTAATTTTATTAATAATTTTATTTTTCAGCAAATCATTATCAGTCAAAAGTGACAATTTTGTGGCAATGTACAAGTATATTTCAGATAAATGCTAGACTTTCTAAACAGTTTTTTTTTTTAACACTATCCATCATATGACTTTAGAAGTTTATTTTATTTTATTTTATTTTATTTTAATCTTATTCAGCCAGGCATTAATGATCAAAAGTGAAAATTTTGTAGCAACGTAAAAGTATATTTTAGATAAATGCAAGTCTTTTTTAACTTGGTTTCTCAAAGAATCTTTTTCTTTATTCTTAGAATGTTGAAATCAGTGTTTAATATTATTTATATACTATTATATTTTATATATTTTTTTTAAATATTATAATTATTTCGCTTTTATTATTTTCAGTTTACTTTTAAAGTTTTAGTTTTGATATTTACTTGTCATTTTTATTAATAGTTGTTTTTTTTATATATAGTTTGAATTTATTTTCATATAACTTTTAGTAATGTTAGTATTTTTTCAAATTCCGTTTAAGTTTTTAAGTTCAAGTTTTTCATCTAATATTTATAGTTTGTTTTATTTCAGTTCAAATTCAGTTTTAGTTCAGTTCATGAAAAGTAGTTTTCATACTTGTAGTCAACAATAACAACACTGGTAGAAATGTCAGTGTACGTCTTTCGATCGTGACGTATTGGGTTTAGTGAAACTTTGCCTTTACTTTTCCTTATTAACACACACACACACACACACACACACACACACACACACAAACACACCATCTAGAAGTAGCAGGAGCGGGTGGGCTAGGGGGGGACGGTTAGCGTTTTTGAAGCGCAGAGCGCCGATGGGGCCCTAGCTCTGGGGTTTCTCTTTTATGTTTGTGTATGCCTCAACTTGCTGATATTATCTCACTGGGTTTTCCTTTGCTTGGTGTCAAAGGTTCTCTCCCAGTGGGCGGAGCTTCTCCCGATTGGCCGACAGGTTTCTGTCCCTCCGCAAGTATGAAATCATGGCTTTGGAACCCACTGAGTGAGTTGCCATGGCCACTGGGAAGCTCCCTGTGTCATGTGTTTCAAAGTGAACCGAGGCCTGGCAGAATTACCCAGCCTTCAATGGGAGGCAAAATGACCATTATTAGACTTCACAGTCCTGGCCCTCTATTTAAAGAGAGAAGAAAAGAAACCCGGGGAGCTTAAGACAAGGGCTCGAGGAAAAGCGAGCGGAGGGGAACGAGTGAGAGCGAGAGAGGGAGACGGATAAGCCGCCAGGGAAAATGTCATGGCGGTATCTAAGTTCAAAGAGCTCCCCCAGGAAGTATTTTGTTTTAGTGTTTACAAGAGAATGAAAATCAAAGACTTCGCAAATCACCTGTGGATTTTTCCAGACCGGCCTTCCAAAACCATTCGAGCAGAATACGCGCAACGCGTCACTTTGGGGTGGTGCAGCGAACAGAGCGTGTAATGTTGTGTCTGCCAGATGCGGTAATAGTATGTGTGTGTTTCTCTTTGAACGCCGTGCCACGCTGGGATGGGCTGAGCCACTTGGCGGGCTTTTTTTTTTTTTTTTTTCTCTTCACTTTTCCTTTCATGGATTAAGTTCCATCCTGGAGTTTTAAGACTCTTTTATACTCCGGAGGGGGGTGGTATCTGTGTGTGTGTGTGCGTACGTGCGTGTGAGGAGGGCTTGTGTAAGGGGGTCAGCTGTGAGTGACTTGGAGGGC
Source organism: Cirrhinus mrigala (assembly GCA_036247105.1). Lineage (NCBI taxonomy): Eukaryota > Metazoa > Chordata > Actinopteri > Cypriniformes > Cyprinidae > Cirrhinus > Cirrhinus mrigala. The sequence goes on along the minus strand of CM070011.1, from coordinate 38,097,057 downwards.
TACAGAAAAAGAGAAGGGAGAAGAAAGCGTTAGCACACCTGCTAATTGAGAGGAAGTTGAGGACTTGACGGAGGGGGGCGAGGGATAACGAAGGAGGGAGGGAGAGGGGAGGAACAGTCCTAGTCCATGAGAGGGAGATGCAGAAAAACAGCCTAGAGGAGATTTTTCTGCAGTGTTTCTTTTCAAGTCTGCTTAAAATCAAAATGGACCACATTTACTTTCAAAACACAAGTTTTCATGATTAAATAATTTATGCATTTGGCAGAAGTTTTTTTTTTTTTTTTTTAATCTGCAGTGCGTTCGTTGTGTCAGTGTTTTGATAGGGCTTTGAACCCATGACCTTGGTGTTGCTAGTGCCTTGTTCTACCAGTTAAAGTTTTTTTTTTTTTTTTTAATATTGTGTATTATTTAGAAATTATGTGATATTTGTAATGAAAAATGATATTTTCACTGCAATGCATGCTTTTGTTCAATGGAAGGTTTCCATGGATGTTAAAATTTCTTCATGAAACAACACTCTTTAAAAAATGCTAAGTTAAAAACAACCCATTTGTTATTTGGCAACCCAACACTGGGTAAATATTGGACAGAACACATGTTGGTTATTTTGACCCAGCTGGTTGAGTTAAATGTTTTTACCCAACATGTTGGCTTGTCCCCCTGTAGTGAAAATCAAGATTTTTATGTTGTTTATTTGTCTATGTGGTGTTTTTAATATGCTTTTAGACAAACCATGTGCCTGTCCATTTAATCAATACCATTGCTGAGTATTTTCTCCTTAAAACTGTAGTCTCCCAAAGGCTGTCCCAGAAATGCGGTTAGAAACAGCCCTTTTTTGCTACGTCTCAAACTTCAGTAACCAATCACATCAAAGGATAGATTTCTATCATTATCAAGCAAAATATATCAATAGGATTGTCGACACAAAACCAGATATTAAGTAGAGCATTTAAAAGAGCATATAGAGCATTAAATAGAGCACAACCGCTAACTTGAAAAATAACCAGCGGGAACAGTGTAAAAGTAGCCCGGAATCAGACGCACCTCTCCAGCATTGCCATCTGCACTTCACTCGCATATGCTCGCGGGCGTGAACTGGAATCACCAACTAGGCTGTATTCGAGCCGCCATGCGTTTTGAGGGCACAACATCGTCAAGTAAGTAAATTTAACAAATGTTACAGTATCCACTGTAGTTTTCCGCTAGTAAAAACACAATTTTATCAGTCATTATCCGTATTTCGCCATTATATCCCGTTTAATACAGTTCAGTTAGTGGATCAGGAGGCTCTGGCTGGTGTGACTGCGTGAGGGCGGGGATAATTTGCATATTTATAGATCCACGTATAGTAAATGAGGCAAGGTAGAGTTACATACTGTTTTAAGGCATGAGAAAATTATTTACACAAGAAAAAAAATTTAAATATGTCATTTTGATGATCAAAGATCAGTTTTATATTTTATTGCTGGCTTAAAATGGGCTGGAAATCACGCACAGAATTATAAAGATAGCAGCAATAATCAATAGATTAACATTTATTATTAAGCAAGAACACCCACAGACAAAAATATAAGACGCATTGAATTTATTTTGGTGAATACAGCATAGTTTACAATATTAGATGCATTAAACTCATTTCACAATCATTTTAGAAACAAAAAATGTAACATTTAAAAGTAGCATTTTAATTTGTGTATTGTCATTCTCTGTAATCAGTTTTTGCCAAAATAGTGCTAATTCTCGTGCCCGTTTCGTTGAAATCTAAGTCGGTGATGGGCTGCTGTTCGCCGGGGGAACTATGAACTTCAGACCGCTGCCTCCTGTTTCACTTGTAGCTGAAAGATGCCGTGAATGACTCCATAACTTGCCCATAAACAAACAATACTGAGCTTAGAGAGCATATTTTAACATCAAATTAAAATAGATTCAGGATTATAATGAATAAGATCAGTTTAAGTTAAACAAGGCAAAAGGCATTTCCATCATGCGAAATGAACAACCGCTGCTGACGCAGCTGACTGACATCTCGTCCTTGTATGTTGCGTTGCGTAAAATAATATAATTTACAGTACAGTAAAGACTTTATAAATGAAACAAAATGTATACAAACCTTTATTTCGCTGAAGAAGTGCACGGTGGCACTGAGAAGCGTGAGAGCTGAGAGCTTTCTGACCCTGAATAGGCTGCAATGCAAATGACACGTTCAAAGCCCAGAAAGGTAGTAAGGACATCGTTAAAATAGTCCATGTGACATCAGTGGTTCAGCCATAATGTTATGAAGCTACGAGAATACTTTTTGTGTTCAAAGAAAATAAAAATAACTTTATTCAACAGTTTCTTCTCTACTATGTCAACCATGTTTGGGTTTAAAAAGATATGAGGGTGAGTAATTAATGACAGAATTTTCATTTCTGGGTGAACGATCCCTTTAAGTGTGCTCAAAAAGTTTGTAAAGAGATTGTAAAAGAGATCAAACGGTTTAAAATGACTGGTTTATTAATACCTTTTGTGAAAATTTAAACATTTTCCGATCAACAAGCATTCATAGAAGCTCAAATGTACTTTGCTTGACATTTAAACTAACCCTTTAAAAGGATGGTTAATCCAAAAATGAAAATTATCGTTCCAAACCTGTATGACTCACTTTTCTTCAGCCGAGCTCAAAGTGTTTCATACCATGAAAGTCGAAGGTGTTCAAACAACTAAAATGAAATAAAAATAAAAATTGTACATTTCTTCTAAATATATTTGGAAAAAAGTGCGTAATGGCATGGGGGTAAGTAAATGATGACAACAAATGGGTGAACTGTCCTTATAACTGTCCAGGGACTACAGATGAAATTTAGCTTGTAGCTAATTCTGGTAAGGCTGAGGGCCATGCACTGTCCCTGTTAAATAAACAAATAAATAAATAAATAAATAACTTTGTCTCAGATGTTTCTCCTAAAATTCCTGAGGAGAAATAAAACTATATATGAAGAGTTCAGATGCAAAACCAGCTAAATCCATCTGATGTCTTTCTTTAAAAAATGCAAACTTATCAGGCTCAGTTGTATAGGTTTCTATGTAAGTTCTGGTACTTCTGATTGGGCTGAAGCTGGTATTTTAGCGAGTTTGAAGAAGTAGTATTTGATGGACGTATTATATGTGTCGAGAGCATTCACTTAGTATCATTACCTCATTTTTGACCGAGATGGCTTTTAGCTGGTTTTGCATCTGAACTCTTCATATATAAAATAAAGCTAATTGTTGTCAGAATATAGAGCTGTAAAAATGTGGATAGCATAACACAGATGAATTTGGTCTTGTGAGAATTTGAGTATTGCAGAATCTTGCGGACTTTTGTATCTTGGTTTGTGAGGCCGCGATCTCTTCAGAAACTCTAGACGAGACGTGTGAGATTACCGGGGCCTCTGGGAATCTCCGCAAGAGACTTAAGTCTCCATTTGCGCTCCATTTAATCTCATTGCCATCTTGGAGAAACAATTGAGATGTTAAACAGATCTCATGTGCGATTTGTCTTTCCTGTGGCAGGGCTGAACTGGAGGTAGGAAACTGAGAACTGGACTGGCTAACACACCTGGTAGCCTCAGGTGCGCGAAGCCACCGGCTTGTGTGTCAGGTAAAGATACGGTTGTTAAAGTGTGAGACGTGTGAGCGCAGGGAGGGATTGTGGGTGGTTGAATTACAGCTCTCTGGAGCAGAAGGGACAATAGAGCAAGAGGGAGAGTTCTTCTCCCGTTTCCTGCTCTCTCATACAGAACAGCCTTGAGAAAGATGAATGAATGAGAGAGGCAGTGGTGGAAAAAACAGAATGAACGCACGAGAGGAAGCGAGGAGTTTCCATCAGATTTCTTCATTCATTGAAAAAAAGACACCCCTGCTTGTATCAAAGTGCTGCCCCCTGTTAAAAAAAAATCATTGAAGTCTTCTGGTAAATCCCCCTGCTGCAAGGGTTAATCTAAGCGCTGGAAACCCGTTGTGGTCTTGTATAGGCCGAGTCTAAACCTGCTGTTCTGTTTGCCCGGGGAGAAACGCAGCTCGCCAAATGCAGATCCCATTACAAAGACGCAGACGCACACACAAAGTGTCTCCCTCGCTGACACACAACACACACACACACACACACACACACACACACACACGCACACACACACACACGCACACGCACACACTCACTCACTCATGAGGCTTAGCTCAAATATACCCCACACACACAGAGAGCCACTTCAAGGGAAGGTTAGATTAGAGAGGTATGAAGGCAGAGAGCTCATGCTCCTTTAATTAAAGTCATTCGCATTCAGCTGTCCTCATTCACCGCAGTGCATGAGCAGCTCTGATCTGACGACTCCACGCTGGCTGATGCTCTTCAATCAGAGGCCCAATTCCACTGCATTTCATTTAATGAATAATTTAACACAATTTACTGCCTACGTGCATCTATTAGTTTATATATTTTTATTTTTTGTTTATATTGTTATACTTTAAGACTTTTATACAATTTGATGATTTGAATCAATTTGATATTTTCCCAATCATTTCCCCCAAATTTTTGTCATTTTGTGGTCTATAGAGTTTTTTTTTTTCTTTTTTTAATACAGTAATTTATTATTATTATTATTTTTTTTAAAAGTATATATTTTGTACATTTACATATGCCACTGTGGTCTGTTTTTATTATTTATTTTATTTGTTTTTATTATTAGGTTTCATGTGAAATCCATGTTTGTTTGTTTTTTGTAAAAAAAAAAAAAAAAAAAAAGTAAAAAAATAAATAAATAAAAATAAATAATTTAGGCCCCATGTAGGGTTACCATGGTAAATTATTAATGTATTGTAATTGTAAATGCCTCTAGTTTGTCTATTTATTTTATTTTATTTATTTTTTTGTTTCCTAATCATTTTCTGTCATTTTGTGGTTCATTTCATAATAATAATAATAATAATAAATAAACATCAGTGGCAGTAATATATATATATATATATGTATATATGTGTGTGTGTGTATATATATATATATATATATATATATATATATATATATATATTATTATTAATATATTATTATTAATATATTATTATTTTTTTTTTGTTGTAAAATCAACGGTTAAAAATAATAATAATAATAATAATAATGTATTAGGCACTGTGTAGGGTAACAATGGTAAATTATTCATGTATTGTAATTGTAAATGCCTCTAGTTTATTGATTGAGTGATTTGATTGATTATAGTTTCCTAATCATTTCTGCATATTTTCTGTCATAACAATAAAAATAAACACTAGGGGCAGCATTGTTATTGTTTTTAATAATTATGCTTGTCAGTCATTTATTTATTTATTTAGTGGTAGTAGTAGGGTTTTGATGACATGGTTATTTTGCTATTAATCACTTTCTTGTAAATATTTTTTAGCACAGTCTAGAGTTACCATGGTAAATTATTATGAGGGTAATGTGTCATTTTTGTATTGTCAGATATCTTATGACTTTTGTTTGGGTTCTGTGCTGATTCATTTGTGTGTAATTTTATTTCAGCGGAATGGCTATAATAAAAAGATTAGGAAACAATCCGTCTGTCCGACATGAACATTTAAGTATGTCTGTGGGTTTTTAGCATAGTTCTGGTGATTGTAAAGATAGCGTAGATGCTGACCTCTTTTAAACTCTGATGGACGCCACATTTTTAAACTCTCGGTGACCCTGGGCAGCCCTTTGTGTCTGATTGTCTTAAGACAGTGTCAGCAGAGCGTCTCCCTGCAGTGTTAACCTTATTAAAGCTAACTTATGCGTGTGCGTGTTTGTTTGCCTCGTGCTGCGGTACCCTTATTAAATCTAAACTCGTCTGGATTGAGTTATCATTGACAGGGAATCCACAGCACACTTACTTGATAATGACTTCTTTGGTGAAAGCTCTGAATGCTCCACTGTACTGAGCAAGAGCGTTTCACATCCATATAAAAGAAATCGTCTGAATGGTGTACGTGACATTGTTGAGCCTTTCAGAAATGCAATTAGCTTCACTTTTCCACTTTGCAGCTACAAGGAAAGGCTGTGCTGGCAAAACTGCGATGACAGCTTTTCAAACGCTGCTATTTTTTGGTTTATCATCTTAGTGCAAGTCTCTTTGTATTTGTGGTTGTAAGTTCGAAGATGTCAGCTCCACAGATTTACAGGCTCTTTCGAAGTCATGAAATTAATGCTGGCCTGTTTGATAGCAGTTTCCTGGTCTTATTGTGAATTATGCATCAAAACGCATCAAAAAAAATGTTATTAAAAAATGTATTTATATACACAATATATACACAATATATATATAAGGAGATATATATTTTATTTTATTTTATTTTATTATTATTTTTTTTAATTGTGGAAGCTTATTGTCTGTATATATATTATGCATATTTAAATATACATTTAAATATATATATTTTTAAATACACAGTATATGTATTGTATTCATAGTCTTTAATTTAAATTTTTAAAAAAGTGTAATTATTTGATGGTTAACCAATAGCCAACTTAGGCATTATTTTATTTTATTTTATTTTATTTTATTTTATTTTATTTAACTTGTATAACTGTGGATGCTTATTGTGTATATACAATACAATTTTATTTCTTTTATTTTTTTTAATTGTGGAAGCTTGTCGTTTATATACATTGTACGTTTATATACACAATATATATTTTATTCATAGTTTTCATTTAAAAAAAAAAAAAGTTTATTTATTTGATGGTTAATCAATAGCCAGTTTAGGTTTTATTTTATTTTATTTTAATTGTGGAAGCTTATATTATAGTGCATTTATATACACAATATATTGTATTCTTTAATTTAATTAAAAAAAAAAAATTACTCTGGAAGCTTGTTTCTGCCATGGGATAAAAAATAAAAAAGAAAATTGTGACTTTTTATCTCAAAATGCAGACTTACTTTCTTGCGATGTTTAACTCTTAATTCTGAGAAGAACAGTCTGAATTGTAAAATATAAACTTGATATTGCAAGAAAAATGTACAAACTGTGAGATAAAGTAGCAGTCACCTCATTTGTTTAATTTCATTATGGAAACAAAATAACAGAATTTCAAGAAAAAAAGTCATAATTAGCAGATATAAACGTATAATATGCAAAAAAGTAAAAAAAGCTGAGTTGTTGTTTTTTTTTTTTTTTTAACCTCACAGTTGTGACTTGTGAGAAGTCAATTGTGAGAGAAAAAGTCACAATTATTTTATTTTTATTTAAAGGCAGGACTGAACTTCCATAGGTAACTATCTTGTTTTACTTAGAAATATGTCAGGTTACTGAAGTATAATGGGTTGGAAACTGCAATTCACGTTGACTTTAAACTTTCCCTAAAATGTGTTTTCTTTCAAAACTGTTGCAACATACCTCACCTCAAATTTGCTATGGAAAGGAGAAAGAAAAGACAGGATTGTTTACTTTTCCTGTGCATGGTTATGGCTGGAAAACCGGTATAAAAACAAAATATACACCCAAAAAGAAAGCGAGAGGAAAGTAAAAAAAGCGAGGGGGAAATTTAATTAGCGGTTGTCCATCCTGAGGCGCAGGGATTGCAGTCACCAGAGTTAGCGGGAAGCCGATGGGCTTTAAATTAGTGGCTGCGTTTTCTGACTGATCTCTGAGTGCAGGGAAAGGAAAGAGAGGGGGGGAAAAGAGCCTCGAGAATGATAAATGGAGAAGAGGGCAATTTTACGACCCCTCAGGAAGTTGCTGCCATAGCAAAGAACCAAAGCTGGAGTTCATTCTATTAATGATGAAATAATGAACACAGATTGTCCCACAGAACCTTCAATGACATCATCAGGCTCGCCCGTCATCGTGTCTTGTCATTGAGGCACCGCTGATAGATCTAGTGGCTATCATCTGGGGAGGAACATTTAGTACTTCCAAATCAACACTATTTAATCGCATTCATCCACACACAGCTGTTGAATGAGAAGAAATTCTTGTGGCATCCACCAGAGCTAATATGCTAGTGATATATGGGGTTTTAGTGGCAGGAAACATTTACCCACTTTGAAAATAGGCTTTGAAACCAAATGAAAGTCTGTTTGTTTAGGCCTGGTTTAGTCTCAGTGTTCAGTCCAGTTGGTTGAGCCATGTGGTGTGGAGTAAGAAAAGCTTTTTTTCGTTCTTTTTTCCGTATTTTATTTGTAAGTATTGCTATTAGTTAAGCCACTGGTTGCTTTACCCCAAAACATCCAGCATACTTTACTATACGACCAGAGTTTAAAATTACACCTGCAAACCCGCCAAATGCAGGGAAAAACAGCTGTGGTAGGTAACACTGTCAAATTACTAGCCAATTTGACAGGTTACTTTTCATGAAAATTATGTTCAATTATGCCAGGCACACTGATTTCCATTGCATTGAAGCAATAATGAAAAGTTAAGCATTAAAATAGTTTCTAGAACCGTGGATTTGCGCATCTCTTTGCACATCTAACAGTGTCTACCTGAGTTGTCATTCACTCCTGACAGTATCCAAATATGTCCAAATATCGATTTAAAAAATTGAGTAGCTGCTTCAGGTAGCCTGTCTGTAACTGTCAGTAACTTCAGTGTTTCCTTGTTTGGAACAAATCCAGTGAGTCAGTGATTCCCTGATCTGTTCATAAAAACAGTCTTTTTCTTTGGTTCTGCATGAATCGTTCATTTTGAAAGATTCAACTGAATAAATGACTCAGCGACTCGCTTATAAGGACAGTGGCTTGCCGTCACCTACTGTTAGGCTCATTTTAGTTTTGTATTTAAAAGTATCATTCTTTTATTTTCTTTTTTTTTTTTTTGTCATTTCATATTTCTACGTGCTAGAATTTAAAAAACGTGTATAGAACTTTTCATGTTTAATTAGGCCTATACTTGGCTTTAAAAAAAAAATAAATAAATAAATAAAATTAAATTAAATAAACAATAAAATAAAATAAACAATAACATAAAATAAAATAAAATAAACAATAAAATAAAATAATAAAATAAAAGCCACTTAGCTAATGTAACTTCATATACATCAACCATATATGTGACCCTGGACCACAAAAACAATCATAAGAGTCAGTTATTGAAAATTCTGAGATTTCTACATGTGAAAGGTGAATAAATAAGCTTTCCATTGATGTATAGTTAGTTAAGATAGGCAATATTTGGCCGAGATACGACTATTTGCAAATTTGGAATCTGAGGATGCAAAAAACAAAATATTGAATATGGCTAGTAGAAGTAATGTAATGTAATGTAATGTAATGAAATCTAGTAGAAGTAATGAATATATATATATATATATATATATATATATATATATATATATATATATATATATATATATATATATATATATATATATATATATATACACACACACACATATATATACACATATGTATGTATGTATATATATATATATATATATATATATATATATATATATATATATATATATATATATATATATATATATATATATATTTCAATATGTATATATATATATTTCAATATGTATATGTGTGTAATTTTTATATATACATACACACACACACTGCCGTCCACAAATAAAAGAATTCACCACCTGGATTTAACTAAGCAAATAGTTAAGAGCCTCCCAATGGATAATTACTGCATGGATGATTATGTTTCAGCTGGCAACAAGTTACTTGACCCTAACTGATACAGTGAGTAGCTTCTCATCTCTTAAACAACCATGTCGGAAGACAAATCCTGTGATCATGGAAAAGATGTTAATCTGTTTCTGAAGTGTCAGATTGTTGGCATGCATCAAGCAAAGAAAACATCTAAGGAGACTGCTGAAACTACTAAAACTGGGTTAAGAACTGTCCAATGCATTATTAAAAACTGGAAAAAAATCTTGAATGATCGTGATCGACGATCACTTAAACTTTTGGTGAAATCAAATTGTAAAAAAACAACAGCAGAACTCACGGCTATGTTTAATAGCAAGAGTAAGAGCATTTCCACATGCACAATGCAAAGGGAACTCAAGGGATTGTAACTAAACAGCTGTGTAGCCTTAAGAAAACCACTTATCAGTAAGGTTAATCGGGGGAAAAAAAAAAAGGCTTCAATTTGCTAGGGACTAAAGACTGCTAAAGACTGGACTCTGGAGCAATGGAAGAAGGTCATATGGTATGATGAGTCCAGATTTACCCTGTTCCAGAGTGATCGGCACATCAGGGGATAAAGTGATGCACCTATCATGCCTACTGCCTACCGTACAAGCTTGTGGGGGCAGTGCTACGATCTAGGGTTGCTGCAGTTGGTCAGGTCTAGGTTCAGCAACGTTATGTGTCCAAAGAATGAAGTCAGCTGACTACCTGAATGTACTGAATGACCAGGTTATTCCATCAATGGATTTTTTTCTTCCCTGATGGCACAGGCATATTCAAAGATGACAATGCCGGGATTCATTGGGCTCAAATTGTGAGAGTGGTTCAGGGAGCATGCGACATCATTTTCACACATGGATTGGCCGCAGCAGAGTCCAGACCTTAACCCCATTGAGAATGTTTGGGATGTGCTGGCGCAGCGGTCCGACTCAATAAAAAATTTTGGTGAAAAATTAATGCAACTCTGGGCGGGAAATAAATGTTGTGACATTGCAGAAGCATATCAAAATGATGCCACGGCAAATACGTGATGTAATCAAATCAAAAGTAAAGACTAAATATTAGAATGATTTTTTTTTTTTTTTTGTTTTTTTTGGATGGGCTGTGTATGTGTGTGTATATATACATTCATATATATAGGATTGGACTCTGGAGCAATGAAAGAAGGTCATATGGCATGATGAGTCCAGATTTACCCTGTTCCAAAGTGACACACACACACTTTGCTTTGTGTGTGTTTGTGTGTGTGTGTGTAAAGTATGAATCAAGTTTGTTTTTAAGCATTTTACATTTAATCCAGAATAATAATAACTCAAGGCATTAACAATTTAAACAATGTTTTATCTGTGAACTTATGTTCAGCTATTCTTTTTGATAGTTAATGTTTTTTTTAATTTTTCAGATCATCAGTCATCAAAGCTCTGTAAATATTGGTCACAGACACAGATTTACTTTAAATTGGATTAAGCTGATTACTCACAAAAAAATCCCTCAGATCATGTTTTCATGCCATTTTAAGTCTATTTTGACATAACAAAGTGGTTATATCGAAGTGTGTGAGTTGTTTACTCACTTTTTAAAATTAGTGTTCCCATTAGCGTCATTATTGTGCTCTTTCTGACTGATTCGCAAACGTGCATAAACACGAGGTGGAATTTATCGCATGAACCAGTCACAGCTGAACAGTCATATCGCGATGGAGACATTTCATCCTCTCATGTGACTTTCCTCATTCATTCTCAACAACCCCTCACTAAACTCACGGTACACTTTAGAAAGTCTGTTAAAACTCAGTGGGCTCAGGGGAGACAATGTGGACCCCGGACCCCGCTGTAACTTTACCTGCTGGTGTTGCTGTTGGAGAGTGTTTCTTTAGAAAAACAAGTGATTTATACACTTTCTAATGTTATATTTTGTAATACTGGTGGTGTTTTATTTTTGTACTTTTTTTTTTTTTTTTTTTTTTTTTTTTTCTATCCAATATATTGAGGATGCACTTCCTCCATTGCCTCCTCAGAGGAAACCCCCCTTATAAAAATATACTACTTATACGTTGCCATATTTTGGATGAAGAAATAAAAATGTTTGGTTATAAATAACTGATTGGCAGATGCATCTTTGTTTTACTTCGTTTTAAATGTAACGTTCATCTGTGAGTTTCAGTGTCCTGAGTTATTCTTTGGCTGCACAGTTGCAGGGCCTCGTATTTGCCTCGTGACAGAGTCAGTCCCTTTGCTTGGTGCCCCCTCACACACACACACACACACACACACAGAAACACAAGTGCAAGTGTAATTTCTGATTATGCAACAGGAGCCGGGAGTGATGATAGATTTTGTTAGAGCAGAGAAAGTGAAAGGTTGACTGGAAATGAAAAGCTTAATATTATGGTTGTTTGAAGAAATCCATGAATTGAGCAGAGAGAAAAGACATTTATATAGCCTACTGATGTAATAGAGCGAGCGCCTAACCTAGCAGTAAAAGCAATGAATGGCAGCTTTATTCACCTGAACTAGTGTGTGCATTTATAAACAGCACACCCCTAAAGTTGGCTAATTAACAGGTGAATGTTCCCTCTGTGAAACAGCTTCATAAAACATTGTTAATTAGCTGTAAAAAAGCATTATGTCATTATGAGGTTATTTTGAAGTTATTTAGTCCAATCTATACCACTTACCTGAACCTAGCCTTATCTTTTCAATCCTTTAAACTGTTATGGCTCACAGCATCAAACTGGTCTCAGAACAGGTCTGAACAAGAAGCTGACCTGTAGTCCAGGGTCTTCGGGTGCCTTCCCTGAAATTATCCTATATTAGTTCTGCACTACTTAACAGGGGCCTCCAGTGAGACTGGCATCTCGGTTAGGTCGCTGCGTCCACCGACCGGGCCAAAATCAAGACTCGTTTTTCTGTAAATAACCACTGACAGGGTGATGACATGTTATTAAAACACTCACTTCTCATCTTTAAAGAGAACGCTTTTAGCACCATAAACGCAAGCTTTAGATTAAACTTTAGTGTCTCAGAGGTGTCCATCGGTCTGCTGTAGTTCAGTTATGTAAAAGCTAGTTTACTGCTTCTGCATGAACTCTAAGTCACGCTGTTAAATGAGCAGTTTAAATAGTTAAATGGTAAGTAGTCAAGAATTAATAGTATGGATAAGCAAGGACATACATTTACATACATTTTATTCCTTTTAGAAAAATGCTTATTTGTTGATTTAGCTTTAAGCTTCTAGATTTAGCTTCTACAGTTGCATATTGTCAAGTTCACAATGTTTCTTGTAGTATTAATACTTTTATTCAGTAAGGATACATTAAATTGATCAAAAGTGACTTCTAGTTTTATTAAATTTTATTGATAATTTTGTTTTTATTATTTCAAATAAACACTGTACTTTTAAAGTCCACTTCCAAAACAAAGATTCACATATAATGTACTCACCCCCTCGTCATCCAAGATGTTCATGTCTGTCTTTCTGCGGTTGTAAAGACATTGTTTTTTGACATAAGTTTAAGTGCAGCTTCAAACGATCCCAAATGCGGTTTTAAATGATCCCAGCTGAGAAAGAAGGGTCTTATCTAGCGAAATGATCAGTTATTTTCATAAAAGTAATACAATTTATATACTTTTTTTGTCAAACGCTCGTCTTGTCTTACTCTGCCTGGACTCGTTTTTTCCGGTTCATGACAGTTAGGGTATGTTTCCTCAAAAAACAATTTCTTTATGACTGAAAAAAGAAAGACATGAACATCTTGGATGACAAGGGGGTGACTACATTATATGTGAATCTTTGTTTTGGAAGTGGACTTCTCATCAAAGAAACCATAAAAATGCATTGGTTTTCACAAATATATTAAAAGGATAGTTTACCCAAAAATATTATGGAAGTCAGTGGGAACCAGCAAATGTTTGGTTACACTTATTCTTCAAAAATATTCTCTTTTGCTGAAAATTCAGCTTTGCTGTTATAGGAATAAAGTAGAAAAAAATATAATAGAAAATTATTTTAAACTGTAATAAAATTCTGTATTCTGTATTTTTAATCAAATAAATGCGGCCTTCGTGACTTCTTTTGTAAACAAAAAAAATTCCTTTGTTTCTCTTGAACAATTTTATGTGCAGAGAAAGAAAGTTTAATTTAGCGCTAGGTTTATGCTGTGATTTGTGTGACTACATGACTTTCACAAGCTTCATAAACATTTTTCACCCATAAAAATAGTTTTAAATTGTAACGCGCTGTACTCATGGTTGCTGTAAAATGCAGCCGTTGTTGCTTAATGGACTCTTTTTGTCCATAAGACAAGTATTAAACCATAAGTGTGTGTTCTAGTAAAGGGTTCCAGCTTGCTGGCAGCAAGTTTTGTGTGACACGTTTACACACAGCTTCTAAGAAATTTGGTGCATTATGGATAGTGTGCCAAACTCTTCACCACGGTAATAAATAGATAAGAAAATGGTTGCTGCCAAAAAATGTTTTTGACATGTACAATGATAATATTATGGTATTCTCCACAGTACTTTTTCTATAAACCATCGCCATTGAACACAATGCCATTAGATAACATCACTGGTCCACATTATTACCACGGTACTTTTTTTGCATTTGATTAATTGTACTCCTTAACTATATACATTGTATATTTATTATTATTTAATTAAAATTTTTATGTACTCTACTGCTAGTAATTTTGTTAGTAAGAAAACTAACCTCAGGCAGTCAATTTAAGTCATATTTGTGGGTGTTAAATTTAGTTTATCTTACATTCTAGGTAAACACTATGTAAAAATCTTATTTTTCTTTTTTCTGATTAAACCTGCAGACTGATGCAAGTCAACAGCAGAAATATAACTTAAAAAATGAAAGCAAAAGAGCAGCTCTAGCCTATGTCTATTTAGCGTTAAGTGTTGTGGTTCTAGCAAGGACCTCAGTGTAAACTTGAGCTAAGTGTGTTGTTTGGGTTTTCATGTGAAGTGTAGCCCAGGCAAACCCAGCAGTGAAGAGACTGTGAGAAAGCAAGCAGGCACAGTTTTGTGCTTATTTTATTTTCTCTTTTTTGCCATTTCCTTTTTTCCCTGCAAGAATCTAGGACTTGCCTAAATAATGTCTTGGCACTTACAGAGAAAATGAAGGGTGATTTAAAAAAAAAAAATCTCACCACATGTAAGTAAACTCTAAATGAGGAAAGTATGCCTTTATCTTTGAGGAAACCCAAAGGCCAGAAGGCAACCTGAAATTACAGTGTAATGGCAGAGCTTTGCTTTCTGAGGACTTAATTACTTTAATTATAGCAGTGCAGAGAGTGAGTGAGTGTGTAGGATTGCAGAAATATAAAAAAGGGGTGAGGAGGAGAAATCGAGAGGAAAAATTGCAAAAAGATGGGAGAGATGATTGCTTTAAGGATCTGTAAATTGACTTTACAGTCACCTTTGCAAAAGTTGATGTAGTGCTTTCTAGCACTTTTATGTTCATTGCAACTTCAACTGCACGTTGCATCCAGTAGCACGTTTATTTTTACTTACAGTAAAGGTACAATAACATGACCTTCTTAGGGCTCTGTGATTTCTACGATGCAGAAAATGGAATCAAGGAATACGGGCATAAAAAAGAAATTCACTCATCACAATTAATCGCATCCAAAATAAAAGTTTTGTTTACATAATATTTGTTATTATACTGTGTATATTTGTTGTTTTTAAATAAAAACACACACATACAGTAAATATTTTGAAATTATTTACATGTATATGTTTATATTCATATATTTGATATTATAAATAAATATTTTTAATATATAAATATATTTTACTTAAATATGTACATGCATGTATGTTTATTTATTAGGGATGTCACAATTCTCAGTATAATATCGAACTGTTTAGTACGACATCCATGGTTCAATACACACTTGTGAATTGCGGCTTTTCGGTTTTGCATTTAAATAACTTCCTTGTTTTATTTCTCTCGGAATTTGCTGTATGTGTGTGGGCGATTTCACGTGCTGAAATGAGGAAATGCTTCCCGCTTATATTTGAAAAAGCACACAGAGCATCTTCCATTCTAATGACATGCAGTGATAAGCCTTTCTAAACCTGTTGTCCAACAAAAGAGTTATAAAAACAAAAGTTATAAAAAACATTATAACTTGTTTTTAATTCACAACATCAGTCGAGCGTTTGAAATAACTTCCTTATGTGATCTGATGTGGATTCTCATCACAAAATGAGGCAGACAATAAATTCTATACTCATTTTCTGTACAAGTCGATTAGCAATGGCTAAAAATACACGAGATGGCTTGAAGAACACAGATAAACTATATATTATTACAGACGAGTGTTTATTGTCCTTACATTTCATCATTCAAAACGTTTAACGTTATATCTTGTTTGTATTCAGTTACAGCGATAGCAATGCCTTTATCCGTATTAGAGAAGTTGGAACGGAACGTCATCAGTGATACTACTTTGACGCATATGTGCATTTTCTGCACGAGGGCGCCCTCTGGTGTCCAGTAAGACTGAAACCCATTCTATTTTGCTAAAAATCAAAAAAAGAAAAATTAAGCAGACATGTACTAAACCACGCTTTTTCCAGCATACAGAGATTTACGTGAGTATTTTGTTAATTTGATGCAAAAAACACCCACACTGAAGTGGCAAGATATCAGAACCGAACTGAGGTACGTATTGAACTGTAGACTAACTGTATTGTTGCCTCCCTAGTATTTATATATGCATAATAAATATACACAGTACACACATATATATCATGTAAGCAAAAACTTATATTTTGGATGCGAATTAATCGTTTGACAGCACTAATTGTCACTGCAAATTTTGGTTGGATAAATGAAAAGTAGGGCTGTAATATTAATCAAATTGCGACATGGTGTATGTGAATATTAAAGTGCAAAAAGATTTATTCAAATATGAATTCTGCATGTTCTTCATGTCTGTGTGAATGAGCAGCTCAGTTTTTTTTTGTTTTGTTTTTTTTTTCTCTCTGGTGATATTTGGATTAAAAAGATTTCATTAACTAGAAATTGCTCTTTATGAGTGCAATAGCTATAAAACAGTTTTCGATGACCAGAACAGTTATGGAAATGCATAAGTCAATTGTGGTGGAACCATTCCCTTTCTTTCAAAGCAATTTTCACTGCACTAGAAAACTATGACTCTGGTTATCAAATCATAAATGATACTATCAGATATTATTATATATTATATTATATTATATTATATTATATTATATTATATTATATTATATTATATTATATTATACATATTTTATACCTAATAAAAATACCCTGAAATTGTACTTTTAGTATACTAAACTGGTATATTTAAAGTCTGCAAAATTGGAACAACTCATTTTGTACTTAATGCACTTTAAATGTGCAGAAGTAGTGCTGAAGTCCAACTAAAGATATACTTAAGTATATTTGATTGTGCTAAAGTGGAACTATTGCAAGTATACTTTAGGTGCACTTTAAATATTTTACATTTAAAGACGGATATTATTTAAAGATCATACAATCCTCATCAGTAGTGACATAAAATATATTTTTAGCCCTAATATTAAGAAATGTGTATTGTGCACAAGTAGTACTCCAAATAAAGTTTAATTACAACTTTTTTATATATATATATATATCAGTAAGTTTCAAGCGATATGTCAGTAAATTTTGTTGATAGACTTGAACTAAATTTAGTATAAAATAAATGCATTTTAAATCTATTACTTTTTTACTAGGGATATATATATATATATATATATATATATATATATATATATATATATATATATATATATATATATATATATATATATATATATATATATATATTTATATATTTATTTATTTATTTATTTATTTATTTAGACCGTGTGTTTGAATTTGTGTGTTTTTAGTAGGGCTGTCAAATGATTAATTGTGATTAATCGCACACAAAATAAAAGTTTGAGCTAATAATAATATGCGTGTGTACTTGTGTGTAATTATGTATATATAAATACACATACATTAATCTATATATTTAAGAGAAATGTTATGTTCAAAATATTTATATAGAATCTAAATTATATAAAAATAATACTAAATACATATACTTGTAAACATTTCTTAAATATATACGTGAATGTGTTTGTATTTGTATATACATAATAATTACACGCAACACACACACAAATATTAGGCAAACGCACACTTTTATTTTGTATGTGATTAATCGTGATTAACCATTTGACAGCCCTAGTTTTTAATAATTGTAGTTTTAGTATTTTTGTTGTGTTTTTGTCATTTTTATTAGTTACTCTGAGTATATTTTTTATTTTAGTTTAAGTACATCAAGTTTGACTGGATGGAAATGAGAAATGTCTTAGAAGCTGAAATAAAGTTTTTTTTTTTTTTTTTTACTTAAATGTTTTGAAGAAACAAAAATGCTTTAGCTTGTAATGTAGCCAACTACTTATTCAATAGAGTATCTACAGTTTCAAAGTAGCTTCCCCAACACTGCCGCAGGGGATTGTGTGTGTGACACCTGAACAAGATGTGTGCGGGGGGTTGCGTGGTGGTCTTTGCTTCATCTTAAGAACTTTTTTTTTTTTTGCTGTCATTAGGCAAGTTGCTACATCACAGTGCTTGCTCAAAGTAGATTCCATGTCTCTTTCTTCTAGCCTGTTCCACACGTGCACACTCTCTCACTCTGTTGCACTCTCTCTCTCTCTCTCGTTCTTTCAGCCAGCCACCCCTCTCTCCAAACCCTCATTTTCTTCCTAAAGCTCTTTTATTCAGCGCTATTAATAATTAACTGCAATTGCCGTCTTCAAAAGAGCCGACACACAGCTGAAGCACACTGATGTGAAGCAAACAAGGTAGAGCGCGAGAGTACAGTCTGTTTCCGCATTCCTGCGGATCAGTCAATCAGCTAAACGGTAGTATGAATTTAAACGTTGACAAGACATAAACAGTCATTAACTTCCACTTCGTTTTCATCTCTAGAGGTGTTGCCTCATGCAGCGTCCAAGGAATCCCATTGGATTCTCGCATGCGTTCCTCATTTAGATGTTTACGGAGCGTGTTCACTTTTAAATGAAGATTAGAGATCTCGTCAAAGCCTCCGGGGGCATGATAAAAATATTGCAATGATAAAATAAGAATATAGTGTTGCTTATCTCGCATATTTTATTTTATTTTATTTTATTTGAACTCTCCTAAAAATTGTTTGCTTTATCCACTATTATGCCAAGATGCAAGGTGGAGAAGGGGTTTAAAATGTTTGCTTTGTTTGTTCATTTTATATTTGAGTTTGCTGCATAACCTTTCACCCAGCCCTTTTGTGCTACACCATTGCCGTCCCATGAGTTTTCTCTGAGTTGTTTTTGTTCTTCTCGCTCAAGCTTTAACAGAAGTCAGAATGGGAATCGGTTTCACTGTGATTTTCCTGTGGGATCCAGCGAGTCTTGTGTTGAAAAAACATCTCTGATTTGATAATGAATGTTGGCGTCAACATTTTTAACAATGTTCCAATGTTTTATTTGATTTGGACTTCTAAGTTACTATTTAGCGAGATCAGTTTACCGCATTACCAGACTCATCATAGTGTGGTGCACATCAAAATACAAAATGACATGGTTAATACATCAACTTCCCAGTCAGCGTGTGCTTGGAGTTAGATTTAGCCTTGTTAAACTTAGAAAATCCCATGGAAATATTAGTTTGATTACAAATAGTGACTAATAATGTAAATAAATTGTATAAAAAAATATATGCGAATTAATGAGTATGATGTATAATGGGTAAAAAGGTTAAGAAATGCCCTCAAATAATCATACACTGTAATTTTCTACTAAATCCCAGCCTAAACCAACTTTCTCATTTAGGCCTTTTACATGGGACTTAGCTTGAGATAAATCACTTTGACGTAAATGAACAGTGTAATGGCGTCTGTGGGTACATGTATTGTTTGTTGAACAGTCACTGGCAGTGTCTCTACCACACACACACACACACACACACACACACACACACACACACACTCATAGACATGCATAAGCACACAGGCAGTGTGTGGAGAGGCCATGCTTTCTCTCATAGTACCCAGAATGCCTTGGGCTTGGAGTGGTGCCATCCCTTTGCTACTCTGATAACAGAGTTATAGAGCTGCGCATTGTCGCTTTGATCTCTTTATTTTGCTTTTTTTTGTTTCAGCCTGTTCTTTTTTCTTTCGCTTGAGTGCAGTTGGAACTTACCCAGCCGTCAGTGTGTAAACAAAATGCGAGTCTGGCTATGTGATGTCGATCATCTATTAAAATAATAAAACAATGAACATCAAAATGGCAATAAAATGGTAGACAAATGAGGCAATGATAGCACAACTGAACACACTGATCAAAGCTTTGAACTGTAGTTATGTACCAAAAGCCACTTTAACCATCACAAAGTGTGTTTACTTGCTCTGCATACTGACTTGTGAGACATCTAGCTAAAGTGTAAGAGCGACCTCTGTTGGTTGGGAGTGAATCAGGTGGAAGATTTTCAGAAGTAAATATTTCAATAAGGCTGCTGTTTCTTTAAATTGGGTTGCTTTCAAATGAATGCAATCTATTAAGAAAAACTGGAAGCCTAATTT
The DNA here is from genome assembly GCA_036247105.1 of Cirrhinus mrigala. Classification (NCBI taxonomy): domain Eukaryota; kingdom Metazoa; phylum Chordata; class Actinopteri; order Cypriniformes; family Cyprinidae; genus Cirrhinus; species Cirrhinus mrigala. Next base: position 38,076,780 of record CM070011.1, on the reverse strand, counting down.
TTTTTTATAAATGTGCCTTAGAGAAAACATCACTGCTGTGCATCTTGAGACAAAACAAAAGCACTAATATATTTTAAAACCACTCAGTGCAAGTTTCTTTCCGTTGAAACGGCTCAGATTTACCTTTTAGTCTGGGACTAGGCTTAAGCCTAAACTATGAAACCAGGGGCTAGTGTTACTCCCACATTTTAAGTACTTTGGGTTTGCAAAAAAAAAAAAAATTGTAAAAGTTTCTTGTAATCTGAGTTGTCATCTTTTCCTGCAAACTCAGTAATTACTAGTACTGTTTACTGAAATTAAAACTAATTTTATTTGAAATAAAGGTGTTACGCTGAATTAAAATATGCTTATTAATTAAAAAAACATTTTTTATTTAGTTCAAATGACTGAAATCGCTCAAACTAAAATGGAATTAAAAAATACAGCTAAAAAGTAGGGCTGCACGATTATGGCAAAAATCATAATTGTCAATTATTTCCTTGAAATTGTAATTGCGATTATTAATTATGATTATAACAGTTTACATTGAATGTTTTGAATAGCTTTATACCATTGTTTGAAGCAACTGTATGTAATATAGTTTCTTCTTTAAACATAAAAAAGTAATAAATTAAATAAAAAATTAAAATTAAAACAATGAGGAAAAACACCCTTAAGATGACCTGTAGGTAAAATACACACACTCACTTACATATACACCCACATATCTTAAGAAAGCAGAATTTTTGTGTGTCTGTGTGTGTAATTGTGCCTTTGAATGATTATGTAATTGTGGCATCTGTAATTGTAATCTAATCACGATTAGAAATTAGATTAATTGTGCAGCCCTACTAAAAAGTATATAAAAATTACAAAAACACCTTACAAAATTACTAAAACTTAAAAACTGAAAAAATAAAAGCCAATTCAAAATAATAATAAATAAATGCTAGTATATAAATAATTCTAGTAATAATACTAGTATAATAGTAGTACTAGTATATAAATATGAAATGGTAATTACTTTTACCTTTATTTACTGTTTAATTTCAGCACTACTTTACCAGTTTTTAATGAGATATCAAACCTTTAAGTGTAGTAGAATAACCTTTTTCTGTTTCTTGTCATCCTCACAGGCGAAGAGAGCCGTTCAGAGAGGGGCCACAGCTGTTATCTTTGACGTCTCGGAAAATCCAGATGCCATTGACCAAGTGAGTGTAACATCAGTGATGTGTTGAACCTTGAACATCTTGACAGCTTTGACTTAATTTGATCTTTATCAGCAGTACATCCATTTTTGATATTGGCAGTTTCAAGGTTAATGCCTTGAGAAACATATTGGATCAATTATTATAAATGAGGTTATGTAATGTGACTTTTCTTTTCATTTAGTAATTCACTTCTAACCATCCAAGCTTTTGTAGATGGTTTGTTAATGCGTTCAGTTGATGGTTACATCCCTTTATGAAAATTAACCAGGTTTTATAATAATAAAAGTGTAGTAACAATGTTTTCTGGTGGATTGATAACTATTTTTATAAGCAATTTTACTACAGATAACATGGGTAAACTATGGGTAGTGTAGCAAAACCATTGTAAATTTGTGGTTAGCGTGGTTTAACTACAATAACCATGTTTTTTTTAGTCTTGTTTATAGTAAAAATAAATAACACTACCATTCAAAGATTGTGGTCAGTAAGCTTTTCTTTCTTTTTCTTTCTTTCTTTCTTTTTTTTTTTTTAATCTGTTTTAGTCAGCAAGGATGCATGTAATTAATCATAATAATTTCTGAAGGATAATGTGACACTGAAGGCTAGAGTAACGGCTTGTCATAAATTACATTTTTAAAAATATATTAAATAGAGATTTTTAAAAATTGTAGTAGGGTCATTCTATAAGTAGGGGTACATTTTAGAATTTGACAATGAGAAGAAAAAAGTTTTACTTTTCCACAAAAACCCAAACATGACCTTACATAGCTGCTTTGAAACAACCTATAAGTGCTGCATATAAATAAAGGTGATCTGTAGAAATACGTGCATAAAATACTATTTACGTTTGCTACTGTCCACCATGTTACCTTTACTGGGTAACACAGTTGACAGGTAGCTTAGTTGACCTTTTTTAGTGTTTTGGGCCTATACTCAACATGGAAGCCTAGAACTATTGAGCTTATGGTAGGTTTAGAAATATATTTGCATAAACAAAACATATCTTTTAGTTAAAATGTCTTGTTAAAATGTGCAGCAATAATACTTATGTAACACTGCTGACAGTTAATTCATCCACTCTTGACACAGGTTTGCTAGTTTAACCAATATTAGGGTAAAGAGAAAGAACATAACTTCTAAGTGCTTCTAGAGGAAATATTATCATCCTGTGCAAATTATGTGAGAATGGGACAAACCATTCCTTTTTGAGGGGGGTTTTTCTAGTGGGTAACTTAGTTGACAATGGTTTTTCGGACACAAATAAAACAAGTTATATCACAATAAACACTTATTATTTTTGAAAAACACACCCAAATGTCTTGATAACCTAATCTAACTGAAGGCAAAACTGAAATTAATTTATATTTGAGGTCATTTTCATGCTTAAATGCAGAGTAGAATGAGCAACTTTGATGAAAATATATTAAAAATATACTTCATGAACATGAGATGTTCCCACAATTATAGAATGATCCAGTAATTTTTCAAAATACTACTGTTTTTGATCAAATATATGTAGCTTTTGCCAAGCATAATTAGTTTTTGATGGTAAAATGCTTTAGCAAATTCTAGCTGAATTGCAGAATTTTTAGAAATGGAAAAATATGAATTAAAAAAAAAAAAAAAAAACAGATTCTGAAAAAGTAATCTGGGGACCTTTGGCATACTTTCAATTTTCAATCTAAGCACCACATTCTATTCAGGACAGTTTGGATGTACTGGTATTTCCTTTAAGAAACCCAAATGTAGTTTTTCAGCAGTAATTGAATGGTGTGTTGTCCACTACCACTTTATTTCCATTTACTTAATGGAATCACTACCATGGTGCAGCACCTATTCTCACCACTGTCTGTGGAAAAGGCTGATCTGCGGAAGTCCTTTTCTTTGTCTCTGCTTTTGAGAAACCGAGGGTCTTTTTTTTTCCACTCCCCTCTCTTTCACTGTGGTATTTTTCTCTTCCAAACCAGGCCCAGACTTGCTTTTTTTTTTCTTCCCCCCTCTCCCTCGTTCAGTTGTAAACGGTGTACAGACGAGATAAAAGAGCTTCTGTGTAGACCACATGAAAGGAGTCAGCGCAGTACATTCCACTGCCAGCACCTCTGTCCAGACTCATTCGGCTTCCTCGGTCGCACAGATTACAGTTTAAAGCCTCAAGGCTTTGGGGAGTACGAGGAGAGTTTTAATCACGGGGCAAAGCATTAAGGGAAAAGCTTTCATCATCACCTACTAGGTCCTACTCTCGTTCCCTACCCTAGATCCTAACCTAGTTCTGTCCTTGTTCATTTTCTCTCTCTTTTTTCTCCACAAGTAAGTAGATGTATATTACTAAATACATCTGTGATACCTCATACAGTGCAGGTTAATGAAAATTGCCTGGTGGGATAATAAATGGTTGAAGACTCCCATAATATATCTTTTTAAAAACTTGAGGGTGCGTAAACATAGTGATGCCTTGTTTGAACTGTGAGGCTTTCCCTGTGCATCTTTTCTTGAATGAAAATCCAACAGACCCAAAAAATAAGAGGGGGGAAGAACACTTAAATGACTATCTTTCAACTTCCCATATTTCACATGAGAGACATGACGACAGAGGGAGAAATAGAGGCTTGAATATCCCTGGTATTTCCCTCAGGTTTTTCAAATTACAGACTGGAGCTGTAGTCTGAGGGAGCTACAAGGCTAAATCGAGCATCCATATTCGCAACATGCAATTGGTTTACTGCTACTTTCCCCTTCTATAGAGAAAAAGGGCCAACCACAGTTTCCATGTCTGGACTCTATAGGTTGCTTTTTCACATGGGTGTATGTTGTCGGGAGAGCTTTTCCCCAGCAACCGAGTTCATGTTGATTTGGCAGATTGAATAATGATTGGAAACGTTATTCGTTCAAATAATTACATGTATTTTTCCGAGTGCATCTTTAGATGTAAAGCCATAGCAGTGTGATGGGTTTTGTTGCTGCTGCTTTTTTGCTCTAAATAACTGTATCGCTTAATTGTTAAGTGGTCTGGCATGAGAACTTAAAATATTTTTCTCAAGGTCTGTCTTTTCTCTAATTTTAGCTGAACCAGGTTTCAGAGGACCCTTTAAAGAGACCGGTGGTCTATGTCAAAGGAGCCGATGCGGTTAAACTGATGAACATAGTCAATAAGCAAAAAGTTGCACGAGCCAGAATCCAACATCGACCACCAAGGGTAAGAGCTGTTGCTTCTTGTGTTGCATGTGTTACAGGAGAAGTTCACTTCCAGAACAAAAATTTACAGATAATTTAATTACCCCCTTGTCATCCATGTCTTTCTTTCTTCAAGTCATAAAAAATTGTTTTTTGATTAAAACATTTCAGGAGTTTCAAAATGCAGTTTAAATGCAGTTTCAACAGGCTCTAAACGATCCCAGCCTTATCTAGCGAAGCGATTGGTTTTTTTTTTTCTAAAGAAAATGGACAATTTATATACTTTTTAACCTCAAATGCATGTCTCGTTAACTCCGCAGCATTCCGGTTCAAGGCTGTTAGAATAGGTTGAAAAACTCAATCTCATTTTCTAAATCGCTGCAGAAGTACCGACCCAGTGTTTACAAAGTGAACATGCAAAGAAGATCAAATGCCCTTTACAAAAAAGGTAAAACAGTGATGTAGGATGATTTTGAAGGTGGAGGAGAAAATGAGATGGGAGTTTTTAGATGTACCCTAACTGTCATGAACCGGAATACACAGAGTTCACGCAGAGCTAGCCAAGACAAACGTTTGAGGTTAAAAAGTATATAAATTGTAATTTTACAAAATAACCAATCATTTCGCTAGATAAGGCTGGGATCGTTTAGAGCCCTTTAAAGCTGCATTTAAACAGCATTTTGGAAGTTCAAACTCAGGGGCACCATAGAAGTCCACTATATGGAGAGAAATTCTAAAATGTTTTCCTCAGAAAACATAAGTTCTTTACAATTGAAGAGAGAAAGACATGAACATCTTGGATGACAAGGGGGTAAGTCAGTCTGTAAATTTTTGTTCGGGAAATAAACTTCTCCCAACATCTGAGTGTTTTTTTTTTTTTTTAACAAAGTTTGTAATCTTATTTTTTGTATGTAAGGTTTTCTGTGTTTAAAATATGCTGACGTCTTCCTGTCTTGGTGTACTATTGCAGCCCACAGAGTATTTTGACATGGGAATCTTCTTGGCGTTCTTTGTTGTGGTGTCTTTGGTTTGTCTCATCCTCCTCATCAAGATAAAGCTCAAGCAAAGACGCAGCCAGGTGAGGCTCCACAGTGCAGTTTGATAGGGGTTCCATTACATTATAATTCAATTTGAGGTCTAAATGTTGACCTCATCACTTCATCCAATTCAAGGCAGAACGGTGCCTTGTTTCATGTCCGTGTACAATTTAAAGAAGTTTGTTGCGTGCCATCCTGACATGCCTTGTTTTTCTTCTCTCTCTTCTTCTATCCGTAATTGTTTCCCCACCTGTCAGAGTTCCATGAACCGGATGGCCATTCAGGCCCTGGAGAAGATGGAAACACGCAAGTTCAAGGCTAAGGTCAAGGGTCAGCGTGAGATCAGCTGTGGAGCATCAGACTCCGTGAGCAGTAGTTCCACATCAGACTGTGCCATATGCCTTGAGAAATACATCGATGGCGAGGTAATGATCTTCAGAAATATTCAAAAACATATTTCCTCACCTTGTCAGTTCTCTTATATCTATTCCAAAACCAAATAACAGTCTAACAGACTAAAGGAGTATGCCAAACCACTTCTGTGAAACCCTGGAAAATTAGTTTATTTATTTTGGTTGATTTGGTTATGGGGTAATGGACCTCTCTGAGGTTCTTGACAGTGCTGTCCTAAACATCCATTTCTTATCCTCCCTGAACGTCTTTGTCTCTCAGTGTATGAAGACTAATGCTGGTGCTGTATTTTTATTCGTCTTTGCGGTTGTGTGTCATGCTAAAAAAGCACACAACAAAGAAGTCAAGGCGTCTGGGAATCACAGAGGAAGTGGCAATATAAAAGGCTCAATGGCATCAAAGAGTTTGTCTGTGATGATGAAGAAAAGCAACAAAAGCAGGGTGGAAAGGCAGAGGGAGGGGGGATGAGTCATGCTTGGGGACAGAAAATGACTTCAGTGGGTGAGAACTGTGCAGTTATGCTTTCTGACGGAAAGCATTGGGGTTCGTCTCTTAAAAAGGGGTTGAAAATGTTCAAGTTTTTGATTTTTGGAGATTTACTTGTTTACATTTTTAAGTCTCGTGAGCACTAGTTTTAAGACTAGTTTTTAGCATATTTAGCACTGGCATGCTGTGTAATGGTGGCGCCATCTAGAGTTTACATTGCATGATGTCGTTTTTAACGATTGAAGTGGTGTCAAATTTGTAACTTTCCTGTAAAATTTAGTTCCAACCCTAAATAAACACAGCTGAACCAGCTAATCAATGTCTTCCAGGGTACCAAAAACGTCCAGGCTGTGTTGGGGCAGGTTGAAGAGAAATTCTCTAGGACATGGCTCTCCAAACTCGGTCCTGGAGGGCCGGTGTCCTACAGAGTTTAGCTCCAATCCTAATTAAACACACCTGAACCAGCTAATCAATATCTTACTAGGCATGTTAGAAACTTCCAGGCAGGTGTGCTGAGGCAAGTTGGAGCTAAACTCTGCAGGACAACTCTAGTATTTTGGCCCTCTAGGACAGGTGTGGCGAACTCCAGTCCTGGAGAGCGGCAGCCCTGCAGAGTTCAGTTCCAACCCTAATTAAACTCACCTGCCTGTAGCTTCTTAGTAAGCCTTCAGACCTTGATTAGCTTGTTCAGGTGTGTTTGATTAGGGTTAAAGCAAAACTCTGCATGGCTGCAGCTCTCCAGGACCGACGTTCTAGGATTAAGATTAGACACCCCTGATTTAAAGCATCAGTTACTTGGAAAAAAAGCCATATTACCCAGTAGCCCAAGACTGGTTGCCCACTGAAGCACGGTTGAGCCTGGTCAGTACCTGGATGGGAGACCTGGGAAACCAGGTTGCTGCCGGAAGAGGTGTTAGTGAGGCCAGCAGGGGGTGCTCACCCTGTGTGGGTCCTAATGTCCCAGTATAGTGATGGGGACACTATACTGTCAAAAATCACCTTTACACTGAAGTCCTGACTCTCTGTGGTCATTAAAAATCCCAAGATATCCTTTGAAAAAGAGTAGGAGTGTTGCCTCAGCATCCTGTCCAAATTTGCCTATTGGTCTCTGTCCATCATTATGACTTCCTAATCATCCCTATATACTGATTGTCTTCACTCTGTCTCCTCTTCACCAATAAGCTGGTGTATGGTGGGTGTTCTGGTGCAATATGGCTGCCGTCGCATCATCCAGGTGGATGCTGCACATTGGTGGAGGTTGAGGAGATGTAACAATGTAAAGTGCTTTGAGTACCCAGAAAAGCACTATATAAATGTAACATTATTTATTATTATTATTATTATTATTATTATTATTAAAAAATGGATACCTAAAGGTATCAGATTTCAGAGGGCCTGCAAATATTGCATCCCAGGATGCTTTAAAATGTCACTTCAGTAATTGTAAGACTTGCAAATATGTTAAGACGGATTTGTTGACCGCTCAATCCTTTCCTTCCCTGCCTACAGGAGTTGAGAGTGATCCCTTGTGCACACCGATTCCACAAGAAATGTGTGGACCCTTGGCTACTTCAGCACCACACTTGTCCACACTGCAGGCACAACATTATTGGTAAGCATAAGATGCTGATTCAAATATGTCAAAATTTATGGTCATGAATCGGTTTATTTCTGACCTGCACATTTTTCTACCCAGAACAAAAAAAGGGAAACCCAGGCGCTGTTTGTCTTGATCCAGGAAACCCAGTCCACAGCCGCCAGCAAAGAGTCGTCCTCCCAGTTCATTATCCAGGAAGGGTGCACCGAGCCGGGCAAGTAACGGCCTACCCTACGCGGACCAGCATGGACCCCCATGGCAACCCCATCACTGTTCTAACAGTGGACCAACACCCTGAGCAAGGCCTCTATCCTTCACAATCTTCCTTTATTCGGGGTTACCCTGCCCTCCACTTGGAGCACACCCTAAACCCGCACCATTGTGGCCTGGAGCATCGTGCCCCTGCTTACCCACAAACCCATACTTTCAAACGGCCCAAATTCCATGGACGCAACTTTTCTCGTGCTGCCTGCTTTTCTCAATACGAGACCATGTACCAGCACTACTATTTTCAGGGCTTGACCTTTCCACAGCCTGAAGGCCAGCAAGGTAACGGACTCCACAAAGGTCACAGTCGACCCTTCCAACCAGGACTTTTGTATCCTACTGTGGTGCATATGGCACCAGCTTCCTCTTCCCGCCTGGGTGACTCCGGAAGCACCTCGGGACTTAGTTGCTACCATGGGCACCGCTCCGTGTGTAGCGGTTACCTTGCGGACTGTCCTGGAAGCGACAGCAGCAGCAGCTCGGGTCAGTGCCACTGCTCCTCAAGCGACTCCATGTTGGATTGTACGGAAGTCAGCAACCAGGGCGTGTACGGGAGCTGCTCGACGTTCCGGAGTTCGCTAAGCAGCGATTACGATCCCTATGTGTACCGCAGTAAGAGTCCATGTCGGGGATCGGCTGGGGAGGCTGTGTTTGGTGCCACCCCTCAAGCTGATGACACTTCAGCCCCAGTATCAGGGATGGTGGACTGCCTGCAACCTCCGGTTGGAGCGTGTTACAGTTCTGGGGACCAGTTGTCTAACTGCAGCCTGGAGCCCAACTGTAGTAGCCACTCTTCGGGGGAAACCAGGGAACTTACTAGCACTACCTCAGCTGGGCCCCTAGAGGGCACTGTGGCAGAAAGGAGCCACAGCTCTGTGAAGCCTTGTGGAGAACAAGGGGTAGCTTGCAACTGCTGTTTCGAGGTACCCAAATTAAACTTAGAACGTAAAGGTATGGAAGGCGACGACAGGGGACACTGTATGTGGGCTGCGGAGTCTCAAGCGGTCGCTTCGCCACAGAACTTTTATAGTGTTAGCACCGAGCAGCTTCCGTCTCCAGATCACGTTAGCTACGACGGACTACCATGCTGCTTCTACACAGAAATGACTGTACACCGAGGAAGTGCTAGTCATTACGCTGAAGACTGTTCAGTTAACGTACAGTACGCCCAGACAGACAGTGACGGCTGCATGGGACAGGGTTGCTGTGAGCTAGCGCAGCGGATACCCATAATTCCTGAGGATACAGACTGTGAATTAGGCTTGGGTCCAGAACCACAAACAAGTTTGCTCCCTCCTAGACTTCCCATAGAGAGGGAGGAGAGAACTTCTGAGGAGCATTGTGACTTGTTTTTCACCTCAGGACAATGTAGAGGTCAAGTTTATCAGCAGCCTCAAGATGAAGAGGCGCGAGCACTGTTTCCCTCGCAGTGCAGCGGCAAGTCTGAAACACAAGGGGGCGGCAAAGCGTCGTTTGATGGATCGGGGCTCTGATAGGAAGCCCTACCACAGCACAAGCTCTTGAAAATCAATAACAGTTTTGTTGTTAAAAGTGTACTTACCAGAAAGGGTTTGAGTTTCAAAGTAAGATTTTACAATTGTAGTGTTGTTTTATTTTATTTTTTATTTTTTTTGTTGTTTTTTCAGTGTTGATCTTGTTCATTCCTGTGGCCTTCAGAATCTGTCACATCAACACAATGTTTATAGAAGGCGAAAGTACAAAGCTATATTTCACATACTTCCTCATGCAACACAAACTCAGAAATGTGAGTCATACAGAGCATCATATTATGCTTCGTTCTTGATTGGATTAGGACCAGGGAAAATGTCTGTACATGTATATGACTAACTTTTACGTTGTTTAGATTATGCCTGAGTTCCATGTTATTAGCTAAGATGATTTGAATGCTCTTTTTACACATATTTCATTTGGAATTGCATGCGAACAGTAAGAAGTCATACAGCATGTATGTACATCTCAGTCAACTAATTTCGTTTAGAGAAATACAAACCAAAATGGAACACTGCATGTTGAGGGAGTGCACATCAGGTGCTGAGGTAATTTCTCTGAAAACGTAACTAGAAATATGTACGCCTCCCTCTTTCTCGTCATTTCTCAGGGCCTTTATCTTTTTAGTACAGAAACAGACCAATAAAAAGCTTTTTTTTAAATATACTTTATCAGTGGAGACTACTGAGCTACACATATGTCACACCAAAGTTTAGTTTGTCTCCAGGGTACAGTCAAAACACCACTGGTAGAATTAGAACCGGACTACTCTAAGGTTGGAGGTGTAGGATGTCTAGTATTTGACCCCTAATAATTGTTTTGTTTAATTAAAGCTAGCTGTTTGTCAGAAAGACGCCAAAGTATAATGGTTTAAAGAGATTGGAATGCAGTGGTATATATATTTATATGTATATATATCAAAAACCGCATAATTACCTTTAATAACTACACGTTGCACTCATGCTTTTACACATACGTCATCATATCATCATGCCTTTCTGTTTTTACAGAGTATTTTATACTGTTTCTATGAAATGTACCCATACAGCTTACACAGGCGGTCATTTTTAAATAACTTTATTTATACATAGACTAAAACAGTGCCGTAACATAAGAATCTACTCTTGCCTTGCATAGAGATATGTACTGCAAATATAGCATTTTTTTTTCTGGGTACTTGAGTCACTATTTAATATTTCGTATTGTTTGTAGCACTTAAGATTGTATAAAAGAAAATGTGTACAAAAAATTAATATTTTTTAATTTTTTTAAAGATATAATTATTTTCTCCATTATCATTTTACAAATGTTAAAGGTTAGAGCTTGATCTGTGTATATTTCTGTATCTGTATAGCAGCACATTTCATAAATGGAAATATGTTCTCTGAATATTTATTGACTAATATATTTATCTTTAAGCCATGTCTTATGTTCAGAGTGTTTGTGAGGTTGTTTTTTTTTTTTTTTTTTTTTGGAGATCACTAATAAGAGACTTTGTAAATACATGGTAATTGCACACAAGACGATTAAATATTCTCTGACCAAAAACTGATTTTAAAATTTTAGTACAGTTTTGTAACAAAGTGTACAAAGATCTTAAAAAAATATATGGTTTTATTAAAGTAAAAACACACATTTGAGTGTTTCCTTTTCGCCAAGCACAACACGTCACAGGGATGTTTTTCATTTCAAGAACCAATTCCAAAAATGTGTGGATCCACTTTTGCAGAAATTTGATACAGATTTAGACTAGAGCGAGCGCTCGGCCTTCTTAATGAGTCACTGCAGTGGGAGCATTTATTACTAAACTTACATTCTGTAATGGGATCAAAGCACAAATTATTTCTTTTAATAGGGCAGCATGTGCTTCCCAGTGACCAAAACCAAATACGTTGTCCATCTTGTACAAATAAAAATAGTGCTCACATTTCATCAGCCTTTAAAAATTAAGCCATTTTCAACATCTCAATCAAACCCACAACACTTCAAAGAACATTTCAGTCTCTGCTATTTTCACTTCAGAGGGTGAAAGTGTTTCCATTACCAACAGAACAAATACAAGAACAAAGAACTTTTCATATTGAGTTTCCTGCGACCCCAGTGTCTGGTCCACTCAAAGCTTGAATCCTGAATGAATAGCAACGATTCCTCCTGTCAGGTTAAAATACTGGACACAGAAGAAGCCGGCATCCTCGATCATTTCCTTGAATGTTTCCTGTGGAAGACATCATTTGATGAAGCTCTCAGTCTCAATGCATTTCACACAAATACTGAAATGGTTTACCTTACTCTGTTTAAATGGCATCTAAATGCATTTACATGTTATTTAATGTTTTTATATAATTATTGATATGAGCGGTTCATGGTTGGCATGTCCACTTACAATATTCTTATAATGAATTTTTAGAATATTTTACAATTGAAAAGTCACTTTAAAATGGCATTTAAAATCAGCAAAAATAAAACAAAGCATGGACAAAGCTTCACCAGGAAAACAAAAAAATTAAATCTTCAAAATGTAAACCCTAAGATATAAGAGTGCCTGAATGAAACGCCTTAAGTTCTTATATTTAAAGACCAACAACAGTTTTATTTGAAGGAAAACTAAAGTAGATGTAAACTTTGCATTAAAGGGATAGTTTACCCAAAAATGAAAATTCTGTCATTAATTACTCACCCTCAAGTCATTCCAAACCCGCAAGACCTTGATGAAATCAAGAAACGCTACGAGAATACTTTCTGTGCACAAAGAAAAAAACAAGGCAAGAAATTGTTGTCCCAAGTTCTCTCTGCACACAGAAAGCATTCTCGTAGCTTTATAAAATTAAGGTTGAACAACTAATGTCACACAGACTATTTTGACAAAGTCCTTACTACCTTTCTGGCCTTTGAACGTGTCGGTTGCGTTGCTGTCTATGCAGGGTCAAAAAGCTCTCGGATTTCATTAAAAATATCAATTTGTGTTCTGAAGATGAATGAAGGTCTTACGGGTTTGGAACGACATGATGGTAAATAATGACAGAATTTGCATAAAATGTCTGAAAACATATTGTGTCTATCCACCTTGTTTTTGCCGTAAGAGTGGGAGCGGCTGTTTGTAAATTTGTCTGGCTTCCGGTCTCATCCGCGTCCAGCTGTTTATCTGTACAAAACAGCTTGTTTTGCTGCTTGATATTGCAAATTGGTGTGTCTTACCATATTAGTTTAATGTATTATCTTAATTATGAACACAGTAGTTTGTAGTACAAACTGTTTTACCGTTTACAACAATTCAATATTCTTCTTGTTATTTCTCTATGGCAGATTATGAACAGGAAGTCTAGCATATTACCAGAAAACAGCTTACTTCTGCATTGAAAAATAAGGTGGATAAAACAGCTGTAACATTATGTGGATTTTGTTACCTGGTCTGGGAACTTTCGGATGCTCTCTACCAAATACTGATATGATTTCCAGTCTCCAGCAATCACTTCACCCAACACAGGGATCATCTGAAAACTATATGCATCATACAGCCTGCAAAAAAAATAAAAAAAATCACCATACACATAGTACACTGTATATTCACTCTCAAAAATGGGGAAAAAAAAAAAAAAAAAAAAGTAAAATTGAAAAATAAATGTTATTCAAATAATTCAATATTTTTTAATAAACATTTTTGGTATAACACTTTTACAATACATATTCCAAAGTGTTCCCAAAGAATAGCGCCTTACAAATCACCTCTATGCAGTGAACAAGTCAAAGAAAACAGTGTTCAGGGACAGTAAAAATGTTCAATGCATAGTTCAGTTAACTGAATCTATTAAAAAATGACTTTTTTGGTTAAATAAAAAAATAATAATATTAATAATTTCAGCTCATGTACATTTAAAGTACTAAAATAATTTAAACTAAAATAAAAAAAATTAAACTACACTAGCAGTCAAAAGTTTTTGAACAGTAAGATTTCTCAAAAGTCTCTTTTGCTCACCAAGACTGAGTTTATTTGGTACAAAGTACTGCAAAATCAGTAAAATTTTGAAATACTTTAACTATTTAAAATAACTGTTTTTATTTGAATATATTTTAAAACATCATTTATTCCTGTGATTTCTAAGCTGTATTTTTAGCATCATTACTCCAGTCACATGATCCTTCAGAACTCATTCTAATATTATGATTGGCTGCACAAAAAACATTTATTATTATTATTATTATTATTATTATTATTATTATTATTATTATTATTGTTGTTGTTGTTGTTCTTGTTGTTAAAAACAGCCGAGTAGATTTTTCAGCTTTCCTAGATAAATGGAAAGTTCAGAAGAACAGCATTTATCTGAAATATAAACATGTTAACGTTATAAATGTCTTTATCATCACTTTTGATGAATTTAAAGCACCCTTGCTAATTAAAACTATTAATTTCTTAAAAAAAAAAATTATACTGACTCCAAGCTTTTGAATGGTATAGTGTACAATGTTTAAAAAACTTTTTATGTCAGATAAATGCTGATCTTTGGACTCAATGAATCCTGAAAAAAATGTACTCAACTGTTTTAAATATTGATGATAATAATAATAATAATAACAATAATAATAATAATAATAATAATAATAATAATAATAATAATAATAATAATAAACGTTTCTTGAACAGCAAATCAGCATATTAGAATGATTTCTGAAGGATCATGTGACACTGGAGTAGACTGGAGTAATGATGCTGAAAATTCTGCTTTGATCACAGGAATAAATTACATTTTAAAATATATTCAAATAGAAAACAGTTATTTTAAATAGTAAAAATATTTTAAAATTCTACTGTTTTTGCTGTACTTTGGATCAAATAAATGCAGGCTTGGTGAGCAGAAGAGACTTAAAAATCTTACTGTTCAAAAACTTTTGAATGGTAGTGTATATAGTAGTATGTACTAAAAAGCCAAATAAAATTGACAAAACCAAAATGACTAGAACTTTACAATGAAAATGAAAAGTAAAAAAATAATTCAAAATCTGAATAAAAACTATAATAGTAAAAAAATTATATATAACAACACTGGATAAATGACCTTGCGAGAAAAGGGTTGGTCACTTTGCTGAATTCTAGACACATGAAGCGTCCACCTGGTTTAAGGACACGGAAAGCCTCTTGTAGAGCCTGCCAAAAGAGTCATCACATCAAACAACTACAGTAACGGACTGATCAAAGATTTCAAACACATTTGTCTATACATATGTTAATGAAAATTATAACAACATGAAATGTGGTAGCATTTCTGATTAGAGAGACATACAGATTATGAGCAGAGTAATATGGGCTACATTTGTAAGTCTGGTTTGGAGAGAAATGGCTTTCAGTACAATGATCTTTTAGACTAGTTTTAACCTGTATTCAAGCAAACTGATATGGAGTGCAAAGCCTTTACTTGCTCTATGTGGGTGACATTTCTGATGCCGAATGCAATGGTGTATATATCGAACTGATCGTCATCGAACGGGAGCTCTTCTGCATCGCCCACGACCCATGAAAGACCTGCAAAAGTGAATATGAAATCAACATTTATGATACAGGAAACTACATACAATATAATATGAACTTAACCAAGTGTTTGGTTAAAGCTGACTGTACCTGACGATGACTGTACCTGTAGTGATTCCTGCTTTCTCCGCCCTCTGTTTACCAACTTTCAGCATTTCTTTGTTGATGTCGCACACCACCGCACGGGACTGTGGACACCCTGTTTCATCTGACACGTAATGATTGGCGATATCCTGCCACGATGGAGTCTGATGGGATTTCGCTTTCAGCCGCTGCTGACGATTATACATTGAGCGTGTGTACTCCAGGAAGCGGAAAGAGATGTCACCTATAACAGAACACAGAGTTGAATTTAGGGTACAAGTTCACTTTAAAAAAAAACCACAACAATTAATATTCATTAATATTATCGATTTGACTGCAATAATACTACTGAGTTGATCTAAAAATTGATCTAAACTAATGTGAATAATGACATTTTGTCCAAGATGTAGATAAATTTGTTTCTACATCGGAACAGATTTGGAAAAATTTTGCATTACGTCACTTGCTCACCAATGGATCCTCTGCCGTCAGTTTGAGAGTGCAAACAGCTGATGAAAGCATCACAATAATCCACAAGTAATCCACACAACTCCAGTCCATCAGTTAACATCTTGTGAAGTGAAAAGCTACATGTTTGTAATAAACAAATCCATCATTAAGAGGTTTTTAACTACAAACCGTTGCTTTCTCTGTTCCTCCAATGAAAAAGTTATCTTGTCTAAATCAAAAGAGAAATATGCACAGATCAAGAGCTGTTTACAAATAAAAACATATCTTTTAAGATTTTTATGTGGATTACTTGTGGATTATTGTGATGTTTATCAGGTGTTTGGGCTTTCATTCTGACGGCACCCATTCACTGCAAAAGGATCTACTGGTGAGTCAGTGATGTAATGGTAAATTTTCTCAAATCTCTTCGAATTAAGAAACAAATTCATCTACATCTTTGATGGCCTGAGAGTGAGTAAATTTGAGCTTTGCATTTGTATTGTATAAAGCAACATATGAGTAAATGAAATGGGGAAAAAAGGGGGAAACAAGCCATAGCTGTAAAGAAGAACAAGCCATGGTTGTGATTTACCTGTGCCACCAGCCGTGTCCAGCAGTCGTAGTCCCGGCTGAGGATTCATAATGTGCAGAAGTGTGTCTTTCCACAGTCTGTGTATTCCCAAACTCATGGCGTCATTCATCACGTCATACTTCTTGGCCACACTTTCAAACACCTTATACACTGACAGTCGAAGAACAACGGGGTGAACGGAAATGTACTGGCTAGTTGAACAGATTCTAGCATACACTATCACAGACTGAATTTATACTTTCGAGTATGCATAGACAGCTAATCGTACCGACAAACTAATACATGTTACTCACCTTTCTCTGCTTTCTCCTCCTCTGGAACTGTTTGGAAACCAAAGTGCGTACTTCTACCCTCTGTGTTATCGCTATATCCGCGACACCCTGTGATTCCAACACGACAACATAAATATTTGACTCGACACCTTGAAACATGATAAATATTTCGCGTAGAATCGGAGAGAGCTCTAAGGGCAAGTGTCCTGATGGAGGCCGCCATATTTCTCTAAAGTTCAGTTACGTACCTAAACGCTTGCGTCATAAACCTGTAACGCGACGAGTTGTAGTCCGGCGAATCGTTAATGGACTACAAAAATGTAGATATATGACCCTGACCCACAAAACCGGTCATAAGTGTCATTTTTTTTAAATTTAGATTTATACATCATCTGAAAGCTGTGAAGGTGCAAAAAAAAATCAAAATATTGAGAAAGTCGCCTTTAAAGTTATCCAAATTAAGTTCTTAGCAATGCATATTACTAATCAAAATTTAAGTTTTGATATATTTGCAGTAGGATATGTACAAAATATCTTCATGGAACATGATCTTTATTTAATATCGCAATGTTTTTTGTCATAAAAGAAAAATAGATCATTTTGACCTATACAGTGTATTTTTGGCTATTGCTGCAAATATACCAGTGCTACTTAAGACTGGTTTTGTGGTCCAGGGTCACATATTTGATTGTGTGTGTGTGTCCGTGCTGTTTATCCTACATTGTGTGGACCAAATGTCCCCACAAGGATAGTAAAACCTAAAATGGACATTGGCGACAATTGCGATCCCAGGAGGGATATATATATATATATATATATATATATATATATATATATATATATATATATATATATATATATATATATATATATATATATATAGGGTTGGGTCAAGGAATATTGTTTGATCAGTATAAAAACAACAGAGTCTATGGAAAGTCCCCACACAGACAAACATTTTTACAGAAACCTAACGTGTGTGTGTGTGTGTGTTATGCAATGGAAACTTTTTTTCTGTGAGAATAGGATTGTTCACTGTAGATATATAATGCAAAATTTTGACAAAATTTAAATATATTTCGTCATGTAGATATAGCCTACAAAACTGTCACGCATAGATGTGGAAAAAAGCTACAGAAATTAATTGTATTTAATATTTTATCATTTTTAAAATGTGTTATAGAAAGATTTGTTAGGCGAAACGATTTATTTATAGATATTTCAGTATTTTTAATTTTGTTTCTGTTACTTTTTTAATTATTGTGTATATTCTTTTACTGCTTTCCCTCGATTTATTTACTGAAACTGCTTGAATCATGTCATTAGACATTAACAATTTATTTTTAATGTGATTTCTTAATATAATAAACGATGTGTTTAGTAATCCCGACCAGCAGAGGGCACTATAGGATTCATAGTCATGTTGCAATACTGCAACACTTCAAGCTAGGCTTAGCGTAATGTAAATGAATGACGAAAGGCTTGTTTTCCTTTCTGAGTGGCTTTTATTATATGTGGTTATTTAGTGAAGGCTGATGGGGTATTTAGACAAATCACCACGAATTGAATACAAGCATTAGTAATTAGCACTGAGTGCATCATTTGTACAGATCAGTAACAAACCTCACTGATAAATGATATTTCTTTTCTGATTCGCATTTGTGCTGCATTGCAATACTTTGTGAATGTGTTCACCTCACATGCCATGAACATCTGCAGGTGGGCAGCCGGCCTCCACACACACAGGGGGAAATGGCTTACACATGGGACCTGTAATACAGGCTTTGTTTGTGCATCCACTCTGCGTCTGGTAGTCATTTTATCTGATAAGCATTTGAGCAACGCAGAAAACATCAGAGCTGAATTTCTTCCTTCCTTCACTTTTTTTCCTCTTCAGCAGATGTTAGTGTTTTGGAGGTCTGTCTAGTTTTTGAATGCATGCTTGTTTGCATATTTCCCTCTTTAACATTTCTTTCAATAGAACGCTGTGGTTGTGTGTGAAACTTTGGTTGTGGTGCAAGCAAATTTTAGAGACTCCTGAAGTAGCTCATTTGCATTGTAAATTCCCTCTCTCCTCTATGTAAATGTTGCATGTCATCATTAATAAAAAGGGCATTAGTGACATCTCATGGTGTACAAAGGCAAACAGGGCAGGCATAAGAAACATGCATATTTATTTTTGCACTCAGGACACATTAAATAAAAACTACAAAGGTACTTATACAAAAGATAGATTATATCCCATTTTACATCCAAAATAACAATAATTTATGGTATAAATTAAAATTCTCACTATTTTATTTACAATTTCATGATAACAACATCTTTTTTTTATTATTATCCCTGGAAGCACCCTTTCCCAAAATTGGAGGGATTACTATCTTGGTTTCTCAGAAGGAAAGCCCACTGACATTGTGATAGACCACAGAAGGATATGACACTTTTTTCCACTGCTAAAGAGTGCTACAGCGTTCGGGCTTTGCAATCTAAATGGACGCCTGCTTTCTGCATTATTCACCAGCCTTTCCAGACGAATATGACCTTGTTAGATTTAACCTGTCACTTTGGGTTTGTCTCTGTTTTTCTGTGACCGGTGACACTTTAGCATGCATGGGCAGCCCCCGGCACTGCAGAGCTAAGGGTATGATGAAGTATGCAATAATTAACAGACTGCAGATGAGAACACGACCAAAATACAGCATCAGGTCAGACGAATACACTTGGATTGAGGAAAAATTTGATCTTTTTACAGATTTTTGTTACACAACATACTGGTTTTCAAAAGATGCAATCTGAGATATAATTATTGTTGTAAAAGTAAAAAAAAGCTTTTGGTTGTGCATAAAACATTACACAGGATAAGTACTTCGGTAATAAAGTGCATAATGTAGTGACTGTTAAATCGTTTTTTCGGCAAGTGTTGCATTATTGACATACCCACAAGTATACCATCCATGGTGCTCTCAAAATAATTTTTTAAATGAAGGGCGTTTACAACATTACTAAAACTTACACTAAGTACTACACACAGAACTAGGTACAAAACTGTGACTGATTTCTGTGCAAGTGCTAGAAACTGCAAGCTAAATGTTGTGACACTTACAATAGTTTACTAAAAACATTTCCGTCATCATTTACTCACTTTACTTCACACTGTCCATACAATGAAAGTCATTTGGCTACATTGGGCCTTATGAAACGTGTAAATTCAGAGTAATTTAAAAACTGACGTTCCCATTTTTTACAAATGTGACCCTGGACCACAAAAATTGAGATTTATACATCATCTCAAAGCTTAGCTTTCCACTGATATATGGTTTGTTAGGATAGGACAATATTTGGCGAGATACAACTTATTAAAAATCTGGAATCTGAAGGTGCAAAAAAAATCTAAATATTGAGAAAAATCGCCTTTAAAGTTGTCCAAATAAAATTTTAAGCAATGCATATTACTAGTCAAAAATTAAGTTTTGATATATTTATAGAAAGAAATTTACAAAATATTTTCATGGAACATGATTTTTACTTAATATCCCAATGATTTTTGGCATGAAAGAAAAATCGATAATTTTGACCCATACAATGTATTTTTGGCTATTGCTACAAATACACCTGTGCTACTTATAACTGGTTTTGTAGTCCAGGGTCTACAAATGCATTGTAAACATCAGATCAATAGTAAAACATGCAAGTCAATTAGTGACGGGAGAAACAAAGCTTTGAATCAATTGACCCTTCGTAGGGAGTTTGACTGAAAGGCTGAATCTGCCATTTCTGTCTGACAAACAAACCAGACAGGAGAGCAGATTATCATCGGTGGATTTGAACTTGAAAATTATGTGTATTGACATCTTTCTGCAGCTGAAACAAGATATCTGCCGATGTTCATTTGTGTTTATTTCATGCTATAACTAGTTAAGAGGAAGAGATGATCAGTTAATGTGCTGCTTAAACTAAGGCGCTACAGCGATCTGTCCAACCCCGGCAATTCATACATATTTTACAAGGTGGCTAATTCGTACAATTTTTGCTAAATCATACACATTTTACAAGTTTCCAATTTGTATGAATTTGTATGAATGACCTACCCCTAACCGCCAATTTATTGTTTACATTCCTTAAAAAGAGTTTGTTTAATCAGGCTAATAAGAGACTGACTACAACTCTACCTTTTTATTATACAAATGTGTCATTAAAAGTGTCTACAAATTTATAAAAAATTGATCCGAGATCAGGCAAAAACCATAACCAGCAGGCACACAATGTCATAAGACATTGATATTTGGTTAAATTTCAATTGCAACGTTGGGTGACCAAAATTCAATGTCAATTCAACAACTAATGTCCATGTTAATTTGATGTCCAAAACCGACATCAGCTGTCACTGATATTTTGTTGTTTTTAGGTTGTGTACAGGGTTTGAAATTAACACCCGCCAAATGGGGGTAAAAATCAGCTGTGGCGGGCTGTCAAATCACTAGCCAATTGACTCTTCGCAAAGACCCGCCCTCCTTAGTTACTTTTGCCATCTCTGACAAACAATGCCGCTCTAACACTACAAATCATGTTCTCACACAGTAATAAATAGATCGCGGAACAAAGAGGAAACTGACAACGTGCCGACAGACAAGACAGAGCAGTTACTTCTGGTATAAAACAAGCTTTGAAATGTTACTTTTAAAGAAATTCAAACGATAAATATAGTTTTGTGGCTTTTTAATTCCTCGTGACAGATCACTGTATTGCCTCAGTTCAAACACGTGAACCGATCATCTTTTCATATGTACTTAAAGCACAAAGAATACATCAGAATGTATTTTATTTCAACCACGGAACACACCATTTTTCAAGTCCTAATTAATCTACTCTCCTGTCTGATTTGTGGTTAAGGCTAGAAAGGATACAGCTGCAGCTACTGGGCTTGTGCACATCAATATAGCGTACTTTTTGTCACAATGTACAACAATAATTACTGTTTTTGTATTATTGTTTAGGCTTGGGGTAGGTGTAGATGTTAATAAAACACAATCTAATAGGTAGAAATTTTAATTTATTGTTAGTTTCTGGCCCTAGCTGTCAGACAAGATGGTGGGTTTGCTATTATGATTGGTCAGATCGCCTGTCAATCAAGCTCTTTAAATTATGTTCCCCGACAGTAAACTGATGCCTCGTTCTATTTATGATGTACTTGACAAAGTCCAAATGATTTGCAACTGTCGCTCTGTCACGTCCAAGTGTGGACAGCCTCAAGCGGTTGGTTTACCTCTGGCCTTTTTTTGTTATTTATTTAATTTTTTTCAGCTAGTAGAAGTTTTTAATGGCTGGTAACTTTAGTAGCCAAATTGGCTGGTGAGTGAAAAGTTCATTTCAAACCCTGGTCGTGTAACCAAAATCCAACGTCAAGTTAACTCAAATACTGACGTCAACCCAATTTTCGTACTCAACCAAGTTGGGGAGCAGCGTCAACCAGACGTTATATTGACATCCAGTGCCTGCTGTATAGACACTGGTTCATGGGTTCACAGGGATCGTACTTAGCAGTGAACCAATTAAATTTTGAAACATTTTGACAAAACATTTTGTTATGATGTACTGAAATTAACTATTGAATTAATATTTTTTTAAATTGACAAATTATTCAAAGAAAGTCTTCAGCTTGCAGACAAATACTACTGGTTCTTAGAATAATAAACTTTTTTATGTTTGGGAGCAGGTGTATATATGAAGAGTTTATTTGCAAAAAATGTTTTTATTGTGTTAGTTGTATTTTTTAGTTATTTTTTACTTTATATCAAAATAACCCAATTGCAGTTTAATTGAGATTAATTGGAATGCACAATGAAAAAAACATGATTTTTAAACATTTTTAAAAATGGCGTTATCTGTTTTTGCAAATACACTCTTCATTTTTTTCACACCAATTAACATTTTGAAAATAAAACACTTTTGTGAATGCGTCAGAACTTTTACGGACAATCTGCATACATTTCATGAATGAGACCGTGTTCTTTTTTTTCTCCCCTTTTTTTGATTCCACTGACTTTCAATGTATGGATAAAACATTCTTCAAAATATCTTATTTTGTGTTCCAAGAAGGTCATACAGGTTTGGAACGACGTGAGTAAATGCTGCCAAAAAGTTTGAGTGAACTATCTCTTCTAACCGATTTGCACGTTCCTTCGTAGGAACGTCCTCAATCCTCGCAGCTAGCGATGCAGCGATCTGTATGGTTTTTGGCTGGCTGGAAAAGTGCTTCAGAATGTGAGAGCTGAAGTTGTGGTGACGGGGGAGAAAGAGCAAATTGTTTTGGAAGAATTTCACCACTGCCTCTGTTGGAGAGTGAAATGAAAGGGGATGACGTTTGATTGTTCCCACACAGTATTACACAATGTTCATCACAATGCTTCTCTTGCTCAAGTCGAAAACCTGACAAGAATAATATGCCCCAATGACACCCACAGGACTACATTTATCTCGAGAATCCCCAAGAAGAAAAAACACTTCCTTAGTGCTTATTCTCATTTGCAATTCAATGCTTCGAAGGATCAATGCTTGTTTACATCATCGAGACATTGTGACAGCTTAGAAGACAGACAAAAGAGTTTTCTTCAGTCCTGAAGGCACTTAAAGGCAATGCAGAAAGATCAAAACCCAACACAAACGACAAGAGACGAAAGCGAGGTCCATAGGGATGTCAGCTCGTTTTGAACATTGCCCAACTTGTAGTAATTTCAGGCTTTGGTTCTCCGCAGTCCATCTCGCCGATTCTCCCTCCCGAGACTTTTTTTGTTGTTCTCTTTGAGTCCGAATTGCTCCCGACATGATCGTGACATCAATCCTCCGCCGGTTCAGCCGGCTCTCTTACATCTGAAGAAAGAAGTTCTGTGCTCCTCAACAACAGGTGACCTACATTAGAGGTTAAAAAGAATCGTATCTCTCCTCCACAGGGGCTGGTTGGGTACCGTGGCATTATTTTGGTTATGCAAGTGGTTTTGTCTTTCAGCGTGTCTCCACAGGGAGTCTCATGCTCGCTTTAACGCAGACGCTTATCGGCTGATCGTTTCTGTGAAAGCACCTGGAGAAACCACTGGGCCGCCATCCGTTTTTCACCAATGGTCATTTGTTCGTTTTGGTCTGTGGCGACAAACATCCCAGCGCTCTTTTGCTAATCAAATCGCTTGGTGTGTATGCGCACCTGTCACATGATTTGTGATTGGTTAAGATGCAAATTGAGAGTAAGTGCATTGGCCAAGCTCTTTTTGCGCAGTTTCTTACCAACAACCGATCGGCACGTATAGGCTGGGCCCTGCGCTGGTCGTTTGAAGTGAATTAGGCATCCCTTTTTGTAGCCCAGCAGCAGAAGACCAGCATTGCGTACAGTGTGTGCATCCTTTAGGGGGCTAAAGCAGCCGTAGAGGTCAGAGGCGTTGAGGTTAGTTTCCCACGAGAGGGCTGAGGTCTCCGTGGTGGTTCTTGAGCTTCTTCTTAAACAGAGAGATGGTGGAAGGTCTGTAGAAGATGATCCAGGGTTCAGACGTGGTGCTCTGCGCACACGAATCTGACCCGCTGATTGACGGGATGGACGGGGATCTGAGAGATTAGGACAAACACAAAAAGTGGATGAGGAACAAGGAGAAGTTGATGCTACAACACACCTGGTGAAATCAAATGACATGCAAAATGTGCAGGCCAGTGTCCATTAACAGCAAAACGGACGCTGTAAATCTGCCTACAGCGTACTGATAAAGTAGCAAATCAAAGCATGACTCTACCTGTAATAAAACCTTCTATGGGGAAGATAAGCTAGCTAAATCAATCATAATCATAATTCTTCATCTTAAATTAAAGAACTTCATAAAACATTTGTTTTGTAGCATGTGTACTTACTTTACAGTAAGATGCAGGAGCAGCTTGGCTACCATGGCTATGACTGTTAGCGTTAACAGAGCAGCTAATGCGTAGATGGTCCACACTATAAAACACAATGCTTTTATTAGTAAAACGAATGCAGCCTCATAATTACAGTTGTACTGTCCAGCAAGAATATCATCACTAGTGGAAACTCAAGTAACTAGTATAAAGAGTGGCTAGATATGGAAATGTAAAACACAGAGCTAACATGAGCTAAAATTTAAAAACTAACAATTAAAAATATATTAACCATTTCCACAGTTCTGAAATTACAGGTAATGTGTGTACGTATATAAGATTTTTTGTTTTTAAAAAAGTCTCTTCTGCTCATCAAGCTTGCATTTATTTGATTCAAAGTGCAGTACATTTTTGAAATATTTTTAGTATTTAAAATAGCTGTTTTCTATTCGAATGGATTTTAAAATCTAATTTATTCTTGTGATTTCAAAGCTGAATTTTTAGCATCATTACTCCAGTCACATGATCCTTCAGAAATCATTCTAATATTCTGATTTGCTGCTCAAAAATATTAAAATATTTATGTTGAAAACAGCTGAGTAGAATTTTTTTAAGTTTTCTTTGATGAATAAAAAAGTTCAGAAGAACAGAATTTATCTGAAATAAAAATCTTTTGTAACATTATAAATGTCTTCATCATCACTTTTGGTCAATTTACAGCATTCTTCCTAAATAAAAGTATTTATTTCTATAATTTCTTTCCTTAAAAAAAAAAAAAAAAAATACTGACTCCAAGCTTTTGAATGGTATAGTGTATAATGTTACAAAAGCTTTTTTATTTCAGATAAATGCTGATCTTTGGATCTTTCTATTCATCAAAGAATCCTGAAAAAAATTACTCAACTGTTTTAAATATTGATGATAATAATAATAATAATAATAAATGTTTCTTGAACAGAAAATCAGCATATTAGAATGACTTCTAAAGAATTATGTGACAATGAAGACTGGAGTAATGATGCTGAAAATGTAGCTTTGATCACAGAAATAAATTGCATTTTAAAATATATTCAAAAAGAAAAAGGTTATTTTAAATAGTAAAAATATTTCAAAATTTTACTGTTTTTGCTGTACTTTGGATCAAATAAATGCAGGCCTGGTGAGCGGAAAAGACTTTAAAAAAAAAAAACATTAAAAACCTTACTGTTTAAAAACTTTTGACTGGTAGTGTATATATATATATATAAAATATAAAATGTATGTATATATGTATGTAACAAAGTTCAAAACTCAAGAAAGAAGGAAGGAACTGGCAAACATGACTTTCATAACATGACCAACAAAACTAAAGTCGGAGCAGCTGCCTCACGTCAGACTGCCACATAAACGTAAACATAATATTTGATATATTCATGATAATTTTCCTGGCAATATAAAATTAAGCAATTTTTTAAATATTTCTGAAGATTTTAATGCACCTTATAGCTGGCCATTAGGTTCCCTAAAGACTGTTATTAGACTATGTTTTGTCATTTTTCATGTTCAATATTATTTCTGATTTAAACTTTAATAGCAAAAATGCAAATAAAAAAAAAAAAAGGCTGTACATATACATAAAAAAAGATTTAATCAAATAAAGGTCAGTAAGATTTTTCACTCTCAAGCTAATAATTGAAAGATGAATAGAAAGTTCAAATAAACAGCATATTTTTCAAAGCAAATTTTCTTGGTGTAAAATTCTTAACTGACACTTTTGATCAATTTGCTGCATCCTTGCTGAATAAAGGTTTTACTTTGTTTTAAAAAGTACTGACCTTTTAGATAATTATTGCTATGTATTATTATGTATAGCTATATTGGAGCATAAAACAAATATTTTTTCCTTCCTTCTCTTGATTTTTTAAACTAGATCTACACTTTTTTAGTTCTTAAATTAAAATAATTCCAATCGGCAAACAGATTTTTGAGCATACATATTAAGATATGTATTGAATATAAAAACAGAGATGTAATTTTTAGGCATTTTGGCAGAAAGTATGGTTAAAACAGTGAAATTGCTATGTAATCTCAGACTATGACTACTATGAATGATATCTAGTATAATGATGAAAAATATGTAAGGAAAGGAGTAAGAGAAGCAGAACCGAAGCGTAATGAAGAGAAGTGGACACATACTGGTGTTGTGGCCCGCGGTCCGGCCCGGTTCATGCCACTGACCTGGCATGTTTGCAGGACTTGATGTGATTACATAGTACCGAAGGGGGGATTTTCCATTCTGACTGGTGTTTGATTTTGCTGTAGTGCTTCCCGTATGTGGCCGCACTGTACTGGTGTCCTCTTCATCACCATCGTCATCCTCCTCCACAGGTGTGACTGCTTGATTTCTTAAAGCTGTGGGGAAATAATGTGTCAATCAGCTGATGAAACACAAACAAAACCCCCAAAATTCCTTGACAAGATATGCATCATCTGATTAAAATGCATAACGTCTCTTTTGACGTCCCCCCGGACATTACGGAGAGAGATTTCTCAGCTCTTTCAAAATAACATCACGTCTTTCATTCAGACGCAGATATAAACGCAGTATGTGGTGTTTGAATCAAACTCTGCCTGCAGGGGAAAAAGGTTCTGTGAATAGTGAAAGCCAATTTGCTTTGCTGACCTTTTCTTTCAGAAAAACCTTTTTCCATTTCATACTTCCCACTCCCTTTTATTCTTCCACAGATTGTGGTTATTGAACTCTGCCTCCCAAAACAACACAACAGAAAGTGGCAGCGTGTTTGAAAATTGTATAGATACGACAAAAAGCACCCTAGAGCACTGCTTACATGTATTTGGCTTCTATTTATTTATTTATTTTTATGACTATTTTAGTTTGAAGTCATAAAGTCATAAAGAACGGACTGTGTTTCCTGTCATTACTTATGATACATCATTTTAGAGTTTTATTGTTCTCATTCTGTTTTTAGGTCATTTACATTCTCATTCAAAAGTTTGGGATCGGTAAGATTTTTTATATTTTTTCAAAGAAGTCTCTTATGCTCATCAAAGTTCCATTTATTTGATCAAAAATACAGAAAAAGTAATATTATTAAATATTATTATTGCCATTTAAAATAACAGTTTTCTATTTTTATATACTTTAAAATATAAATTACTTCTGTGATGCAAAGCTGAATTTTATCAGCCATTACTTCAGTCTTTAGTGGCACATGATACTTCAGAAATCATTCTAATATGTTGATTTATTATCAATGCTGGAAACGGTGCTGCTTAATATTTTTTGGATCCTGTGATACTTTTTTTAGGATTCTTTGATGAATAAAAAGTTAAAAATAACAGCATTTATTCCAAAGAGAAATCTTTTCTAACAATATAAGTCTTTACTATCACTTTTTATCATTTTAACACTGCTTGTTGAGCAATCCTTGCTGAATAAAAGTATTAATTTCTTTCAAAGACGAAAGAAAGAAAAAAAACACTGACCACAAACTTTGAAAGGTAGTGTATATTGTTACAAAATATTTATCCTGAATAAATAAATCCTGTTCTTTTTAACATTGTATTCATCAAAGAATCCTGAAAAAAGTATGACAGGTTCCAAAATAAATATTAAGCAGCACATCTGTGTCCAACATTCATAATAAATCAGCATGTCAGAATGATTTCTAAAGGATCATGTGACACCGAAGACTGAAGTAATGATGCTGAAAATTCAGCTTTGCATCACAGTATCACATACTGTTTTTGCAACTGTTATTTTTCTGTATTTTAATCAAATAAAAGCATGCCTTGATGAGCAAAAAAATACTTCTTTAAAAAAAAACATTAAAAATCTTACTGATCTGGCAGTGTATATGCAAGTGTAGTTGTAAAAGTCAATAAAATACACTATTGTTCAAAAGTATCGCATCTGTAAGAATTTTTAAAAAGTTTCTTATGCTCACCAAATCTGCATTTATTTGATTTAACATACAGCAAAAACAGTAATATTGTAAGTGAGTAATTCAAAATAACTGCATGGTTTTTAAATAGATTAAAAAAAAAGAAAATAACTGTATTATATATCTATTTTATATATTAATATATACATTTTAATAAATTTAAAAAAATGCATTTCTGCATTAGGAAAGCTGTATTTTCAGCAGCCATTTATTTTTGCATTTCAGCCTTTTTATTTTAACATTTTTATTATTTATTTATTTATTTATTTATTTATTTTAGGGTTTTTTTGGGTAACATTTGCAGTGAAATGACAATATATAAGCGGATAGACAAATGTTAAAATAAATAAAATTTAAAAAAAAAATAATAGATAAAGTAAAATAAAATAAAATAAAACAAATCCTCACCATGATACAGAACAGAAAATCCCTGTGCCTCATTTGTCCTGTCTGAGTAAAAGTACAAAATGACGAAGTCTGCACTGATGTTCACGATGTCCCGCGGTGGATTGCGGCCATCGAATCGTGCCACCACCTGATTGGAGTACCCATCCAGCAGTTCCACCATATCAGTCTGATCCACGATATTGAAGAAAGTAAAGTTGAAGAGAATGACAGAAGCACCTGGAACCTGGAAGAGCGACATGACAAAGACAAGACAGCTATCAGTATGCCAGATACATATTATGAGGTTTGGCTCTAGCAGGCTCTCTCTCCATTAAGATATTAAAACATTAATTGTACCTGAATGGTCCAGTAGCACACCCTGCCAGGTCTGTATTTGTCTGGAAAGTCAGGAGAGTAGATCACCGCAGAGGGCGACGTGTAATTTCCCCCACAAGCGCCTACTTTTGCTTTAGGAAAAAAGTGACAGCGTTAGCTTATAATAAATAGTGAAAAGAAGTTTTAAATGAGAGGGTTTTGTTTAACCTAGAACTCGAATGGATGAGATGGTCATCAGCGTCATTAACTTTGGGAATCGGTGATAAGGTAATGAAACTATGAAAGCTTACTGTCGAAGACTATGACCCGTCCGTCACCTCCACATGGCTGAGTGTGGTCTCCAAAACACACATGGTTACACTCTGTGCTTGGAGCATCACCGTGACGATGGTAATCAAGGTCGTTGCCACAGAAACAAGCATAGCCTGATTCCATACCGGCGAGCTGAAAGAAAGAAAAAAAAATCCACAAATGATCAGGAACTCATAATTTTCTCAAGCCAGGGCAATCCAAGGGTGCAGACAATCAGAAAAGCAAGCCAAATACAATATATATTATTGATTCCTTCCCACACAAACAGATGCACATGATTACATCTAGAACAAATATTGATTCTTTTTTATGTATTTATTTATTTTTTGCTGAGTCATTTCATTAACTGTGAAAAACAGATTGACTAAGTCAGGATAAAAATCACTATTCCAGGGAAAATGTTATTTTTAAGCATGTATATTAATACACATCTTAATATTTATTAGTAATTATTTTTGTCCGTTTTTATATTTTATGTTTTCACTTTAAATTCAGTTAAAGTTTTTGTAATTTTTTGTAGTTTTTATTCATTTATTTATAGTTTATATTAAATTTTTATTTTCTATTTAGTTATTTTAGTACATCAAGTTAAACCATACATTTATACTCTTTTTTTTTTTTTTAATGCAGTAGAAAATGTATTATAGTAATGAATGAGAATCTAAAAGGAAACAATATATACTGATTATTTTATTTATTTATTTATTTAGTCATTTTATAAACTGTAAAAACATACTGAATAATTCAAGACAAAAATCACTATTCCAGGGAAAAGGTTATTTTTAAGCGTGTGTATTAATACACATCTTAATATTTAATATTAATTATTTGTCCGTTTTTATATTTTCCGTTTTCACTTTAATTTCCGTTCAAGTTTTTGTAATATTTAGTATTTTTTGTTGTTGTTTTTATAGTTTAGATTAATTTTTATTTCTTTTTAGTTATTTTAGTACATCAAGTTAAACCATACATTTATATTCTTTTTTTAATGCAGTAAAAATGTGTTATAGCAATGATAATTTTAAAGGAAACAATGTTTATTTATTTAGTTAGTCATTTCAGAAAATAAAAAAGAAAACAAAAAATAGATTGAATAAGTCAAGACAAAAATCACTATTCCAGGGGAAAGGTTATTTTTAAGCATGTATATTAATAGACAACGTAATATTTAATATTTATTATTTTCAATTCGTTTTTATATTTTCCATTTTTATTTTAATTTCAGTTAAAGTTTTTGTAATTTTTGTAGCTTTTTTATGTTCTTTTTAGTTCTTTTAGCACATCAAATTAAACCATACATTTATGTTTTTTTTTAAATGCAGTAAAAATGTATTATAGTAATGAGAATCTAAGAAGAAAAAAATGTTTATTATTGACTTCTTCCCACGCAAACTAATGTACATGATTACATCCAGAAAAATATTAATTCGCTTTTATTTATTGCTCATTTCATTAACTGTGAAAAAAAGTCAGGAAAAAAATTTGCTATTCCAGGGAAAAGGTTTTTTTTTTTTTTTTACATTTTTAGTATTTATTATTGTGAATCAGTTTTTATATTTTCAGTTTTCAATTTAATTTCAGTTAAAGTTTTTGTCATTTTTAGTGGTTTTTATGTTTATATAGTTTTTAAATTAATTTTTACTTTTTTCTTTTAGTACATCAAGTTAAACCATACATTTATACACTTTTTCTAATTCAGTAAAAATTTATTACCGTAATGAGAATCTAAGAAGAAACACCATTGAATATAATGGTAATTACACAATTAATAAAATTACAATTCATTTTTTTTAAGTTTGTATAAATTTAGACCTTACAAAATATAATTTACCATTTTTCTTTTTATCTGGGGACAAAATATGACTCTATGTGTTTTATAAAAGAGATCATTTTAGCAATAAATTCCGATGAGTCACATCGTAAAGTAACAAATAAATGTACATAAGTAACCATGCATAAACTGAATTCTGTATTCATGTGGAAAAACACTGATTAAAAAATAATGAACCTGACATAGATATAGTCAGCTTCGAGACGTTAAGACAGCAAAGTAAAGTAATGTGGTGTAATAACTGTTATGCATCACTCTGTTCTATGACTTGCTGTCGATTGCATTTCCTATGGTGTAATTTGTACCTTGTATCTTTGGTTGCGGCAGAAGCTGATGCAGTTCTGAATGGTGAGTTTGTTGGAGGTCTGGTAGCCTCCGGATAGAGGCGTTGGATCACCGCTGTCCTTAAAACAGCCCAGGTTACCAGGCACTGACGGAAAAAAGAGGGAGATTAATCAAAAACAATGGGAAAATATATGCACAGGACCTACATGCCCATGCAGGCCCAAATTTAGCAACATCAGCCACTATTAAATGCAGTAACGCAGACACACTTGCAAATCATTAACTTCCCTCTGCCGGTAAATCGTCTGGAAATGTGTCTTAAAGACTGAGGTGTTTTATGAACTATGATTAAAACAGCACGTATGGCCCGAACAGTGTGAGAACGGAGAGCGCTGCATGCGACCAAACCTCATCCTAAGGGAATGCACAGATGGATTCTGGGGGTTTTGTTAATTATGAACTGAATGAGGTCTCAGGGTAAGAGAACGCTGGAAGTTGGAATCTTGAAAATGTCTGAAAGTCAATGTCTGTGCCACTGATGACACAACTAGAAACCAGCTTGCCAACCAGATGAAGAGTGTCTTACACTACCAAGTCAGTTTAGGCCAGTTTTAGCAGGTTTTCTTTCAGCATGAAGAGAGCAACCACCCAGAAAAACCTAGCAACTGTGCTAAAACCATTCACAACAGCCTAGAAATCTGATAGCAGTACACGAGCATTCAGCACACACATACATGCCTTTTAAGCAAAACGTGAATGGATGATTGGGATTTGTTTGTGTGAACGTAAGTGTATCTGTTCTATCAGAGCAGTTTTGAAGAACATTTGGATGCCGGTGTAGGTTAAATAGTGAAAGGTTTGATTGCAGACTGCCGATAAGGATTAAAAGAACTCTCTCAGACACTCAAAAACTCATCTCGGCGCAAGTCAGCGCTTGCACAGGCCTTGTACTGCTCGCTGGATACAAAGAAAAGTTTTGTTTTCAAAGGGATACACGTTGGGGCCAACTCAGGCCACACACACACACACACACACACACACACACACATATTGTGTCTCTCTTTGTCTGTGTAAAAGTGTTTTGCTGAAATATTTTATGCTGTTTGATGAACAGTGAAATTCAAGCAGGAAAAGTCCAATAATGAAGTGCATGCACTCAGTCAAAACACAAATACAGATTAACTACCATGACAGATCATGATGGTGAAAGTTCATCTCCATATAAACAGATCCTGAGCGGGTTTTTTGAAAGTAAATTTACACAAAGTAAACGTTAAAAGCACTGGTAACTTATAAATACACTATTCATGAAGGACATAAGGTCATTTTTCTCGTTAATTACAAATCTTTGATATGAAAAAAAATGACAATTTTATACCATATTTGTGACCTCTGAAATTAAAAAAGCTGTTTAAAATGTAAAAAGGCAATTGCAACTTTTTAAATCACAATTTTGACTTTTATTCCTTAGAATTGCATGATATAAACTCACAATTGTAAGAAAAAAAGTTTTGCAGTTCTGACTTTTTTACTTGCAATTGCGAGTTTGTATCTCAATTCTGAGAAATAAAGTCAGAATTGCAAGTTCGTACCAAGCAATTCTAAGAAAAAAAGTCAGGATTTCGAGATAAAAAGTCGAAAAAGTTCATACTTTATAACGCAATTGCGAGTTAATAAACTCACAATTCTGAGAAAGAATTCAGAATTGTGAGAAAAAAAGATGATATCTTGCAATTCTGACTTTATAACATGCAAGTGCAAGTTATTAAATCAGAACTGTGAGAAATAAATATAAACTTGCAATTGAGATAAAAATGCAAGTGAGATATAAAGGCACAATTACCCTTTTTATTCTTTATTCAGTGTGGGAAATGGGTTTCCATATTACTAAAACTATATAAAAAAAAAAATGTTTTTTGTTAATTGAAATAATTCTGAAATAGAAGAAAACTAAATATTCGATGAACAAACTTAAAATGTGAACAAAAAAAAAAAAAAAAAGAAATGTTGTCTTGACCAACTAAAAATAAATTGAAGTGCTAAAATGAAAAACTAAAACTGAGATGAAAAAAAAGCTAAATAGAAATATTAAAAAGGCTGGTGTTGCTACTGTGTCTTTAAACCTTTTGTGTCTTAAAACCTTTTTAGGCATTGTTAAGTTTATATATATATAAACAGCAATATTGTGAAATATTATTACAATTTAAAATAACCATTTTCTATTTTAATATATTTTAAAAAGTCATTTATTCCTGTGATGTTTATTCATGTGTTGTCACATGATCCTTCAGATCATGTTGAAAAAGGTCGCTTAATATTTTTGTGGAAACCGTGATACATTTTACAGGATTCTTTGGTGAACAGAAAGTTCAAAAGAGCAGCAGGAAATATTTTGTAACATTCATTATGCAACTGACCCTCCGCAGGGAGTTTGACTGACAGGCCATCTGACCAATCATAACGCTGAAACCAGGCATGTAAGTAGATTAACGTTAGTGGACCTGAACTTGAAAAATGGTGTTTACTACTGACATCTTTCTGCGGTTGAAACAAGCACATCCTAGAAATCTGATATATACACAATACACAAGCATTCAGCACACACATACATGCCTTTTAAGCAAATCATGAATGGATGATTGGGATTTGTTTGTAAGTGTGCGTACAGTATATCTGTTCTATCAGAGCAGTTCTAAAGAACAATTGGATGACGTTGTAGGTTAAATGGTAAAAGGTCTGATTGCAGACTGCGGATAAGGATAAAAAGAACCCTCTTAGACGCTCAATTCATCTCAGTGCAAATGAGCTCATTCATGTTTATTTCATGCTGTAACTACTAAAGAGGAAGAGATGATCGGTTGACGTGCCACTTGAAATGAGGCGCTACAACAATCTTGTCGCGACCAAGGGGCAAACCCCCGGTCTCTCTATTGAAGCCAACTCGGAAGTAACTAAAACTACAATTTCTTCGACTGGCCGCTAGAGGCTGGCTCCAAAAGAGAGTCATTCCCATAGACTTCCCATGTTAAAATGCCCAACTTTACACCAGAAATTAAGGTATGTTAGGTAATTTAAAATTAGGTAATTTTTCCCTTTATGACAACTGTAAGGGAGTGAATTTTTTCATAACTCATCCATTTAAATTATATTAAGCCTTAAAGTTCTGCATAATTAAGGGCGTGGTCACTTGAGTGACAGGTAGGATTACGGCTATGCCCTACAAGGCAAAAGACCTTAAAGTCTGCCGCGTTTAAATGACGGTGTAGCGTAACTTGTGTACTTTCATACATCTGTCTGCACTTCATTAGACAAACAAATGAGATAGATCGCGATCTAACAAACTGCTCCATATAACAAAGCACTGTAAGCAAGCAACGACTAGATAACTTGGCAACAATAATTAATCGTAAATCATCTTTAAAGTTTTTTTCCCCCCTTTTTATAATGCAGATTATTCACTGTGCCAGCTGTCAGTCTGGGGCTGCCCACTTCTGCACGTGTGAGGACTCGAATGCCGTGTCAGTGTAGCTTGTATTACACATAAAATCAATAAGAGTTAGCAATTAAATCCATTTCCTACATTTTCTTGTAACTCGATAAAATCCATGGCAGTGAACGTCATCGGAGATGTTTAATTCACAATCATTCTGAGCATTATTCCTACCTGTTGGCGCTCACATCAAGCCACAAGTCGTTCTTATAGGTTAGGCTATTTTCATTCACTTCCATGTAAAACAATATGTTAAGTATGTCTTGCATCCTTAAATGTTAGCGAACATTACAACTAAATTGGCTAAAAAAACGGTATCCACTCACGTTTAACTTTTTGTCTGGTTGTTACGGTCAGAAAATAAATCGAATCACATCTTAGCCTCTAGCCATTTTTCTCAATTTCACACTCCAACGAGTTAATGGACAGTAAAGCAAAGGCAGAATACCTTATAACTCCAGGGCGGCACAGTAATATTGATGAACGGCTAAACAAATGCACAGCACCATAACTCAATTTGAGCGTTCCAAAACAAAGTCAAAGAGCGGTAACTAATGTTATACTGTGTTCTGCCTTGGTTTCTCCTTGGCTTTTCTCACAGCAGCACTACTGTCGAGTTAGGCGGCCATGGTTTTAGCAACCAGTAGAGCTGGGAATCGATTCCAAAAAGAATCGATTCCGAGGCGTTGGGAATCGAGAGTCGATTCCAAAGGTTGGAATCGATTCCGTCAGGGGGAATCGACTCCCCATTCGGAGCAGTTTTCAGTTCAACAAAGCTAAAATATGGGCGCCTCTCAAACGAACGGCTGCATCATACGAAGGTTGCATATCTCGGCTGCTGTCATCAAAGGTCGCTGAACGTCGATTCACGAAAATAAACTGAATGAAAAGAGTCGGTACTGAGCACATTTGAGTTTGAGGATGCAGCCTTCCGTTAAGCACTTATTTGCCTCTTCTTGCTCGCTAATAGTGATTAGAAGTCTGATTCGTTGGCACGAAAAGGTTCTTTCCGATAGATCGTTTTAAAGAACCAGTTCGAAAATAATTCAAGGTAGTTTAGATCATGACGTGATCGATGGTCTTGATCCTATTTCCATCTTAAATAAAATGCTATTTTTAACTTTTCTATCAGCTTGTGATAATTCTGAAAGAAAGCGCCGAGAGCACAAATAAGTGGCGGAGAGTGCGCGTCTGACTGACAGATAAACCACGAGCTCTTATATCAGTGTTGTTGTTAATGTTCTGGTTATTTTATTTCAATGTCTAGTTTGTTAATTTTGTGCAAAGCATACGGTTGAAGTAAACATCATTCAGCTGAACCATACACGTCTGGTTTCATTCATGCAATAAACGCATATCCACTACTGAGCTGTGGGCTATAATTTCATGGGCAATGCAGACAAAATTATAATTTAAATACAAAAATGTATCAATTTTTAAAAGCAGAGCTTCATAATATGATAATGTTACTTTCTAAGACCTTTATCCTACAGTCAATACGAAATTAGGCTCCTCCATTCTAAAAAAACAAGAATCGAAAACCACAGTGTGGAATCGATTCTTGGAATCGAATCCAATCGATTCCAGAACCAGGAATCGGAATCGATTCCAAAATTTTCGGAATCGAACAGCCCTAGCAACCAGGCACCTCAGCTTCATCCACGTCCCGCCTTTTTGCCCATTTTCGATTATCCGGGAGTGACGCGCTCTTCAGAAACCTACGAGTGCCGTCACGGACACTACGTCCATGTTTTTTACAGTCTATGGGCGCGACACATTAAAGAGCCACAAAACGGTATTTACTGTTTGAATTTCTTAAAAAAAAAAACGACACAATTTTAATTGTGAGACTTTGTTTCATACCTGAAGTGACCTGCTCTCGTGAGTCGGCGAGATGTTAGTTTCCTATTTGCTCCACAATGTATTTTTCACTGCATGAGTACAAACTGATGTGTGGCGTGAGAGCGCCATCGCTTGTCGGACATAAGTAATGAAGGGTGGCGGGTGTTTGCGAAGGGTAAATTGTGAGGTATATATCATGAGATATTTAAAAAAAAATACTATTTTTGCATATTCATCTCAGTTTCCACCTGGGTGGATTAGAAAGAGAGAGTTTTGCGTCAAGCTCAGTAGCTCCGCCCACAGTGAAATCTCAAGTATGTCTGTTCTGATTGGTTGATTGTGCTGCATAATACACAATTTGCACTTTCACTGAGGAGAAAATTAAAAAGTATGGTTTTCCTTTATGCGTAAATATGGTTTTCCTTTATACGTAATTGTATTATTCAAAATGACCGTAACATAAATGTTGGCTAGACTTTAAGAGGAGTTCAGCAGACAAAGACTGTGCAAAGCCTACAACTTTGCTGCTTGTCTAAACACAGACATGTACAATATAATCCACAGTCTGTTCCTCTCATTAATCAGAGTGTAAAAAAGCGCCACAAACTGCAGCACAGCGTGTTCCTCCCACTCGTAAATCTGGAACAATGTCCACATGAGCCGTGTTGAGTCAAACACGGGCCTGTTCTAGTGGACTGGATCTGAAGATGATCCATGGCTGCCAGCGAGGAATTTCTGGGTGGAAATTAAATGGAAGACTGCATGTAATTATGATCGTTAGATAGAGGACAAAAGCCTTAATTACACTGATATGCTTTTGCAGAGAACAGAATCTCATTTTTCACTCTCGCATGCCTGGAGTAGAGGGGGGAAAGAGAGAATTTCTCTTGGCCGTTCCTTCGCCACTTCAATGGCAATAGCTCTAAACTTGAAAGCAGGACATTCTGCTCTCCGGGGCTCATGCAAGATTAAAGACTGCAGGTCTTCTGCTTCTGACAGAGTGATTGTACTTTACCATCAATTTATCTGTCCTTAACCTCTCATCACGCACACAGTCTGCTTCCCCCTGTGCAAAAAAGGGCTCATCTCTTTCACCAACACAGCTGCTGTTTTTAGGCAACGGCATGTTTTTTTAGTTAACTTACCTCAGAGAACTTCAAAAGAGAACTGCAGAACGTACCTCATGCAGTAAAGACGTGCTGAACAAGGGTAACAACTGCATATATCCATGCTTTAAAAGTAATGCAATTGACTTCAAAGTGCAGAGTGGAATTTGAAGATTTTATAAGGCGCTTGGCTGGCGAACGCGATGGCATTACGTGTGCTAATGTGCCTCGTTTAGACTGGCTCGCATCCAGATACGGCTTTCAGGAAACACACGCTTTCACAATGGAAAGATGCAACACGCACACACATGTATTTTTTACAGCCAGGCCCGCATCTGCATCTCAACACGGAAAGAATTGGAGTCTTAAATTAAACGCAGTTGGGAATGTGGCTGGTTCCACCGCTGAAATGCATAAAATTATTAAAGGCTTCACAAAAACACACTGTGATATTTGATGCTATGCAGGCCCATGATGAAATATCTATTCTGTGTTTTCTTAAGGTTGCGGGTTTGACTGCTGTACAGGGCGGCTCAGGAAAACTGATGACAATCACAATTGTGCCCTAGAGCAAGGCACCTGAGTTACTTTATCATAAATCACTTTAGAGGAAAACTATCTGGTAAATGACAACTAACAAAGAAGGGGAAAAACTCACTTTACCTTGATGTACAGGTTACAGGCATAGACTGTAACAGTTTGAAAAACATGTCAGATTACAATTCCATTCAATGGCTAATTTCCAGTCTTTTGAACATTGAAGGGACATTTCATGTTACAAGCAAAGCTGTAAAGTGAGTGCAATATTTTGTGTAAATTCACTAAGTTTCAGATATTTGGAGAAATTTAAGTACAACCTTTATGTTTTGGTGTTTTTATATATTGTTGAAATATTATAATAATATACACTATGTTTCTTTGCATCATCATGCAATGAAGAATTGTTCACAATAAGACCTATAATGTTTTACAAAAAAGCAAAGAGGGGCAGTTTTTATTTCATGTTGACCAGTGTTGTTGACCAGTATGAAAGCCCATTTCCGTCAACTTTTGATCTCGCAATTCTGACTTTTTTTCTCAGAATTGTGTGATATAAACTCGCAATTGCAAGAAAAAAGTTTATATCTCACAATTCTGACTTTATAACCTGCAACTGCAAATTTATATCTCAGATTTATATAAGTCAGAATTGAGAGTTTGTATCATGCAGTCAAAAAGTCAGAACTGTGAGATAAAAATTCTAAAAAGTTTATATCTCACAATTCTGACTCTATAGGATGCAACTGTGAGTTAAGTCAGAATTGTGGGAATAAACTCGCAATTGTGAGGAAAAATATCAGAATTGTTTGTATCATGCAATTCTGAGAAAAAAAAAGTCAGAATTGTGAGATAAAAAGTCTAAAAAGTTTACATCTTGCAATTCTGACTTTATAAGATGCAGTTGTGGGTTATTAAGCCAGAACTGTAGAAATAAACTTGCAATGGTGACTTTATAACTTGCAATCACAAGCTTATATCATGCATCAATTCTGAGATGAAAAGTCAGAATTGCAAGTTTATATTTCGCAACGCTGACTTTGTAACTCGCAATTGCAAGTTTTCAGAATTGTGAGATAAAACTAAAATTAAAACTGAAAATTAAAAAAAACTAATCAAAATATTATTAAATACTATAACAAGTATATAAAAAATGCAAAAAAAGGAAGAAAACAAGAAAGGTGGAAATGAAAGGGAAAAAAGAAGATGGAATATTTTAAGTAATCAGCAGAATAATTAATACATGTAATGAAAGGTTGATATTCATAACCTCAGTGCTTGAAGTGGGCCGGTATACACTTATGACATTTTGCTGGTACTCAGAGTCAATGTCAGTGTCTGGGTAATTAGAAATGACACTATATAAATCACACTACCAGAAGGGGTCACCTCTTATCTCGACAAATCACGCGAATGAATGCAAGCATAGTCGGCCTACCTCAGGGGTTGTCACCCAATCTCATGAAAGTGCGTATCAACAGTACAATTTTCTGTTTATATTTGCCATACTATTTACAGAATATGCAGAAATTGACTTTGGCATATGATATGCAATAGGTATGATTAGGGGTGTGGGGTAGATGCGTATAATATGTACAGGAAAACTGCATATTACCAATCTGAGAATCTGACGTTTCCCCATTCAAAGAGATAGAAGCTGCACTTGCCTGCCCGAGAGGTGTTTCAAAGATGGCCGCAGAGTGAAATGACTTGCCTTAAAGGGAACTTTGGTATTACATGCCATCAAACATGCCAAATTCAGCGTATGACCAGGGTTGCTAGGTTTTCACAGCAAACTGCCCAACTGCTACTCAAAACTAGCCCAATTGTGTTTCGAGGGGGGTCCCCTGTTAAAAATCGCATTCTGAGGGTTAAAATACACATTTTTTTGCAGATTTCTCCTGGTAAAATGCGCATTCCAGGGGCTAAATATCACATTACTGGGGTCGGGAAAACCGCGGACTTGGCAATGCTGCGTATGAATAGCACGCCAAATCAAAACAGAAAAGTGTGCTATTGATGCGTATTTTTATTTT
Organism: Cirrhinus mrigala; assembly: GCA_036247105.1. Classification (NCBI taxonomy): domain Eukaryota; kingdom Metazoa; phylum Chordata; class Actinopteri; order Cypriniformes; family Cyprinidae; genus Cirrhinus; species Cirrhinus mrigala. The sequence continues at coordinate 38,036,215 of CM070011.1, read as the reverse complement.
TCATTTTCAAATAATACCTTAAAAATGAAAAGAAGCAGGTTTTTGCGATCACCGGTAAACTCCTGGAAAGTCCAAGAACCCAGTAAGCAAAAGCATTCAAACAGACAAGTTCAAAACAGTTCTAATGCAAAGAATAGTGACTTACATTCAGATGTGCATTTGGCTTAAAAGCAGGAGATTTTTATAAAGTTTTTGATTATGCGGATGTCAGAGGTTTGATTCTGAATGGATCTACACTGACCAAAATTATAAATGCAACACTTTTATTTTTGCCCCCATTTTTCATGAGCTGAACTCAAAAGATCTAAGACCTATTCTATGTACACAAAAGGCCTATTTCTCTCAAATATTGTTCACAAATCTGTCTAAATCTGTGTTAGTGAGCACTTCTCCTTTGCCGAGATAATCCACACACCTCACAGGTGTGGCATATCAAGATGCTGATTAGACAGCATGATTATTGCACAGGTGTGCCTTAGGCTGGCCACAATAAAAGGCCACTCTAAAACGTGCAGTTTTACTGTATTGGGGGGGTCCGAAAACCAGTCAGTATCTGGCGTGACCACCAGTTGCCTCACGCAGTGCAACACATCTCCTTCGCATAGAGTTGATCAAGTTGTTGACTGTGGCCTGTGGAATGTTGGTCCACTCCTCTTCAATGGCTTTGCGAAGTTGCTGGATATTGGATATATGCGACCATGGACCACAAAACCTTAAGTCGCTGGGGTGTATTTGTAGCAATAGCCAAAAATACATTGTATGGGTCAAAATTATCGATTTTTTTATGCCAAAATTTATCAGGAAATTAAGTAAAGATCATGTTCCATGAATATATTTTGTAAAATTCCTACTGTAAATATATCAAAACTTAATTTAGTAATAGTAATATGCATTGTTAAGAACTTCATTTGGACAACTTTAAAGGCAATTTTCTCAATATTTTGGTTTTTATTTATTTATTTATTTTTTGCACCCTCAGATTCCAGATTTCAAATAGTTGTATCTCAGCCAAATATTGTTCTATTACAGCAAACCATACATCAATAAAAAAAGCTTATTTATTCAGCTTTCAGATGATGTATAAACCTCAGTTTCAAAAAACTGACCCTTATGACTGGTTTTATGGTCCAGGGTCACATATTTGAGAGAAATAGGCCTTTTGTGTACATAGAAAAAGTCTTAGACCTTAGAGTTCAGCTCATGAAAAATGGGGGCAAAAACAAAAGTGTTGCATTTATAATTTTGGTCAGTGAATAGCAGAGTATACAGAATTAGTAGTACAGTCAGGTATAGTCAAGACTTGTGCTTATTTGTATTGAAATGTTTATTTAATTATTGACTGATTGATTGTGGCAGTTCTTTTTTTCCACTTCAAGCACTGCATAACCTCAAATGTGAGATCTACTCCAGGGCGAAAAAAATAAGTTCTGTAGGTCACTGAAGTATCAAAACAATTCAAGCAACCACAATGAGAGGTTTTACATGTGAAGGAAATAGTGTTTCTTTTTTTTTAATCAAATCCCATTCACAAATTCCATTTACGGTAGATTTGATGTAAATGTATAGAAATGAACTAACAGCATTAAATCACAAACATGTTGACGTGACCAGCCTGTGCTCTTCTGTAACCACATATAGCATGTACTTATCAATAACTTTCCATTTCAAGCTCAGATCCTTAATCACAAGGCCACCGGCACTCATGAACTATCCCAGCTCTCTGCTTTCCCCAATAAGCCTCTTGTGAAGAGTGACAGTTCCACTCTCATTTTCAAAAACTCTAGAGTGAATTCCACTGATATTCTCCTAAGCGCTCTAGAACCGGCGATATTGTCCCGAGCAGAAACGACGGTCTCTGGCCTTATATCGCACATCATATCTCAGCTGCGGTGAGTCATCCGTGCTTTTCACAATTTAGATTTTCATTATTGCAGGGCTTTATGGGGGTGACGCAAGAGTGATAGACGTGTCACAAGTCTGCTGAAGCGGAGAGGCAGACATAATAGCTTTCAAAAGAAGAGGGAGAGAGAGACTGACAAAAGGAAGAAGGAAAGAAACACCCAGATAACAAACACAACAACATCAAACGCCACAATTCTTGGCAAACGCACTTGGCAGAAGCAGCGGATAAGCGTGTCTGAGAGGGCCTCTCTCTTTCCCTCTTTCATTCTCTCTCCGTGTTATTAAAATAAGGTAATTACAGACATAAATTCAGATGACATCTGGGGTGCGTTTTTTTTTTTCCCCTCTTTCTTTTTGCAGAGGATTGTGGGTGTTTCTTTTTTTCCAAAATACATTCATAAGTTCTTTTCTGTGCCACACCCTGCAGACTCTGCCAGGAACACTTTTAGTCGAGAGCTGAGATACACTTGAGGGAGAGGGGGTGAAATAATAAAGAGACGTCTTGTTATTGCTAATAAGACAGTCTGTCTTTCTCAATGTTTAAAGGGAGAGTTCAGCCAGACATTTAAATTCTGGCATCATTTGCTCGCCATGTTTATTCACCCACATGACAGTCTTTCTTCCATAGAGCAACACAGGAGAAATTATAATAATGTGCTGGTCACTGTTTTCCATGTAGCAACAATGAACAGGGACCATGCATTAAAAAGAATGTAAAAGAACCATAATAGAATCATAAAAGCTATGGCTCTCTACACAAGGGGTTTTCAAACTGGGATCCGATGGGAATACTAGGGGTTCTGTGAAAAAAAAAAAGTGCTAAAAATTAATAAATACATAAATACATCAATAAATAAATAGTATTTTAGTAAGTACATAAATGCATTTATGATAAATAAAAAAAGAAATAAAAATAAAATAAAATAAAATAAAATAAAAAAATAACAATAAAATGAAAATAAAAAAAAATTGTTAGGATAAGTAAATAGAAAGTTACTACATAAATGCATAATAAATACATTTTAGTACTATAAAGATAAGGTTGCAAAGAGCTGTAAAATTTCTGACATTTTCCAGAAATTTTGGAAACTTTCCAGGATTTTTTGGAAGCTTTAGAGAATTTTCTAGAAATTGTCCACCCCTTTGTAACCCTAACTAAAGTTAGTAAAAGTAATGTAATGTAATGTAATAATGTAATGCAATAGAAATGAATATTTTCCAAAAAATATTTGACGCATATTTTATAATACTAATTTTCAAATTATAAATTAAGTCTATATCTATTTAAATATTTACGTAGCAGCCTTTTAAATGTTAGGATGCTGGTCCCTCACATGAGGATGATACTATTTGGGGGTCAATGGCATCTAAATGATTTAAAATTTTACCATTTTAGGATGGTGGTCCCTCACATTAAGGGTGAAACTATAATATTTAATTTTATTATATACAGTAATATTTTTTTCTTCTTTGAGAGAAATCAATACTTTTATTCAGCAAGTATGGATTAAACTGATCAAAACTGATACTTCTATGAGCCTTTTTAAACCAATGTTTTGAATCGAGTGATTCAGTGATTCAACTGAAACAAATCAGAATGATTCATTCTTGAATCGGACATTGCTACTGCTCCTGGATGTGTAAATGCACCATGGAGAACTGGAACTGGGCAAAATGTCAACATTTTCAGTAAATAATGTTTAAGTTTCACTCATCATGTAAAGCATGTATGCCTCCAGACTGCTTTTATGAGATTTTCAAGGTATTTTTGCATCTATTTTGATGTTCCAAAGCTCCTGCTCCAAACTGACTACATGGAAAAGAGCGATCAGTACAAGAGCAATCAGTTGTGCATGGCACAAAAGTAAGAAAGTAAAATAGGTTTGGAAAGTGAGTAAATAATGACTAAATTGACTTTTTTTTCCTAGTTCTGGTTATGGATAGCACATTCTGAACTCATTAATGTGAAGGTAAAAAGGCTAAATATGGGGTATAAAATAATAATAATTGATGATAAAACCTGGAACGGAGAAAAATATATATACTTTTCTAAGTGTGTGTGTGACTCCTCATTTTCCACAGGCATCTTATTGTGTGAGCGAGGGCGCCAGAGCTCACAGCGTGTTGACTTACTGAAATAATAAAGCCCAAGAAGATTAGAAAATGATATTAACAGTCTAATTTTGTGTAGTGTGCTCATACACAAATCCACACATAACACTACCTCCCACCACAACAACAGCTTTATTCCACAGACGTGTTCCTTTGGCTGTCGCAACACAAATTCATTAACACATCCACGGTCATGTCAACACCTCGTGCTCTCAAGAGGCGTTCATGCTGACAGCCATTTTATTGCCAGAGGTCACTTAGTTGCTGCATTGTTGATTGTAGTAGGCGTTCCTATTGCTTGATGCTTTAACGTTACTGGTGAGCTGACAGTATCAATGAATAAGTCAAAATCTCTTGGAATGCCCAGAGTTTTTTATTATGCCCACTAATATATTTAATATGCCCACTTACTAATGCACTAATGCTATCATTAAATAATACAATTAGGTACACAGAGAATTAAGTTAAATTAAATTAAATTAAAAATGAATTGACATTAAAAAAACAACTGGCATTAAAAAATAACTTACTTTTTTAATTTAATAAACATCCATTTACTCAAAATTTTAAAATAATAAATTAAACTAAATTTAATTTAATTTAAAAATGAAAATTTATATTTAATCAGAATGTACAAAAAAAATATTTGAGAACAAAAAACTCACAGGAACAAGATACAAAGATACACTCACAGATACAAGACATATACTGTAGCCAATTATATTTAAGGAGCAGCATGCCAGATGACAGATAAAGTAATATCAGTCTTTATTTTATTTTATTTTATTAAAAAATACTAATGCACTAATACAATTTAAACAATGTTATCATTAAATAATACAAGCAGGCACACAGAGATTTAAATTAAATTAAATTAAATTAAATTAAATTAAATTAAATTAAAAATGAATTAACATTAAAATATTTACATTTTGAAATCAATAAACATCCAATTTCTCAAAATGTAAAAAAAAATTAATTAATTAAACTAAATTAAATTACATTTAAAAATGAAATTATATTTAATTAAAATGCACAAAAATATTTGAAAATAAAAAACAGGAACAAGATACAAAGATACAAGATACACTCACAGATACAAGTCATATACTGTAGATAGCCAATGTTGATATTTGATATTTGATTGATATTTAGGGAGCAGCATGCCAGATATTTTATTTTATTTTATTTTATTTTATTTTATTTTATTTTATTTTATTATTTAAATAATGCTATCATTAACTAATATACTTAGGCATAAATTAAATTAAATTAAATTAAATTAAAAAATTAATTGACATTTAAAAATAACTGACATTAAAAATAATTTACATTTTAATTTGAATAAATATATATTTACCCAAAATTAAAAAAATAGATTAAATTAAATTAAATTAAATTAAATTAAATTAAATATGAATTTACATTTAATTAAAATGTACAAATAAATCGTTGAAAACAATACACTCGCAGGAAGTCTTCAGCCTTATTGCCAGATGCAATAACACATTGCTACAAACACCTACACTTCATGTTGCTTCAAATCATTATTTCACACTGAAAATGATTTCCGGTTGCTGTCAGTAGAACACTGCTTAAGTGAAACACATTTTGGGTAGAAAAGGGTTTTTAAACACCAGCAATTATCTAGTTTTAGTACTGCATTTCACAGTTTGGTGTAAAACACCTATAAAATGACTATATTAAGCGTCTGGGGTTTGGTGATTTGTTGGTAAATCATTCAAAAGTGTCCTCACATCCTCTTTTCTGCTTTTGGATCTGCTTGTCTGTCATTAATTCAGATACTAAAGTTGTGTTCCTGTTTTGGCAGGCTCCCTCCTGTTACAGACACACTTATCCAGCCCAGAGTACATGTGTTTTGGTTTAACGTTTCTTTTTTTTTTTACAGTTACGACAGCTGGATCTGCTTCGGAGTGAAATTAATTTGTTGATGTTGTGGATCATTCCATAAAAAACAGACTATTAATATGCTTTCATTTTCTGCTCAGGGGAATTTGACAGTGTAGCTTTGTTTATGAGGCAGGCGTTTCTGACTGAGCTTTTGTTTGTGTTATGCCGCACTTTACCCATGACCTATGTATCTATCGTACATTTAGCAACTGAGATTTACACTGGGGAAGAGAGAAAGTAAGAATCAAAGGAACAAGTCAATGGGGTCATTACAAACATCTTGAGAAGAAATCTTCGGCTGGGGTGCGACATGCAAGGAACACAAACAACACCAAAGGCCCTTTAACAGGGGACACATGAGCCCTGCTGCGCAACTTCACGGCATACTTTCCCATGTCGTGCATCTGCAAGGTGGCGGGCACATTGCGCTAGTCCTGCCCGAGGCCGTGTTACGACACAACTGAAGCTGAGATCAATGCTTTTCACCGCCACAGCCTTCAGGGAGCGACTGCATGCTTAATTAAAGATTGAGGGAGGTGTTCTCAACAGAAACAGAATAATTAACGTGTTTTCAGAGGCCAGATGAGTGAAACCACAGGAATGGACAGTGAAAAGAGCTGTACACAGCTCACCTCTCATCCCTCACTGGACCTGCCCAGGGTCATGAGGTCATGAGTGGCCCTAAGATTTCAGAGAGACAGAAGGAGATGCAAAAATAGCACCTGTCCTTGATCTCCCAAAACACAAGAGGAGTGGGGGGGGGGGGGGGAGACATTTGTGCTTTGCTGTTGTTAATGAAGATGAAGGATAAGATATTAAGAACAATTATATGCATTTCATCAGTCTACTTAGCCATTAAATGAGAAGTCCACTTCCAGAACAACAATTTACAAATAATTTACTCACCCCCTTGTCATCCAAGATGTTCATTTCTTTCTGTCTTCAGTCGTGAAGAAATTATGGTTTTTGAGGGAAGCATTTCAGGATTTTTCTCCATATAATGGACTTCATTGGTGCCCCGATTTTGAACTTCCAAAATGTAGTTTAAATGCAGCTTCAAAGGGCTCTAAACCATCCCAGCCGAGGAAGAAGGGTCTTATGTAGTGAAACGATCTATCTTTTTTTTTGAAAAATAAAAAGTTGTTTACTTTTTAAGCACAAAAGCTCATGTAGCACAGGCTCTAAGATGCGCGTCCACGACACTACGTACTATTGAATCACGTCGAAAGGTCACGCGGAACGTAGGCGGAACTACAGACCCAGTGTTTACAAAGTTTTTCACCATACTCTACCTTTTTGAGCCAGAGTACACAGACGATGAACTTAGACGTGATTCGTAGTGTTGTGCATCCCAGAGCCTGTACTACACAAGCTTTTGTGCTTAAAAAGTATATAAATTTTTATTTTTCAAAAAAAATGACAGATCGTTTCGCTAAATAAGACCCTTCTTCCTCGGCTGGGATGGTTTAGAGCTGCATTTAAACTACATTTTGGAAGTTCAAAATCGGGGCACCAATGAAGTCCATTATATGGAGAAAAATCCTGAAATGTTTTCCTCAAAAACCATAATTTCTTCACGACTGAAGACAGAAAGACATGAACTTCTTGGATGACAAGGGGGTGAGTAAATTATATGTAAATTGTTGTTCTGGAAGTGGAGTTCTCCTTTAATTACTGTAAATGATGTCATGATAGAGAGGAGAGAATTTGTATATTGTATAACCATATCAGTACATACACTTGAAGAAAGCAAAAGAAAAATTATGATTAAAAGATCTGGACTCGAATCACACGTGCAATCATTCGCTGAAGCAGACGAATCAAAAACAGTGCAACCAGTGTAGTCTAAATCTCGAACAACTGACTCTTAAGATTCAGGAAAGAGTCAGAAGGCAATCAAGAACATTACCAGTCATATGGGTACATTTTTTTGAAATTGAGATTTATACATCATCTGAAAGCTAAATGCTGATTTGTTAGAAAAGGACAATATTTGGCTGAGATACAACTATTTGAAAATCTGAAATCTGAAAATCAAAATATTGAGAAAATCGTCTAAAGTTCTTAGCAATGCATATTAAATTAAGTTCTGATACATTTATGGTAAAAAAATGTACAAAATATCTCAATGGAAAATGATCTTTACCTAATATCGGCATAAAAGAAAAATCGATAATTTTGACCCATACAATGTATTTTTGGCTATTGCTACAAATATACCTGTGCTACTTACAACTGGTTTTGTGGTCCAAAAGCGTGCGTGATGCTCGCGGTGATTTCAGCATTTGACCATTCCATTTTAGGAAACTAGCATCATATCATATACACAGAGAAATGTAAAGGTAGACACGGCAACCCATCAAAATAAAAGTCCGGTTTAACTTGAAGACATTGTGGCTGAAATATATTACTACTATTACTACTACTACTACTAAAATGAAACAAACATTATTTTTTAGGGTATAATCACACAACATTTCTTCCACGTTTTTAATTTTAATAGTAAATTCCCCTTTGTTTGCCCCAAAAAAGTTTGCTTAATTTTCAGTAATTAAAAAATAAATGAAATGAATGTTTTATGCCTTCATTTGATAACCAAGAACATTTTAAATACACAACACAGAGTTTCTGAGGGTAAAAAAAAAAAAAAAAAAACTTTCATAAGGCTATTTTAAGAATAAATTTGAATAAATTAAGTATGCATTCAAATAATTAGACATGCTAAAACACAGAATTTGATAACAATAAAACATAGTGAGAAAAAATTAAAAACATTTCATAGGGCCCTAAACATGTCATTTTTGTTAACCCTTTATTAAATTGCTGTGAAATTGTATAGGTTTCATGATTTTAATTAATTAGACATGCTCTTTAATTAATAAAACTTAATTTACCATTAAAAAGGAGTAGAGAAAAATTAAACTGAATAAAACTGAATCCAGAAAAATTAAAACAGAAAAAAACGGAATTTGGAACAAAAAATAAAACGGAATTTGGGAAAAAATAAAATGGATTTCATAAGGCCCTAATTTAGTTAAAGATGCACTGTGAGTTCTGACAGTTTTATTATTATTTTTATTTAAAAAATATTTCTTCTTTACAAGTACTAAAAGAATTATTCATGGAATCATTCATTGAACTGGAAATCAAAACTGGAATTGTTAGACTACATTCCCATGCCTATTTGACAGCGTCAATGTGGCACTCAAACCTTGTCTTCTCATCATGTTATTGTGGTAGTCTAAAGAGCAAATCCAAACATAACCTTGAGCCAATCATCAAACACACCTGTGACTGAAAAATGAGCATGACCATTGATTAAAAACCAAAAAAAAGCAACTTTAACAGGTGCTGCTGTTGTTCACTTTAAGAAAATAAACTGTGAGGAATGCAGCTGGTTCTCTTATGACTCTCACTTGACTGTTAACCATCCCAGTTATTTTGGCAGCAAACCTACATGCTGAATGTTTGCTTACTATAAAAGATCACAGAGTGAAAGTAAACATGTCCCATCATGTGATTCTCCACACTGAGTGATTTGAATCAGAGCCACAGTGTAAAAAAAAAATTTTTAAAAGTAGTAAATAAAACAAAGAATATTGCACTGTTTACCAGAAATCAAAATGTCATATTCAATGTGTTAACTGGCATTTCTTTGTGTTTCTTTGTAAAATTTACTAGCAATGTTTGAGTGAAAATTGTATTGTTTTTAGTTTTTCTACATTCCATTTCTAGATATTATGAAATAATACATAATTATGTGTGTGTGTGTTGATAAAAGAGACAATATGTCTACAGAGGTTTAACATGATAAGACATCTAAGACAGTTTACTGTTATTCAGAGAACAAAACAACACCTAAAAAGAACAAACAAGGAAGAAAATTGACCTCTCTCATACGTACTGCAAAGAAAAGTGTCATTTTGCACTTGACAGCGCGCCTAATGGAGATTGGGGTAAATTCTGTTCTTTCATCCCACGTAACAAATAGGCAAACAGCCTCAGGTGTATGTACGCGTGTCGATTGTGATGCTACAGTTGCGCCGACTGCTTTCTGATTTTACAGCGTAACGACCGCCGGGAGCTAAAAAGTCCAACAAATCGCCTTGCTTTCATTGCCAACATTGCGGGCATCGTGGTTTTAGGGCACCACCCAAGACCCAAGACCCATCTAATGATATCCAAGCTGAAACAGGAGCGTGTGGAGGGCTGTACTTGATATGGGCGATGCCCTGAAAGCTGACAGGAATCTGGGACATGAAAAAAAAAAAATCAGATGGGTTACAAGCCGGTACACACAAACACATTTACGGTAAACTAGACTCAAATCAGTGAGCCTGGCACAGAAGGCAACCGGCTGTGACAAAAGCTGTCCTAAATTTGCCTGCCATTGAAGACGGTCTTGGCCTAGAGGGGCATTAGTTGGGTGGGCTTTGTTAGCTTCACTCAGGCACAGAGATAAGAGGCATCCAGACAGATGAATGTGTGTATGGCACTTTTGGGAAATGGGTCAGTGAGTGTAATTGTGCTGGACAGTGAGTACGGCTCTTATTTGTTCGACTGGAGATGAAGGAAAATTGAGCTAAAGTCACGTATCACAACCCTGAGATTGGCTATAAAACTTTGAGAAGCAGGCCTCAAAATAGCACAGAACCAGGATGGAGTATGCGTGACTGAAAAACCATCATCAGACTGATGGATGGCCAAAAACTAACAATCCTAACTAGATTTTTAAGATTTTTCTGAAGAAAATGTGAGTTTTGTGAAAACGCTTTGCAATTTCAAGGTGGTCTCAATAATTTTTTAGAAAAGTTTTATATGTAAGTTTAGAGATTTTGACAAACAAGGGATGGAAGTGCAGATTTTTTTTTTTTGTAAAGAATTCATCCATGAAGTTGAACTTTCAGCCAATAAAATCTTAAAAATTCACAATACCATGCAAACATTTAGGGTTGGTAAGATTTTTAAATGCTTTTGAAAGAAGTCTCTTATGCTTACCAAGGCGGAATAAAAGCTAATATTATCAACATTTATTGCAATTTAAAATAACTTATCTATGTTAATATTTCAACGTAATTTATTCCAGTCTTTAGTGTCCCATGATCCTTTAGAAATCAGTCTAATATGCTGATTTGATGCTCAAGAAACATTTCTTATTATTATACTACTAATGTTGAAAACAGTGCTAATATTTTTGTTTAAACGTTGACACAACTTTTTCAGGATTCTTTGATCGTTAGAAAGTAAAAAACATCATTTATTTTAAATAGAAATGTTTTGTAGGTCTTTACTGTTACTTTTGATCAATTTAATGCATTATTGCTGAATAAAATAAATAATTTCTTAAAAAAAATCTTTATTACTCTAAACCTTTGAACGACAGTGTAAGCCTTTCAAATAAAATAAAATAAAATAAAATAAAATAAATAATAAAAGGCACAGGGTTAAGAAAATTAAACAGGAATTACATAAATAAAATAATTTCTTAAAAAAAAAAATTACTTACTCCTTTAAAATCTTATTTTACTCCCTACTTACTCCTTACTTAAACCTTTGAACGACAGTGTAAGTCTTTCAAATAAAATAAAATAAAATAAAATAAAATAAAATAAAATAAAAACAGGGTTATGAAAATTAGACATGAATTACATAAATAAAATAATTCATTTCTTAAAAAAAAAAATCTTATTCCTTTAAAATCTTATTTTACTTCTTACTCCTTACTTAAACCTTTGAAAGACAGTGTAGGTTTTTCAAATAAAAAAATGAAATAAAATAAAATAAAATAAATAAAATAAAAAACACATGGTTATGAAAATTAGACTTGATTTACATTAATAAAATAATTTCTATAAAAAAATCTTACTCCTTTAAAATCTTATTTTACTCCTTACTTATACCTCTGAACAACAGTGCAAGTCTTTCAAATAAAAAAAATAAAATAAAATAAAACAGTTTATGAAAATTAGACATGAATTACTATAGGACCCTAAAACAAAATTACATTTTGAACTGACTATATTTTCCATCCCTCACCGCTATATTTTTTGTTTGCATCATATTAAATATGGAATAAAACTTTGTAGCCAATTTAAGTGGTACATCAAGCATGAATTGCTCCAGTGGTCATGAAATGCACACATTTTTTATTTTTAATCACATTAACTTTTGTTCCAATTATCCGAGCTAAGTTAACGTTAAATTGACCGCCGTAATTTATACTTTAACTTGTCATGAATGATGTGCTGGGAGAACTTCAGACTGAGCTCTGACTACTTCGACTGTTTCCTGATGTATGCCACAGCTGTTCAGTTCTGTATTCATACTCTACCCATCCTGTGATCCTATGTGTCAGCTCTTGTTTATGGGGTGTGATTAGAGACATGAAACTGAGGAGCAGAGACTATCAGATTACACACACACACACACATTCTGTTTCTCTGCCAGTACAGTAGAAAACACACTTAGTGGGATTATACAAATCTGACTGACAGGAAAATGAGTTTGCACTCGCATACACATGCACACACATACATGCCCGCAAGACACACACAGAAAGACTTATTCACTAATACAAAGAAAGAAGGAAAGAAAGAAAGAAAGAAAGAAAGAAAGAAAGAAAGAAAGAAAGAAAGAAAGAACGAAACAAAGAACGAAAGAAAGAAAGAAAGAAAGAAAGAGAAAGAAAGAAAGAAAGAAAGAAAAAGAAAAGAAAGGAAAAGAAAAGAAAAGAAAAGTAAAGAAAAGAAAAGAAAAGAAAAGAGAGCTGTCTGTGCTGATTATATGAAACAATGCTGAAAACAAGTTAAGACAAATGAATGATCAATCCAAAGCTTTGAGGTAAACACATACTTTAAAAACACACACAGACTCTTGTATACACTTTCTGGGTGGAGAACACAAAAACATCAAGTGTTGACAGGCACCACAAACGTATCTGTGCATGCTGGGGCAGTGTGATTTCTGATAGAGCAATTAGAGTCCTTTCCAAAAATGCAGTTTTGCATATTAGTTTTATAATCCAGACGATGGGAACTTAAAGCTTTTTGGCCTAGTTCCTTATTTAAGTTGTGCTCATTGTAAATTATAGTTTCTATGCTATTTTTTTATTATTATTTCAACACTTACTTTGACAGGATGGAATATCACAGTATTTCCAGTAGATTCCATCCTCGAGATCTGCGATGTAACACCACGGCCGAACATCTCCATCTGGGTTCCTGTGTCGAGAAAAAAAAAGAGAGTGTTAAAATTACAGCAACTATGAAACCGCAAACTAGAGTTTTTAAAAAAGCAGTTCACTACAACAGAAGCTAACAAACATATGAGTTCAAAACAGCATTTAACTGGCAAACAAATAACAAGGATATCATTTTGTGTGGCAGAATTAAAATTACTACATTACTGCACAACTTTACACTCAACAGATTAATGAATCAAATGAATCACTGAATTGTTTATAAACCAGATAATTAAAATGATCTCTCTGAACAAACCAATTTAACAAAAGGATTCAAACTATACAACACTATGTGAGAAAGAGAGACCTTTTAGCATGTTTCGGACATAATATAATGCATAATGTGGCATAAAAATAGCATATAATATAATAACGTTCAAATGTTTGGAGTTCATACGATTTGTTACTGTTTTTGAAGGAAGTCTCTTATTCTCACCAAGGCTGCATTTATTTGACTTTAAAACACAGTAAAACAGTAATATTGTGAAATTTGTTAAAATTTAAAATAACTGTTTTATACTGTATTGTATTTTAAAATGTAATTTATTCTTGTGATGGCAAAGCTGAATTTTTTAGCATCATTACTCCAGTCTTCAGTGTCACATGTACACTACCAGTCAAAAGTTTTAGAACAGTAAAATTTTAATGTTTTTTAAATGTTTTTTTAAAGTTGATCCAAAGTACAGCAAAACAGTACAATTTTTAAATTTTTTTACTATTTAAAATAACTGTTTTCAATTTGTATATATTTTAAAATGCAATTTATTCCTGTCAAAGCTGGATTTTTAGCATCATTAGTCCAGTCACATGATGTTTCAGAAATTATTCTAATATTCTGATTTGCTGCTCAAAAAACATGTATTATTATTATAATGTCAAAAACAGCTGAGTAGAATTTTTCAGATTACTTTGATGAATAGAAAGTTCAGAAGAACAATATTTGTCCGAAATAGAAATATGTTGTTATATTTTAAATGTCATCATCACTTTTGATCAATCTAAAGCATCCTTGCTAAATAAAAGTATTAATTTCTATCATTTCTTCCCCCCCCCAAAAAAATAAAATAAATAAATAAAAATACTGACTCCAAGCTTTTAAATTGTATAGTGTAAAATGTTACAAAAGCTTTTTATTTCAGATAAATGCTGATATTTGGATCTTTCTATTCATCAAAGAACCCTGAAAAAATTTACTAAACTGTTTTAAATATTAATAATAATAATAATAATAAATGTTTCTTGAACAGGAAATCAGCATATTAGAATGATTTCTGAAGGATCATGTGAAACTCAAGACTGGAGTAATGATGCTGAAAATTTAGCTTTGATCACAGGAATAAATTACATTTTAAAATATATTCGAATAGAAAACAGTTATTTTAAATAGTAAAAATATTTTAAAATATAGCTGTTTTGCTGTACTTTGGATCAAGTAAATGCAGGCTTGGTAAGCAGAAGAGACTTCTTTAAAAAAAAAAAAAAAAAACAAACATTAAAAAATCTTACTGTTCAAAAACTTTTGACTGGTAGTGCAGGGGTCTACCAATTATTGCCTTCGATATTAAGCATTTTTTATGGTTATCGTATCGGTCATTTTCAAAACCGATTTGCCAATAAAATAATTTAAACGTTAAAATGATAAAGGTTCAAAATGCCGGTTATCATCTACTTGACATGTAATAATCAGCATCGGCCCTGAAAAACACATATTGGTTGACCTTCAGAAATAATTTAATGAATCCATGCTTAATAAAAGTATTAATTTCTTCAAAAAAAAAAAAAAAAAATCTTATTAACTCCAAACTTTTGAACAGCAGTGCAGCTACACTACTATAAAAACAGTTGAAAGATTGTCATACTACTGAAAAAATGTCAAGTTGGAGGAGTTGCTGCTTTTGGATAGTTACTGCAGATAATTTAGTTCAAGCGTAGCTGTCACTAAGGAGAAAAGCCTTTTAAAGGCTTGTCAGTCAGACAGAAACACCCCCTACAGCGGGAACCTATGCGCTTTATTGAGCCTTTTTCTCTCCCCCTGCCCTGTCCATCCAAGCATGTCCACCTCCAGGTCGGCGTCTACGAGAGGGCCTGGGGAAGGGCTTTGTTCCTTTCCAGACAGTGACCTGCGGAGTTCTCCGGCTTTGTCTGCTTCAAAACCCCTTTAAGCTCTCCGATGTGTACTTTAAACCTTGATGCCCAAACCCCAAAAAGCCTTCAGAGAGGGTATTGATTACAACCGCACGGCCAGACGAGGCAGTGATTGGTCGAGTTCTTCATGAACCGAACATTCATCATAAAAAACCCCGACCGAATCCCCCTTCACGTGCACTACGGGTGCCCACACCGTCAGGAACAACGATAATTGCGAGAAAAGCTATTCTTCTTGTCTTTTAGGAGTCACAATGAAACATCTCAAGCTCGACCCTGAGGCGACAGCTATCTGATTTCAGCCATTGTGAAGTGGAATCAAAAGGGCGTGCCACGGTCTTTTCTTCCCCTATCAAAAACACTTTCCAGCTTCTCTTCTTCTCTCTTTACAACAAGAAAGTGTATTGAGTGAAGCGTCTTTTCATGTGCTCGCTTTTTTGTGTCCGGGGAAACTTAACCTCGGGTTGGAGTCAGCTAAACATCTCCCATTTTCCCTCCTTTTTTTCTTTTCTGTTGAGAAGAATGAGATCTGGCCTGCTAACAAACCAGTCTGGCTTTGGAGCCGAGTGTGTGTATTCCGACCATCAAGATCGACAAACCCCCCCGGCCTGATGGGATTTTCATTATGACTCAGTCAAATATAATGGCTACTTTGCATAGCTTTTTTGAATAATGTATTCTCCTCTTCAGGAAAGACACCTGTTTGGAGTTGAAGTCTTCAGGGCAATTGAGGTTCAATGGAGGACATTAGATTATAAGAGGAATCTGTCTTGTTGGCAGACACATACAAACATACTCATACATTCTGCCAGGTTTCTATATGGCTGTATTTGATCCAGGCTGCCTCTGGGGTCATACGGCGAGCACTTAATGGAACAGTTCACCCAAAAAATGAACATTTTGTCATCATTTACTCATCCTCATGTTGTTCCAAAACCACATAACTTTCTATCTTCTGAGGAACTTATAAGGTGAAGTTCTGAAAAATAGCTCTGAACACTCTTTTTAATGAAAGGATGAGATAAATGAGAACTGGGGCCTGCCAAATTCCAAAATTACAAAAAAAAAAGGTCCATACAACTCATATACTACATCACAAATCTTCCAAATGACAGCTCTGAGGTCAAAAGTTTACATCCCCCTTTCAGAATATGCAATATGTTAATTATTTTACCAAAATAAGAGGGATAAAATGCATGTTATTGTATGAGACAACTGAGGGACTCATGTGCAACTATTACAGAAGGTCCAGATGCTCACTGATGCTCCAGAAGGAAAAACGATACATTAAGAACCAGGGGTGAAAACTTTTGAACAGAATGGAGATGTGTACATTTTTCTTATTTTGCCTAAATATCATGTAGTACTGCCCTTCAGAGGCTACAGAAGATACTTACATGTTCCCAAAAGACAAAATAAGTTACATTTACCCTGATCTTCATTTTCCAAAAGTTTTCACCCTTAATTCTTAATGCATGGTTTATACTTCTCGAGCATCGATGAACGTTTGAACTTTCTGCAATAGTTGCATATGAGTCCCTCAGTTGTCCTCAGTGTGAAAAGATAGATCTCAAAATCATACAGTCATTGTTGGAAAGGGTTCAAATACACAAAAATGCAGAAAAACCAAAGAATTTGTGGGACCTAAAGAATTTTTCTGAAGAACAGCAGGCAGTTTAACTGTTCAGGACAAATAAGGGACGTGAACAACTATCACTAAACAAAAAACACAGCTGTCGTTCATTCAGGTAACAACACAGTATTAAGAATCAAGTGTACAGTATGTAAACTTTTGAACGGGGTCATTTTTATAAATTCAACTATTAATTTCTCTTGTGGACTATATGTAAAAGTCTTTTATGTGAAACATCTTATTGAGCTCAGTACTAAATAATCAATAACATGCATTTTGTATGATCCCTCTTATTTTGGTAAAATAATTAACATTTTGCAGATTCTGAAAGGAGGGTGTAAACATTTGACCTCAACTGTAGCTCTTCTTGACATGTTCTCCAAACTGTGAACAAATTGTTTATCCGAAACGGATCTTTTCAAAGAATCAGCGCTCAATGATTTGTTGATCTGATCAACGAATTTGTTGACTGATCTGGCTCTTGATTCCAACTCAGTAACTCAAACATGACTTGCCAACCTCACTGGAGGCAAAGATTATGAGTAAATAACCACTTAGGTTCTGATCTGTTCATCACGCAAAACTATTGTATGGTTCTTGTCTGTGCACAAGTCATACGAATTACTTTTATGATATTTTATGTTAATTATATGGTTTTGAGTCCTGTTTGAAGCTTAAAAGCTGTAGTCCCCATGCAATCGGTTTAGCTCAACATTTCTCCTTTTGTATTGCATGCCAGAATTATACAGGTTTGGAATGATAACAGAATTTTCTTTTTTTTCCATGAACTAATCCTTTAATTTATCTGTTTAAACCTCTAATTAATCACCTTTCTTTCCTCAAGGGTGAGAGGAAAGCAATGCGGTGGTACAGTCCCAGACCAGATATAATAGGTGGCTTTGATCACCAAACACAGGCCTGTTTGCCCTCAAGACTCCTCAAATGTGTGGACGTGTATGTGCGTGTGTGTGTGTGCAAGAGTGTACTTTGTGATGATAAATGTGTGTGTATGTGTGTCCGGTTAAGCCTGCAGGGTCAAGTCCCTTCAGTGAATGAGTAAATAATCTCAGGGCCTTTCATGTGTTACCGTAATGATGGGGACATCATCTGTCCGGGCTGGTTAATGGGATGGGGAATTACCCCTGCCTTTGGAGATTTATAACCCTTTTAAGGAGATAGCAAGACTGTAGAACTGTCCCTAGGAAGCATCAACCATCACCAATAAGATGACAACAAATACAAGTTTCTGAATTCTGGAATAAATAAGTAAATAAATAAACAATGAAACATGGCATCTGAAGTCTCTGTGCAGATGGTACAGATGTACTTGCTTCCACTGAAGCACAAGATGCTCTTAGGAACAAATGCATAAAATTCTAAGACATGCTGAAATTAATTTTCCACTTAAATTATTATTCTGACAACATAATTGGTCAAGTAAATATTTGTATTAAAATTAAATGAATTTTCATTTATTCATAGACAGCAATGATATGGAGAGTACATAAAAATATCTGCTTCTCAGATATTTCCCCTGAGCAAAATTCCCTAGTAATTCCACGTTTCTACTCTAGAGTTTCAGAACAGCTCTCAACTTTGCAGAGATTTGACTGAGATAACAACAAAGTCTGCGATTAATATGAGCTTAAACG
Source organism: Cirrhinus mrigala (assembly GCA_036247105.1). Lineage (NCBI taxonomy): Eukaryota > Metazoa > Chordata > Actinopteri > Cypriniformes > Cyprinidae > Cirrhinus > Cirrhinus mrigala. The sequence continues at coordinate 38,017,620 of CM070011.1, read as the reverse complement.
TTTCTCATTAAATTCTCCCAAGAACAAATGGTTTCCAAATTATGGTATCCATCTCTTAAAGTGACAGTTCACCCAAAAATGAAAAGTCTCATTTTCTCACCTTCATGTCATTCCAACACTGTGTAACTTTCTTTATTCTGCAGAACACAAAAGAAGATATTCTGAAGAACGGACCAAAGGAATACATCAATTACCACAATTTACATTTTTGGATGAACTATCCCTTTTATTTTAGAGTTATATGTGACCCTGAACCACAAAAATAGCAGCACAGATATATTTGTAGCAAAAGCCAAAACTACACTGAATGGGTCAAAATAATCTTTTTTCTAAAAAAATTTTAAATCTAAAAATTTTTATCTAAAAATTTTTCTTTTATGCCAGAAATCATTAGGATATTAAGTAAAGATCATATTCAACGAAGATATTTTGTAAATTTTCTATTGCAAATGTATCAGAACTTAATTTTTGATTAGTAATATACATTGCTAAGAACGTAATTTGCACAAATTTAAAGGTGATTTTCTCAATATTTAGATTTTTTTGCACCCTCAGATTCTTGATTTTCAAATGGTTGTATCTTAGCCAAACATTGTCCTATCCTAACAAATACATCAATAAAAAGCTTATTTATTCAGCTTTCAGATGATGTATAAATCTCAATTTCAAAACAATTGACCCTTATGACTGGTTTTGTGGTCCATGGTCACCTATATTCTTACTGTCTACAATTTTAATTTCCAAAAGAATTTTAGGAGAAACACCTATGACAAAGTTGATACTTTGAAAACAACTTGAGGATCATCATTAAGCCTTCTGAGCAACTTCTAAGAAACACAAATTTCTTCTGAGTATAGATGAAATCATCTGGGATCAAAAAAGTACAGAACTAAAAGTTGGCATTGGTAAACATTGCAGCAAGAGAAAAATATGTGTACTTAAGTTAAAATTTTTCTGTGGAGTTTTTCACAAACAAAAATAGAAGGATTTTTACGGTGACCACAAATATCATTGCAACACTAAATCTGATCTGTAAGAACAATGTGTCGAGCCGTTATGGTTTATTGCAACACTCTCTCACTCCTTTTCGCTTTTCTCTCCCTTTCTCTCTCTAATTTGTTTCAGCATTACTGGCCATCTGAACTGAGAGAAAACCAGCTGTTCTTGCCTGGCCTGTGTTCAAACGCTTGTCTTTAATAACCGCTTTCCATGCACCATAATAATAAAGTTTATGATAAACTTTTAAAATTCTGGCATAGAGCTATTTGTGAAAAAAATGGGATTCTTTAACAACAAAAGCGTGTAAAATCTATAGTAGGGTAAGACTGAAAATAGCTTTTTTCCTCAACGCCGACCTCAGCCACACTATTAGCCCACTGCAGCTAACCAGTATCCAAAGCAAATATGAGCAAGGGAAATTTGCCTAATATGCTCAGAGCCATGCTCAGTCAACATGGCAAACATACACTACAGCAGGAATGAGACTCAAGTATGAGCCTGTACACGTGCTGAGATCTAGTATTATCCTACTAAACAGAATAAAAATAACAAAGCAGGTAAATAAACAATTATGTGCGTTTTACATTTTACGTAGCTTTAAATTGACTCAAAGAGTCAAGACTGCTTGGATTGTTAGGACAAACTTATTCGGCGTACAGTAATAATTTGAGATGCTCGTTCAACACTTCTGAAAGACCGTTTGGATGTCAGAGTCTATTGTATCTATACCACACACAGCCACTCTTGCGGCATTGTGTGTCGATTCAACCACAACAATTCAAGCCCGCCTCACTGAAATGACACGTGAAAGTGGATAACAAACCATTCAATTTCACAGCCAAGTAAACAACAGTGTAAACAGAAAACACACAAATGCTTAACGGTTGCTTGCACTTTCGTTTAAGCTAAAGTCTTCACAGATTGAGGATGGAAAATTAAACATTAAAGTTTCTCTTGGAAACAACATACAAAGCAGCAATACAAAAAATATCTGGCCAAAACTCTCAGGACTTTTAAAGTCAACATGGAATGGTTTCACAGTCCATTTTACTTCAGTAATGTTGCCCAGGCCCTTAATATCCTAACATACACTGTCATGCAGAACTATTCAACAATTTCAGAAAATAAATGTAGAAAACTACAAAAATCCCTACAAAGAGCTCTGTGATGGATCTGTAATACTACTGAACAGTATCTCACTTAAATTTTAATAATAGTAATTGCTGTGTTCTGTAATGAACGGACGTTTTAGTATTTATTATCCACGATAGCACACTTACATCACGGAGATTTCTATTTGACATCTGCATTTAGATTTGCAAACCATATTTTTTTAGAGTGTTTGCTCTTCTGCAATATGTCTACTGGATGTTTCCTCTCAGATACAACTGAGGGACTCAAATACATGTCTATTAGATGTCTTTAAGATGTTCATCATTTAGAATGTATGCAAAATTGACATCTTATAGACGTCTGTCAGATGTTTGTACACAGCAGATGCTTTCCAGATCAAGTGATCTTTAACAGACATCCTGCAGATCTATTAGATGTCTTTAAGATGTTCATGATTTAGAATGTATGCAAAATTGACATCTTATAGACGTCTGTCAGATGTTTGTACACAGCAGATGCTTTCCAGATCAAGTGATCTTTAACAGACATCTTGCAGATCTATTAGTTGTCTTTAAGATGTTTATGAGTTAGAATGTATGCAAAATTGACATCTCATAGACGTCTGCCAGATGTCTGTACACAGCAGATGCTTTCCAGATCAAGTGATCTTTAACAGACATCTTGCAGATCTATTAGATGTCTTTAAGATGTTCATGATTTAGAATGTATGCAAAATTGACATCTTATAGACGTCTGTCAGATGTTTGTACACAGCAGATGCTTTCCAGATCAAGTGATCTTTAACAGACATCTTGAAGACGTACATGTGCTATCTGGGATATAGGTCTACTAATATTTTGAACAGGATATAAAAAAAAAAAAAATACTCACTGAGGAAATCAGTTGTGAATTCAGTTACCATTCTGAATAATTCACTGAGTGAGTCTGATTCCAAATGCTATATCTTGAGCAAGTTTAATTCTGTTTCTGTGAATCTTTTTTGATTGTGAATCGAACTTCATGACTCATACTGTGTTTGCTGCTGTGTACGGGAAACACTGGTGATATGTAAAAAAAAAATGCATGGTAGTTTTGGTGATTTTCTTTTTTACGAATGAAAAAACAAACTGAATATTAGCATTTGCAAAAAATTAGTAAAAATCTAACACCTTCTGTTTCTATTAATGGGATTTACTTAAAACCTCAATTAAGCATTGCTGTTAGTGTACCATTACGGGTTAAGTGAGGTTTATGATTGATCTGAAAAAGGTGACGGATAACAGGTCTGAGAGGAAGCTGATGAGTTGTAGACCTTTCCGTTCGACACTTCAACATTCATAGCTCCTTTTATTCACAATTAATAGGATGCTTCCTCTCAGCCCCATCTCTCAATGTTTTCATAGCTTTTTACAGCACACAATAAAGATGAAATGTGAGGGATATTAGGACTTGGCACCTCCATTTCTCTCTCACTCTCCGTCTCTGGCTCTCTCAACATGCCAAGACTGCAGTTCCTCCTTTCAAGTCAAATGGCGTGTAGACAAGCCAACAAAGAGATGCAAACAGTTTATGACATCATTAAAGAAACACACACACTAGCAGCTTTCCAGAAGCATTCCTCTCTTACACGTAACCGAGACTATAAAAACATGCAATACACAAATAACACTTGTCATATTTTTTAAAAACGTACACCTGTCTCTATTTCCCCAACTTTTGTTAACTCTTACTATCCTTTTGATCAGGAATGAACTTCATACACATGATTAGATAGATAGATAGATAGATAGATAGATAGATAGATAGATAGATAGATAGATACGAATGCTGCTTCTGGAAGTCTCCCTTATCGTGCCCAGTTTGCCAAGATCTTGTGGAGCCAAAACCTAAAGTCTGTTATGACACAGAAAGACATTCCTATATACACACCCAGCAGACATAACACCATGCAACCGTGTGCCTAAAATCAACACTGGTGCTCCTGACGGTGATCTCTCTCTCTTCACTTAATCTCTGTCTGCCGTTCTGAATCTGGCTTTCACTTCCCATATCATACAGTCTGCTGGAGCTACACGCACACACATATACAGAGTCACTGCAGAACCCCTCCTCATGGTTGAACAGCAACGGCCCATAAAAATGAAAATATTGTCATGCGCTCACCATCATGTACATTCTAATAGAGTACAAAATAATATATATATAGACAGAAAAAGTTAAAGGGTGACATGTCTCCAGCCTGGTCAAACTTGTTATGTTGGTCTGCTTAGCTGGTTTTAAAATAGTTTTGTGCAGTTTTTGTCAACTCAGGCTAGGAGACTAGCTTAAAAGGATAGTTCACCCAAAAATGAAAATTACCCCATGATTTACTCACCCTCAAGCCATCCTAGGTGTATATGACTTTTTTCTTTCAGACGAATACAATTGGAGTTATATTATAAAATGTCCTGGCTCTTCCAAGCTTTATAATGGCAGTGAATGGGTGGTGATTTTCAATCGTCCAATAAAGTACATCCATCCATCATAAAAAGTACTCCATATGGTTCTGGGGGGTTAATAAAGGCCTTGCGAAGCAAATCGATGTGGAAAACCAGCCTCCTCTTGGCTTATATCGAAATTTTTATTTACAAATCCTCATTTTGTACTTCTAATTCGTGACTGGTGTTTTGTTTTGCTCTCTCCTCTGCTCTTTCATGTTCTGTGCACTTTATTGGACTTCTGTTGGACTATTGAATATTAACACCTATCCACTGCCATTTTAAAGCTTGGAAGAGCCAGGACATTCTTTAATATAATTCCGACTGTATTCATCTGAAAGAATAAAGTTATATACTTAAGCAACATCCTACTTGCTCGTGAACGCGCCAGAGATTACATTTTATATAGTTTTAAATATGGATATTTTTCTTACAAAAATGCACCAATTTACTTTATTAACACCCAGCAGGCATGCAGAGTAATTTTAATGATGGATCGATGCACTTTATTGGACTTTAAAATCTCAACACCCATTCACTGCCATTATAAAGCTCGGAAGAGCCAAGACATTTTTTGAATATAACTCTGATTACATTCATTTGAAAGAAGAAAGTCATACACCTAGGATGGCTTGAGGGTGAGTAAATCATGAGGTGATTTTCATTTTTGGATGAACTATCCCTTTAAAACAGCTAAGACCAGCAAAAAAGGCTGGTTTAAGCATTTTTCTAGGTCCATAAAAAGAAAAATCACCATCAAAGTACCATAAAAGTATTCTATACAAGTCATATTCCTAGTCACACATAGATAGATAGATAATAAAGACATGTAAACAACAGCATGATTCCTTTTTTGCGTGAACTATCCCTTTAAGCATTTAAAAGAGTATAGCAGTAGTATGCTCTTAAATGCCATCTCTCATCTCCTTTGTGTTTTCTGATCCCACTCCAGTTACTATCGTCAGTCCGAGGAGTGACATAACAGCTGAGGAAACTGTGAGAAACTCTGAACTCCAACAGATTTAGAAAACACTGCTACTCAGCCAGGAAAAGGTTTTTTTTTTTTTTTTTTTTTGACAAACTTTTGAAATTGACAAACTTTATAAACAGTATAAGGCTGGAATATTGTGTTACACGTGCGCATGAACCAAAAGCTTTAGCACATTGTAATCTATCTGTGATTAGACTTCGGTCAGATTACCAGTTTGTTTATTACAGAAACAGGCCTATGACAGTAAAGTTTTGCTTCTTGCTTTGTGGGTTAGCTCGTGAATCTAGAATAAATTTGAAGCTGAGGAGAGAAAGAGGCTATCGGTCATCCACACTGTCACTCTACTGCGTTTTTTTCAGGACAGAGGGATTTGGGGCGACTTTGCAAATGTAAACTCTTCAAGCCCTGCTGAGTCCACATAATGACAGGCACAAAAAATAAACTTACACTCATGGACCAGAGTCAAACACTGCAGTGTGACTTTCTGAGAAACAATTTGAGCGCAAATGCTTTTCTCCAACAACATGAAACAAAGTCCGAATAATTTAGCATGGTGGTTTAAAGACTAAATCTGTTTTTAAGATGCTTATAGATATAAATACAACTCATGGTCAAAGACAGAGAGACTTTCAAATGAATAAAACATCTGTGATGTTGAGACGTTTTAGACTGTGGCAACACCGTGACACTATGACACTGAAGAATGTGTCACAAAAATTCTTACAACACATCGCCAGAAATCACACAATGTCTCTTACAATTTTGCAACAATGTCCCTCTTGGTCATTTTCTCTTAAAATGCATTCTCTTATTTAAAGGAACAGTCCCCCTAATCATTCTGAAGACTTTTTTTAACTGACTCTAACACTGATTTTTTTATGCTGTGATTCTGCTGAAGAATCATTTTTGGTTCTCCCAATTTTTGAAGAACATTCTAAACATTCTAAAGAACCATTAAATCTTCGGTGAAATTAAAAGGTTCCATAGATGTTAAAGGCTCTTCATGGAACCACAGATGCTAATTAAGAACCTGCATTCTTTTGAGAACTTTGGAGTATCATAAACGTTTTCCACTGCTAAACATCTGCAAATTTCTATTCATCATGCAAAATTCTCATCATGCAAAAACATCGCTATCATTTTCCTCTCCCTCCATCCCTACAGTATTTGCCTGACCTGCAGAAGTTGTGTGGCCCAAGACCTCCTTCTCCATTGGGGTATTTGTTGGTGTTGTATGGATGCTGGAAAGTCTCATTCCAGAAAAGGCACGGCCTCCCACCTTCCAGGCTTGTCTGGTTCTGTCGACCTCTGTAGTCCTCTCCATTCGCTGTATAACACTCTAAGAGACACAAGAGAAAAAATCCATTTAATCAAAATGTTCTACAAAAATTTGGTGTAAACGCAACACATTTTATCCAGCAATCTGTGGGTAGCTACTACAAGCGACTTCACGCATTACGTAATCATGCTGGAAAGGTCACGTGCAGTTAGTTCTTCACCTGTGTAGTTCAAAAAGGCAGAGTTTGGCGAAAAACTCTCGCCCATCTCGTTTTCTCCCCCAACTTCAAAATTGTCCGACATCATTGTTTTAACTTTTTTTTGTAAAGGGCGTTTGACTTTCTTCGCACATTCACTTTGTAAACACTGGGTTCCACCTACATCAAGCATGACCTTTCCAACGTGATTACTTAATGCGTGAGGTCAAGCTAGTGCAAGAAGTGCATTTGTGGTTAAAAAGTATATAAATTAGATTTTTTTAAAAAAAATGACAGATCGTCTTTCTACATAAGACCCTTATCCCTCAGCTGGGATCGTGTAGAGCCCTTTGAAGCTGCACTGAAACTGCAATTCGGACCTTCAACCAGTTGGTTCCTATTGAAGTCCATTATATGGAGAAAAAGCCTGAAATGTGTTGCTCAAAAACCTTAATTTTTTTTAGACTGAAAAAAGAAAGACATGAACTTGATCATTATCTTGAATGACATGGGGTGAGTAAATTATAAGGACATTTTTATTCTGGAAGTGAACTAATCTTTTAATTTATTGACTTTACAGAAACAATACATTTAGAAAATATAGTATTTTGGCAGAAATTGCAGTTGTGGTCATTTTTTGAGATTGACACTCAAACTGTGATAGTCAGATGTTATTGCATCTGTTAGCATGCAAGTCTGGTATCCCAGGATGAGTCATAGCACTGCGGGGAAGGGGTGGGGGTGAATAATTATAACGGAAGAAATAAATCAATTATGATTCAGGTTTGTGATTGCAAAATTGCATTTGAGCGGCATGACCTGTCTGCAAACTAATTCCATAAGCGTGCAACAGTCAAGTCAAATGACAATCATGTCACTTACCCTTCTCTAAACCCCTAAACTGCAAAAAGGAACAAAAAAAATTCTGGAAGGCAACCATATGGACCTTTTTCTCAACCAAAAACTACAGAGACCCAGGACTTATGCACAGTCAAAATAAACAAGAGGGTAACTATTCCATCAAAGGGTATCTGTTGGTATTTCTAAGCTCTAGACTTCAAAGCAACTAATTTGGACTGAGTTCTGGTTTGAATGAGGAAGCTGGTATGTGGCGAAAGCGTGGATTTAAACTCTGGCTTTCATATATGAGGAACCTTAAAATCTGATAACATCTCGATTCTGATCTGCTCTCCAAGAAGCCAACAAAATGAAAATGTGCAAAAATAGCATCTCATATGAATATCAATAATAATGAGTAACCTAGATTTTCCATGTTGTTCTATGTGGCTATGATGTTCTTGGTGGTTGCTTACTGGGTCAAGCCAAAAGAGAGCAAAATCTGGTCCCTAAAGATTCTACACGTGAAAAATCAAAGTTGAGCAAACCACATACTAATATATACTATACAGGTAGAGAAAAAAGAACCCCAAAAGTATTCATCTCCTAGAGGGGGTTGTTTCTGAGTCTTGCCACCTGCATGACTTTAATTAAAATCTACATGACACCCAAAATGCAAAGCCTGTGATTTCACGTTTTAATGAGGCCTGGTTTTCTTTCTTCTTGATTCCAGCGAGCATGACTTCCACAGTGCTGCCTGGACACTGTCCAAGTGTTCTGCGGCTTTTAGGGCTGTATTTTCTGATTGGATACAACTGTTTCGGTTGTGTGAGCAACGGCGCAAATGTCCTACCACATATGTAGCTGCACCCTATGTCCGTTTGCCCGAATGTGCCTTTTTCAGAGCCAACCACCGGAAAGCATTTGCCCTTTTTTGAGGCGAGCAAACCTCACACAAATCAAAATGATTATCAGTGAGCGCTCATTTGAGGCAGTCCTGCCTGAGGTATGTTAATTGCATTTGATTAATGGCGTTCAGGAAATTTGTTTAGGGAGGTTGTGTGGTTTTTTGATTTGGTGCACGATGCCCTACTCATCCCCTCAAGGAAGGGCTCGACCCACATCAGTGGTACATCTGGGCAACTATGCTTGGAAAACAGAGGCTAATTATCTCTGAATCTTCCCTGTGCTCCAAAACACTGGAAATGTCTGTAATTCTTCACTTATTTGTTAAGCATATTTGCATATGTAAATAAAACGAGTGAAAAATGTCAATAAACTCTTAAAACGAAGGTTCTTTATTGTCATTTCAATAAGAACCTTTAACATCCGTGGAACTTTTCCATTTTTGAAAAGTTTTTTTTATTTTTTTATTTTTTAAGTTCTTTAATTTAAAATGTTCTTCATACTAAAAATTGTTTTTAAGAACTATTCACTGAAAAAAAATACAGATACAAAAATACAGTTTTTAATTAAGTGACAAATAAGTACTTTATATATATATATATATATATATATACACACACACACAAAAATACAGATTTTTATTAAGTGTTTTATTTTTAAATATTAAAAAATATATATTAATGGATGCAAGTCAAAAAGAAATATGATTGTTCAAAACAAATAAGTAATTATATATATATATATATATATATATATATATATATATATATATATATATATATATATATATATATCCTTGCAGAATAAAATAATATGCATATTTTTAAAGATAATTACTAACTAATAAAGATAATTACTAATTATAAAAACACAAACACTTGAACATTAGTATACATACAGTATAGTCTTTTTTTGTTGTTGTTCAAAAAGAAAAATCAACAATTTTTATATATATATATATATATATATATATATATATATATATATATATAATATTTTTTCTTTAAGTAATACCTATTTGGTAAGTTCAGTAATTTGAATATTTTATAAATTTAAAGTTACTCTCATTTAATTTGACTTATTTTTTAACTTAATGGATGCAAGTCAAAAATAAATATTACTAAATAATACTATATATCCTTGCTGAATAAAATAATAACATTTATTTAAAAAGATAAATACTGATCACAAACTTTTGAACAGTAGTGTACATATCACAGTATGTTTTTTTTTGTTTTTTTTCTAAAAAACAATCAACAAGAAAGATACTTTTTACATATTAAAAAAAGTTATAAGTAACACCTATTTGGTAAATTCAGTGATTTAAACATTTTATAAATTAAAGTTACTCTCATTTAGTTTTTTTTCTATATATGATTGTTAAAAAAAAATTATTCAAAATGAGTAGTTTTTTAAATTAGTAGTTATATATATATATATATATATATATATATATATATATATATATATATATATATAATGAAAATGGACAAAAAGAGCAGTCAGGATATTCTTTAAATAAACAACATTTTGTGATACACTAAAGAAAGTCTTACAGGTAGTATAAGTTATAGGACAATATGACAGTGAATAAATGATGACAAAATAGTTTTTGGGTGAACTATCCCTTTTGTGTGCATCTTTAAAATGGTGTTGATTATAAAAAAAGGTAACGGTTAAACTTTATGGCAACATTAATCCAGACACACTTGCAGTGACAGACTTAGGCAGCAGATTGACATTCATAAAGGATGGCAATAAATAATGCGTGACTGGATGGTGTTGTCATTCCTTTAGGGGTCGGTCGACGCTCCTGCTGTTGCGTGAAGCTCAGGGAGTTTACGGCGCATTGGAGAGCCACACATCTCCCAGAGCAATCATGATTTCCTCTTTGTAATCTTGGACAGAGTTACTGCCAGCCAAACCATGCATTGCTAATGGGATAGATGTCCTTCATACCCACACTCTGCACAGCATAGGACTCATTATTCGTATTCATGCTTCGCAATGCTCACCTGAAGAAGGCAAAAAGTCACCTGAAGAGCAACATGGCACCCTCTGTGATGAGAAATAACCCTCTGCTGCTGCATATCGCAGTTGTATTGGCCCACAAGCCGGCAGACATCTTGCTTCTGTGGCTAACCTCGGCAGAAAAGGTTTCCAGACGGGATGGCTGAAATAAGAAGGGCCCGAGGAAGGGTAGCAATTAGCAGCAACTTAACTTGATGTGGTCGGGAGGCATCGTTAAGTTGCGGCAACGTAGGGAAGCAGTGAGTAGACTGGGAAGAACCAGATAAGAAGGTCCATCATCGAGATGAATGGGTAGTCAAAAGCCAGTGTGGGTTGCCGAGCGGCGTTCAAAGAAACACCAGTTTTGGAAAAAACGTGACCGTTTGCACTTGTAGGTTCCTGAGGATGAGCTTTTCCCCTCTTCTAGCCGTAATCACATCACCTTCAACCATTCCCCACTCCGTCATCAAGTTTCCCCCTGTATCGCCATGTGATGCCTTTGTTGTGGTTGGATCACAGGCTTTGATGGGAAACAGAGTCCCGGCCGCATGAAAGAGCGAATGGAAAAAAAAACTATAAAATGCAAGTACATCAACAGAAAAAGAAGCTCAGATCAGGAGGAAGGGAGGAACCGCCCCACAGAACCAGAAACAAGAGGGGCTTAAAAAAACGTACAGAAGTGGATTATGTGCAAAGAGTTAGTTGCCCTGTTATTATATGTGAAAGGATTCATTGCTAATTGGTTCCATATTGAGTTTGCAGATGTGCTCATCTTTGTAAGGGACAGAGAGAGACTATGTAAGATTATGATCAGCACACATTTAAAAAGGAGGGCAGACTAAATTTGTTGTGTTTGTGACACCCGAAAGCACCAGGAATCACTAGGGACACAATTCTCAATTAAACTGAGGAGAGGTACTGGAGGAGAATAAATATGTCAATTCCCTGTCATTAGAACTTATTAGAACAAATTAAAGAAAATTTGAAATAACATGAGGGTGAATAAATGACAGGCTTCGTTTTTGAAAAATGAAACCTTTCATTTACTCACCCTCATGTTATTTCAAACTTTCTTTAATTTGTGGAACACAAAATAGAAGTGTAGCTGAACGCCCTAAATAAGTGGCTCCAAATTAGAAGGCTGGGATCCACTAGAGGGCCTCAGCAAACTTCTAAAGTGGCCTCCAGATGGCTTAAAATCATTTAAAATAAGACAAAATAGGCATTCAAATAAGCCAAAACAACTTTAAATTATTTTTTTTACCCCCTCAACAACTGTTTTGAAAAATGAAAAATGAAGTATTATATATGTGACCCTGGAGAACAAAACCAGTCATAAGTAGTATATTTGTAGCAATAGCCATTTTCTTTTATGCCAAAATATATCAAATATCATATATATCAAAACTTAATTTTTGATTAGTAATATGCAATGCTAAGAACTTAATTTGGACAACTTTACAGGTGATTTTCTCAATATTTAGATTTTTTCTTTTTTTTTTGCACCCTCAGATTCCAGGTTTTCAAATATCTCTGCCAAATATTGTCCTATCCTAACAAACCATACATCAATGGAAAGCTTATTTATTCAGCTTAATTAAATCTTATTAAATCCTAAATTCAAAAATTTGACCCTTATGACTGGTTTTGTGGTCCAGGGTCACATATGTCAGTATATAAAGATATGAAGGTATATGAAGAAGCCTAAGTCTGATTTCTAGACCTTCTAGAATCCTTATAAATAATAATAAACAACTGTAATAGTGATGGGGCCTTCAAACATGGTTGTGGTCAGTAGAGGTCCTTGGTCTAATTGCTCTTTTCTATACCATAAAACCCAGTGCTACCAGACTCCCAAAATTGTTCTAAAAACGGCAAAATTACAGCACAGAAGCGGCATAAAAGTGGTTTATATGACTTTTTAGCTAAATTCTGAAGCCATCAGTAGCTTTGTCTGAGGAAAATACCACAATTGAAGTCAATATTGACTGAAGATCTACTGTAACTTCCTCAAATTCAAATGTCGTCACATTATGATAAGTCACATGACACATAAGAACCAATGGCAACTGACATCACTGATGATGCATCTGTGACACTTTCTTAAGTTAACTTGTTCACTGTTTTACCTTTTTTTGTAAAAGGCGTTTGATGATCTTTGCATGTTCACTTTGTAAACACTGGGTTGGTACTTCTGCAGCAATGTAGGATGATTTTGAAGTTGGAGGAGAAAATTTAACAGTTTTTTTTTTTTTTTTTTTTTTTTTAAATAACCAATTGTTTCACTAGATAAGACCCTTTATCCTCGGTTGGGATCATTTAGATCCCTTTGAAGCTGCATTTAAACTGCATTTTGGAAGATCAAATTCAGGAGCACCATAGAAGTCCACTATATGGAGAGAAATCCTGAAATGCTTTCCTCAAAAAACAATTTCTTTATGACTGAAGAAAGAAAGACATGAACATCTTGGAAGACGAGGGGGTGAGTACATTATCTTTACATTCTGTTCTGGAAGTGAACTTCTCCTTTAAGGAAAAGAGCAGTCTAAACAATCAAGTCCGTCTTATATTATGTTCCACAGAGATTTTGGATGACATGGGGGTGGGTAAATGATTTTGGGGTGAACTAATTTCAGCTTTATAGCTGTTGAGTTACTTGATGTCACAATCTTTCTGAGGCTATTTGCATATCACAACCCCAAGTCTGGCAGGTAGGCTCTATGTCTTGATGACTAATACACTAGGAGGGAGGTGAGGTAATTCAACAGGACACCGTGCTTCCTTTGGGTCTCATTCTGTGTCACACTGAATGGAGTGAAAGACAATGGCAGAGGCTAAAACAATTTCCCACTCCAACTAGCTTTAGCCAGCCCTGGGCTCAGTTGAGAACGTGGCAGGCCTGTGAGACAAGCAGAGAAAATGATTATGTAAAAAAGTGACAGTGCCAAACCATCTGCTCATCTGCCACATCATATGAAACACTCATCGAGCCTGTCCGCCTCAGGGGATCCGCTTTCAAAACAGACAACAATTGGACAAACTGCAAGTACAAATAACCACTTTAGGTCTGGATATGGAAGCCTCTCAACTATATTATCAAAAGCAGTTCCCATTAAGGGAACATGATTTCAAGAGATGTTTGTGTCATGATGTATCGCGGCTGACATGGCCTCACCAGGGTGGCCTAATGGAGTACTTTTCAACCGGTGGGTCGTGACCTAAAAATGGGTCACAGAACTGTTCTGACAGGACTGGAAAAAAAAAGATTAATGCAAATGATAAACCGCAGTTGGCCATGTAATCATGCATAGTTTCGATCAAATAAATAGGCTTATTTACATCTACAGTATTCTGGCACAAATGGTCACTTGGTAGAAGCTAGCCTAAATAGATAGATGCCAACAAGGGCATTTTGCATGAACTCACTTCATTTTTAATGTTTAGTTCACTTCCAGAATAAAAATTTCCGGATAATTTACTCACCCCATGTCATCCGAGATGTACATGTCTTTCTTTATTTAGTTGAAAAGAAATTAAGGTTTTTAGGAAAACTTTCCAAGATTTTTCTCCATATAGTGGACTTCAATGGGAATCAATGGGTTGAAGGTCCAAATTGCAGTTTCAATGCAACTTCAAAGGGGTCCACACGATCCCAGCAGAGGAATACAGGTCTTATTTAGCAAAACGATCTGCCTTATATATATATATATATATATACTTTTTAACCATAAGCCGTACAGACCCAGTGTTTACAAAGTGAACGCGCAAAGAAAGCCGGCCTTTACAAAAAAAGGTAAAACAACGATGGAGTCTCATTTTCGCCCTACCTTACCTTTTTGAACCAAAGTACACAGACGAAGAACTAACCACGCATGACCTTTCATGTACATCGCAGAGCTAGTGCAAGCATTTGTGGTTTAAAAAGTATACAAATTGTATTTTTTTTTTTTTTAGAAAAAGACTGATCGTTTCACTAGATAAGACCCTTATTCTTCGTCTGAGATCGTGTGGAGCCCTTTGAAGCTGCACTGAAATTGTAATTTGGACCTTTAACCCATTGGCCACCATTGAAGTCCACTATATGGCGAAAAACCTCATTTCTTTTCGACTGAAGAAAGAAAGACATGCACATCTTGGATGACATGGGGATGAGTAAATTATCAGGAAATTTTTATTCTGGAAGTGAACTAATCTTTTAAAAACTAAAACCAAACAAAAAAAAAATTATATTCAGGCTAGTAGTCAACCAAAATATTACCGATATTTGGCATTTTTTATTACGTTGTCTGTTTGGTGTCAGAAGCGGGGCAGCCGTGGCCTAATGGTTAGGGAGTCGGGCTTGTAACCGAAAGGTTGCGAGTTTGAGTCCCAGGTCCGGCAGGGATTGAAGGTGGTGGGAGTGAATAACCAGTGCTCTCTCCACTCTCAATACCACGACTGAGGTGAGTCCCTTGAGCAAGGCACTGCTCCCCGGGTGCTGCAGCGATAGCAATATGGCTGCCCGCTGCTCCGGGGATGTGTGTGTGTGTTTGTTCACTTCTCACTTGTGTGTGTGCACTTGGATGGGTTAAATGCAGAGCACAAATTCCAAGTATGGGTCACCATACTTGGCCACACGTCCTTTCCTTTATTTTGACATCTCACTATCTAATCTAACTTCAACTTTCTCTAACTTTTCTAACTTTCTTATCACACATGCATAACTTGCATAAAACGCCACAGATGTCGGCATCCGTATCAGTTGACCACTAATTTAGACAACTTGAGGTTCACATGCTATAATAAACGGATAAGCGTGCCAATGTGATGACCACAATTTATTTTGTACAGTATAACTTCTTTGTCCTAAATTAAAACCAGTATAAAACAACGGGTGAGCTACTTTTATCTGGGCTTTCGCCCTGTTGGAATCTTCGTAAGCTGCGTCACATTTCGGAGGCTGCATCCTCCGGAGGTTGCATTTGAAGGCTGCACACGTCATTAAGGATGTCCTATTTCCGAAAAGTACCCATAATAAAATTGACCGTTATTCCTTGTGATGTGTAAAATACTATAATTTCTTTTTTACTTTTCAATTTAACAGTTACTTTTCTTAAATGAGACCTCCCTGATGACGTGTGTAGCCTTCAAATGCATCCTCCGGAGGACGCAGTTTACAATTCCCTATACTCCTGACAGAAGTAACTTACTCGCTTTTTGGCATGTTCGTACGGCAGAAACTAGGAACATGTAAGCGTACATTTAGGCTGACTAGCCGAACGCATATGAAACACCGGCGACCAGGCATTTTTAAAAAGCCATGTAAAAACATTACTCCACAAACATGGAATACAGCGCTAACGCCATTTACCTGTTGTCTGCAGCGTTGCCTTCTTTTCTCAGCCTCTTTGATATGTAACACTGCAAGTTGTCATAGTAGATTTAGTCAGATTTCCATGTTCTTTCAATCGCGTCAATTGTACGTTTACATTTCATCTCTGTTATCACAAAACCCACGACAAACTACAAAAACAGCTCCAATCTTGGCGTCCTCCATTCACAGTTTGTTGAAGTTTGTAAATGCCGCAAATAAAGACGTCGCTAACGTCGGCTGCTTCACAGTTCCTGCTGCCGGTGCGAATGCAACCAGGAAAATGGCCCGAGGGGAAATTGGTTCTCTAGAAACCACCACGCTGGCTAGATCCTAGAACTGAGCTGTAAAGATAATATCTTCATAACTTAAACACACGATCGCCTACCCAAGTAGTTCTCACTCCCAAAACCCCAAACTTCAGCAGGACATACTGCAAAATTAAGCTGGTTTGAAATTGCAGCATCTCAGCAGTGCTCTTCAACATCAACCTGGTTGAACCTTCTCTAACCTCTCCATGACTCCCTGCACATTATTCAATCCTGTTTCTTTTAATGGGAAAAGTGAGCAGTGTGTGCTGCCATGTGCTGTCTTTGAAGAGTATAAATAGAATGAGAAACGCCTTAAGGCAGCCAACAATTTTAGGGCAATTTTGCTTGTTGCAACTTTCCTGGAAGGTGAGAATTAATTTCAAAAGTCTTTATTAGAGGCTGGAAAGGCATATAATGGGTTTAAAGGGATAGTTTGCCAAAAATGCTGTTTCTTTCTTCAAAACAAAAATGTCTGAAACATTGTCCCAGCCACTCTTTTCCAAAGTTATATGGACTTTTATCATATGCTGATATAAATTGCGTAAAAACAGTGAGTGACTAACAGAAAAATAAAGTCATGCATGTCTTGAATTATTATGAGAGTGAGTAAAAGATAACAAAATGTTAATTTCTGGATGAACGTTTCCTTTAATGTAAACCACTACAGGAGTTCCTCAGGGAAAATATAAGCTGAATGGATGTATATGAGTTGGCTCTGGGTGATGAATAATACAGGTCTTGAATGAGCAGTCACAGAGGTTTAGCTGGTGTGCTGGCCAACACACACAAGTGCCTGACACTGTGAAATTGTTATTTCATGCGTAGACATCCTCTCTTGCAGCAGGGAATCCTCCAACGCTACATCTGGGCCCGCAGAGTCCAGCTGGATGAAAACTGTGACAGAATCCACAAGGCTTTGCTGCCATCTTTCATCTTCACATTCCGTACGGGGAACAAAAGCTTCATGGGCTGCGACGCGAAAGTGGGACCACAAGAGGTTAAATAAATAAAAGTGGGAATGGCAGACTAACTTAGCGCACGCCACTGACACCACCTCAAACCAACCCTGACAGGAAAGTAAACAACTGGGGAATAACACAGATGAAAGCAGAGGAAAAAGTCCCTTGCAAAAAAATATATTGTGGCTGTTCCATGATACAGTGATGGAATCACAAAACACCATGGTAATTTCATACAGTATATACAACAGTCCATTTTCATATATTGCACTATGGTATTTACAAAGTAAAATACCATGGCATATGCTCAAAAACATAGTTTTACTGTGGCTCGGTGGTATGATTGTTTTGAATCTTGTAACTCATGTTATATAAAGTAAAACAGTATTTATACTGTTATATATTTATTATTTCTCATCAAGTTCCAAATAAAAATTAAAAATATTTAAATCAAATGAGAGTACCTTTAATTTCTAAATTATTTATTATTATATTTATTTATTATATAAAAAAAAATTTAGGCAGAATTTTTGGCAAAAGACTATACTGTGACTTATACACTACCATTTAAAAGTTAGTGAACAGTGAGATTATCTATCTATCTATCTATCATATTCATTAATTTCCTGCATTTCAAAAGAAATGTTCTTTTTTGACTTATACACTACCATTTACCGAGTTGGTGGACAGTGAATTTATTTATTTATTTATTTATTTATTCATTTACTTATTTATTTCAAAAGAAATTCTTTAATTTAGCAAGGTTGCAAAAATTGCAAATACATTATATTGTTACAAATGTTATAAAGATTTCTATTATAACTATTTTCAACACTGATAATAATAAGAAATGTTTCTTGAACACCAAATCAGCATATTGAAATAATTTCTATAATTTTCTTCATGTGATACTGAAGATTGGAGCAAATCACAGGAATAAACCACAGTTTTAAATGTATTAAAAAGAAAACAGTTATTTTTAAATTGCAATAATATTTCACAATATTACTGTTTGTATTTTTGATCGCATAAATGCACCTTTGGTGCGCATAAAAGATGTCTTTCGAAAACATCATATAAACATTATGCCAAGGCATCTCAAAGAAAAAAGCATGATAAAAAATAGTTGATTAGTTGAGGTCTAAAAGCTCTGAATTGAGTTTGTTTGGGTCAGATACATTTGAAATGATAAACCACAAGTTTCGGCAATGCACAAAAGAGAGAGCAAACGAACTAAGCAAACAAAGAGTGTGTTAAAAGCAAGATAGTGGAAGAAAAAGTAGGAATGATCTTATTGCCGTCCTTCTCTCCTTAAGTGCCCCAATTTTCCCTACAAATTAAGTTGAGCTTGTAAGGTAACAGCCGGGTTAATTTACATTTCCTTTTGTTATGGAAGGGGTCACAAAGCCAAGACTTGTAAAATTAACAGCAAAACAAAGAGATAGCGCCTACGCAAGGGTCATGTTCACTTTCCAAAACGGCTCAAGCCAGCCTTTGAAGTGCAACCGTAACTGCCAAAATGAGCCTGCATATAAACACACAACGGGAATCTGAGACATGTGTGGGTTGTGTAAGCGTGTACTAATGTACACTGTACTAATGTACGCTGGAGAGCTAAAATATGCCGTCTAACTTGTCAGCTTTATCAAAGGTCGTAGATAGTTGCGGTCCAAACGCCCTGAACTGACACCGGTGTTGAGTTCCCTTGCATCCCAGCTCAGTATCTGCACAGGATTTTCAAAGCCACGATAATAAACACAACAGTTCACTCTCTCTACCGCTAAAGCGAGCAGCAGCATGTGGGTGTATTCTTATTGTATAAAAGCATGCTTGAGTAAAACAACTCCTACGAAAGCTAGCATACAGAGACCTCTGATACAGACAATGTGGCAGTAAAAACATGCATGAATTAGCTTCTTCCCACAGCATTCCTCCCTTTCCAGCATCATCTTCTGTCTCTGCCTCTTGTTCTCCCCATCCATTCATGGAAGGAGTGAAAGGAAAAGAGCGGTTTTAAGCCGTAGACCGCCATCATATTGTAGGATTTGTCTGGGAGGACACTAGAGCTCATTGTTCCCACAGGATCTCATAATGCTTGTGTCATTTGCACCCTCTCTCTTACATCAAGACCTCTCAACGGATATCCGCCCACAGATCCTTGATTATTTTAAGCGCTATTACCCAAGAAACCCTTTCGTCTGGGGTTCAAGGACACAATCCAGAACTAGAATTTGTCACTTGGATTCTAGACTTTCTACCGGAGTGAGATTTCTTACAGTAAGCCTTAAAAGGGTCGTATAATTGTTTGTTTGTTTATTTAACAGTTACAACATTACGCCAGTAATCATATTATGAGTGAATTAATGAATAGTTCTTCCAACCAAATTAATCCATTCTGAAAACACCGATTCATTTAAGAATGAAACAAATGTTCATCTTTAAGAGTGAATCAGTGAATCATTTACTGAATTGAATCAATTAGTTTAAAATGCATGATGTCCTATATGGAAACACCATAAACAACACCAACAACTTCTATTCCTTTCACACAAATGATCATTAGATTATAATTAGATTATAATTTAATAAAGATTTATTTTAATAATGCTGTTCCTTCAATAATATTGTGTTATGACTAGAGCTGCACCATTAAAGTGCCCCTATTATGGATTACGAAAGGTTCATATTTTGGTTTTGTTCATATTTCCCCAACAACAGGATGACATGCATGCAAGGTTAAAAAAACACTTAAAACAGTCGTGCTGTGAGGCGACAGTAATGAACACACTGAGCTACCGAACTGCACTAGTTCAGCTGCGGAGTTTTGGATACAAGTCCACGTTTTTTTTTTTTTTGTTTTTTTTTACCAGCAGTCTGGTAAAAATTTGATTTGATTACTTGATTGTAGTGAATGAAATGTAACATTAAAATCTGGTCGAAACGCTGTTTTTAAGTGTTACTTTGTAAACGTGTTAACTTGTGATTTGTGTTCAACAGCTGATATTTTTTATTTGATTATAACAGTATATAAAACATAGCCTTTTCTGTAGTTGACAAGCTGCATGTAAATGCTATACTTTGTAGGCGTGTTACTTTGTGACTTGTGTTCATTAGCAGATTAACTACAAGTAAAAAGTGTTATAAATATTTTTTTAAAGAAAATGGCCAATTGTTTCCCTAAATAAGACCCTTATTCCTTGGCTGGCATCGTGTAGTGCCCTTTGAAGCTACACTGAAACTGCATTTTTAAACTTTAATCCTTTGAGCACCACTGATATGGGGAAAAATCCTGAAATGTTTTCCTCAAAAACCTTAAATTCTTAAGAACGACATGAACATCTTGGATGACATGGGAGTGAGTAAATTATCAGGCAATTTTTATTCTGAAAGTGGAGTAATCCTTTAAAAGTTGTTGCTCTCATGTACTCTGTAGCATGCAAAATACATATTTAGTTGTGTGTGTTGACCATGTTATCTGGTGACCAACTTCCTGGTTCAGGTCCTCCGCTCCAGATAAAATGGTCACCAGTTGTGGTCGCTCCGCACAGCTTGTAGGTCTCTGACCAGCCGGTGTTACGGTCTAACTGGTTTATCTGGTTCCATCACATCTGGAGTGGAGGACCTGAACCAGGAAGTTGGTCACCAGATAACGCAGTCACCAGTTAAACCGTAACACCGGTTAGCCAGAGACCTACAAGCTGCGCGGAGCAACCACAACACACACAGCTATAGGGTACATGAGAGCAATAACTTTTAAAGGTTTACTCCACTTTCAGAATAAAAATTTCCTGATACTTTACTCACCCCCATGTCATCCAAGATGTTCATGTCTTTCATCAGTCGCAAAGAATTTAAGGTTTTTGAGGAAAACATTCCAGGATTTTTCCCCATATAGTGGATTTCAGTGGTACTCAACTGATTGAAGGTTAAAAATGCAGTTTCAGTGCAGCTTCAAAGGGCTCTAAATGATCCAAGCCAAGGAATAAGGGTCTATTCTAGTGAAACATTTTAGCGAAACAGACTGCAGCATCATATGTATGGCTTTTCAGACGTGGTAAATTTGCTCGGAAGCTTACCCAGTAAAGCACTGCACAGGTGAGCTATGAGTCCCATGATTTCCCAAAATTTCGAAGACTGGTAGAAGCAAGCCAACATGGAATAGTTACTTCAGGAAATGCAACTGATCTCAGGTTTGCTTTTGTTAACACTACCAGTAAAGTTTAGTGTAAGGCTTAGTAAAGAACTTACGTTATTTTGCAGGAATGTCATCACAAGTATGTTTTCTAGTGAGGTTAGGTTGATAATTAAAGTAATTCCTTAAATTTGCGTCATGTTTCCATAGCATATTAACATCATACATTTCAAAAGATTAAAGACAATGGAATTTTTCAGGCTACATATCCTACTCTGCCCTTCTGCGCAGCATTACAACACCCAGATGGGCTTTAAAACATTTAGAGCATGATTTACAACAGGGTGAAGCATATGTTTAAGCTGTTAGCAAGAGAGAAAACAACCGAGTCGATCAATAATCAGTGCTGTCAGCTATAGATTCTGCTTAAACTCTGAGACTCAATAAACGTGAAGATTATCAGCCAATGTTTTCAAGCTCCAGCCAAATGCTTCTTTGGAAAACTGGGTTACTGGATCAAGGTTTTATGTATAATTTAAATCAGGATGGTGTCAAATCAGAACTGGTTAACTCTGAGAAATGAGAAATGATTATGTTACCACATCTCTTCTCTGATGGGAGTGCAGTTGAATTATAGAAACCCAAGCGGCCCCGGCTGGCTTTCGCACAGGCTTTTGGGTTTGGCCAGAACAGAGCAAAGCTGGATCAAAGTTTGGATCCACTTGCCTGTAACACCTCAAAGACCTGTGTTGTATATTATTACACGTGCACACACGAACTCACACCTGTTTCGGATCGCCCTGTTTTTGCTCAGGTTTATTGGTATGGCAAGAATGTTAATTATATGTGGTTTTAGGCAGGCAGACATGTGTCGGGTGCATTGAAGGGCATGTGTGTGCAACATTAGACCCTCTGATACTGAGAAACAGTGATTATAGGCCACACCACAGCACAGTTTCTGTCTCATGTTACTTTAGGCCAAACAAGCCCAATTCAAAACACAGAAATGCAGCAGATCAGCAGTGTTTTAAACGTTTCCATGTCTGTTTTTGGTAACTGTCTTCAAAGAACATGTACATTTAATCACAGGTTAAATCAATCAAGGGTATATAAACAGACGTATATTTCATTCCTTCACCAAGCCTGAGTCAAGTCTCATGAATTACAGGCAACAGGCCACACCTTCATACACGCTTACATTCAACTTTGATATTTACCTCTGCATTAAATGATTATTACAATGAAGGTCTCAAGATAAATCTAGCTTTAACTTGAGCCACAATTAAATTCATTTGTAATCCAAATTACTATTACTACTGCAATGCTAAAGCACACATGATAAAATGTTTTCTGAAAAGTTGTCTCATTCATCCACTTAAAAATCTTGAAAACAATTAGCTGACCATCCTGACCCAACTCTAATATTAACTTGGGAGATTAAAATAAGCCTCCATTTATAACAAAGATTGAACTCTATCCAGGATTCCATTCTACAATCTGGATAATTAGCCATAATTAACATCAACAAGGAGTTTTTAAACATAAAAGAGATAAGTACATGATGACTGCATCTAAGAATGGGGTTTTTTGGGCACTGTTTTTTTCCATTAACCCAGTGTGTCTCTGAAATGTGAGAACAAAAAGTGTACGCTATAACATTAAAGAAGAAGTCCACTTCCAGAACAAAAACTTACAGATAATGTACTTACTCCCTTGTCATCCAAGATTTTCATGTCTTTTTTTCTTCAGCCATAAAAGAAATAATGTTTTTTGAGGAAAACATTTCAGGATTTTTCTCCATATAATGGACTGCTATGGTGCCCCGATTTTGAACTTCCAAAAATGCAGTTTAAATGTGGTTGTAGTGTTGGGCGATATGATCAGTTTTCATATCGTCCTATTGTCAGCCTGTTAGATCGCCCATACACAATAATATCGTGATAATTTATTTAAGTATTTACTTAGTTTTACTGCCAGCAAATAAACCAACACCAGCATAAGGCTAAGAGCAGCCTAGTGTTTTCAATATGACTTAATTTGTTTAACATGATAACAGTTTAATAGAAACATTGTAAGTTACTAATGCTTACATTTCCTTAGTTATTCAAAAAGCAGCTACAGAAAACGAGCAAAGAACATTTATTTTATCAAAGAACATCATCACTGACTAGCCTAGCCTAGCAAGAGTTTATGCACTTTAATAGTACCATAAGTGAATACAATAGTTACATCACTGTATGATGAGTACATATCTTACCCCTTATTTACACTGCACACGTCTGCAGTGCTAAGGGGGGCCATTACTGTGCCCTATTTTTGACTGATAATAATAATAATTGTCTTGCTATCGTCAAAGGCTTCAGCAACAGGCGATATCTCTGACTATCGTCGATACACGATACTATGGTCTATCAGCACAATCCTATGTGGTTGTAAACAATCCCAGCCAAGGAAGAAGCGTCCTATCTAGCAAAACGATCTGTTATTTTCATTAAAAAATATACAATTTAAATATTTTTTAATCTTTCATTTCAAAATCATCCTACATCACTGCAGAAGTACTGACACAGTCTTTGCAAAGTGAACATGCAAAGAAGATCAAACACCCTTAACAAAAAAGGTAAAACAGCGATATAGGACGATTTTATGGTTTTCCGACATACCCTAACTGTCATGAACCGGAAAAAAACAGGCAGTTTTTTTCCGGTTCATGACAGGCAGAGTAAGACAAGACGAGCGTTTGACATTAAAAAGTAAATAAATTGTATTATTTTTATGAAATAACTGATCATTTCGCTAGATAAGACCTTTCTTCCTCGGCTGGGAACGTTTAAAACTACATTTGGGATCGTTTGAAGCCGCATTTAAACTACATTTTGGAAGTTCAAAATCGGGGCACCATATCAGTCCATTATATGGAGAAAAATGCTGAAATGTTTCCCTCAAACATAACATAATTTCTTTACGGCTGAAGAAAGAAAGACATGAACATCTTGGATGACAAGGAGTGAGTACATTATCTGTTCTGGAAGTAGACTTCTCCGTTAAGAAGGACGGAACAAATAAAATACAAATTAAAAATATATGCAAATTAATTTCTTCCTTGGAAGCGCTGCCTGAAGTGAACCTAAAGCCAATGTCAAACCTATGGAGTGTTTTACTTGCTCTGCCGAAGCTCCAATTAAACATGGAACAAGGAGGTTTGGAGGGGAAATACTTAATTTCATTTTATTCCATTTTAATTTTCTAACATGTCTGAAAATCGCTCCCAGCCATGTGTTTTCATTAAAACTAATTACACTGAATGTTGTGTGGGACCAATACACTTTGTAAAAAGGAAGATGAGTGGTTACCACACACGGCAGGTACAGACATTGCCCCAAAAACTCAATAATCTCACGCCTTTTCGCCTTTTCCCTCAGGAGTGAATCAGTGCATGCATGCATGTTGCACAAACATCCACCATCTGTGACCAATGTTTCAGGCAAGCTGTAAAGTAAGAGACTGCCTCTAAGAGCTCTAAGAGTTCTGAGAGCAATTATGAGGTTACATCTACTTAGCGGATGCTTTTACCCAAAAAGTTAAAGATTAACACAATAAATTATACATAATAATGAGATTTTAAAGAAATTATGAGTGGTACTTGCCTCTGTAAAACTCAACTTAAGGTTGCCAGGGTGTTGCTATGAGGTTGCTACAGGGTTCTGAGTGATTAAATGGATTTTAATGGACTGCTGTGTGGTTGCTAGGGTGTTCTGGTTGGTTGCTACAGAGTTACTTATTATGGGCTTAAGTCAAAGGAGTTCAACCCATAAATGTCTATGAAATTCTGCACTATAAAACGATTTTCATCTGCTAGGTGAAATAATGCAATGACATTTATAATGCTACAAAAGATGTCTATTTCAGATAACTGCTGTTCTTCTGAACTTTCTAATCATCAAAGAAACCTGAAAAAATTCTACTCAGCTGTTTTTAACATCAGAATAATAATAAATGTTTTTTGAGCAGGAAATCAGAATATTAGAATGATTTCTGAAGGATCATGTGACTGGAGTAATGATGCTAAAAATGTAGCAATAAAATCACAGGAATAAAAATAATATTTTAAAATATATTCAAATGGAAAACAGTTATTTCATGTTTCAAAATTTTACTGCTTTTGCTGTACTTTGGACCACATAAATGCAGGCTTGGTGAGTAGAAGAGACTTCTTTAAAAATATTAAAATCTTACTGTTCAAAAACTTTTGACTGGTAGTGCATATATATATATATATATATACATTTTTTATTTTTATATACTTTTTTCATTATTCATTTATTATTTTACACAGGGCTCCAAAATAAAATAAAATAAAATAAAATAAAATAAAATAAAATAAAATGTAAAAGGTTATTAAATTAAAATGGTAAATAAGAAAGAAAAGCAATAAGAATATCTCATAAATAAACATCCACAGATGTTTTAAAAAAGGTAAACATCAAGTAATAATTAAAATAATTAAAGTAAATCATTTATATTATATAGATTTATCTGACAAAAAAGTTCAGGAACTCCAGCTATAAAACATATATAACATTATTCTTCCTTACACAACATATCTGATTCCACTTTTGAAATTCTTGCAGAAAAGTCAGCATTGTTCATGTCACTTTACCATTTTTTCCTCTTCTTTCTATTTTGTTGGATAGATTTTCTGATATCGGTATCATTCGCTGTTACCCCATATCAGGCCGGCTTAAGAAACACCATATGAAATGTGCCTTTCACAATCTGAAACAAAACAAAAGCTGCCGCACAAGACGGACAACCATCAGCATCTTGCTTTCTCCCACTGCCAACAGTTAAACCTGCTCCAGTTCAGCTGCTCAAAGATACCGGGAAAAAAACAAAAGAGCAGAGAAACAGATGGAATAGCGAGAGAGAGAGGGAGAGAGACAGAAGGCGTGAGAAAGAAAGTCCAGGGCATCCCTGTTGTCCTTTCTGAGAACGGGATCGGTTTCATGGATCTATTGAGGACTGGGAGATTTAGTTACATGGCACTAAGAGTGACCTGCTCGAATTGGACCTGAGGAAGCATTCTATGAGTCCGCTGATGAATAGGCCTCATTCATCCCTAATACACAGAAAAGAGACTACGCCAGCATTGAGATAAGATAACCAGCCATTGAACCCTGCTGATTTCAAATACTCACAGAAAAACTCTAAAAGAGACCAACAAGATTGACTGGGTTACAATAAAGAAACTGAAAAGGCCAAAAACTAAAGTACTAAAGTGATAGCTTTCCCAAACATCATTTACTCCTAAGCAATTTTGAGTATATCTGTCACTGTAGAGTAGTTTTTTCATCTGTGAAGTGGCATAAGGACAATTTTTGTTTATTTGGACTAGTTCACCTAAAAATGAACATTCTGTTATCATTCACTCACCCTCTAAGGGATTTTATTGTGTTTGTCTGTATAATGAAAGTTAATTCCACAGAACAAGGAAAATCATATAGACATAGGTGGGAAAATGATGACAAATTCTGAGGATTTTAGTGTTTTTGTCTATGATGAAGTCAATGGAGTCCAAACAAAAGTGGAACTTTTTCATTTTCATTATATTGAGGGAAAAAAACTTTGAAACAGTTTCAAAATATATTTTATGTGCCACAGAAGGAGGAAAATCCTATAGATTTGGGTGAGAAAAGAATAACAAATTCTGAGGATTTTAGTGTTTTTGTCTATATAATGAAAGTCAATGTAGTCCAAACAAAAGTGGAACTCATTCATTTTCATTATAATTTTTGGGGAAAAAAAGTGAAACATTTTCAAAATATTTTCTTTTGTGTTCTACAGAATTTTTCTGTTTTCATCTATATAATAAAAGTCAGTGGGGTCCAAACAAAAATGGACCTCATTCATTTTCATCATATTGAGGGAGAAAAACCACTGAACCATTTTCAAAATATTTTCTTTTGTGCTCCACAGAGGAAAGAAAATCATACAGATTTTGGTAAGTAAATGATGACAAGAAGTATTTTTCAGCTTTTGTCTATATAATGAAAGTCAATGGGGTCCAAACAAAAGTGGACCTCGGTTATTTTCATTTTCATTATACTAAGGGAAAAGAAAACACTAAAACATGTTCAAAATATATTCTCTTATGTGCCACAGAAGAAGGAAAATAATACAGATTTGGATGAGAAAATGATGACAAATTCTAAAGATTTTTCTGTTTTCGTATATATAATGAAAGTCAATGGGGTCCAAACAAAAGTGGACCTCATTTACTTTGATCATATTGAGAGGAAAAAATACTGAAACGTTTTCAAAATATTTTCTTTTGTGTTCCACAGAAGGAATATCATACAGGTTCTGGTGAGTAAATGATTACTGAATCTGAGGATTTTAGTGTTTTTGTCTATATAATGAAAGCCAGTGGGGTCCAAACAAAAGTGGACTTCATTCATTTTCATCATATTGAGGGAGAAAAACCACTGAACCATTTTCAAAATATTTTCTTTTGTGTTCCACAGAAGAAAGAAAATCATACAGATTTGGATAAGTAAATGATGACAAATTCTAAGTATTTTTCAGCTTTTGTCTATATAATGAAAGTTAATGGGGTCCAAACAAAAGTGGACCTCGTTTATTTTCATTATACTGAGGGGAAAGAAAACTAAAACACTAAAACATTTTCAAAATATATTCTCTTACGAGCCACAGAAAAAGGAAAATAATACAGATTTGGAGGAGAAAATGATGACAAATTCTAAAGATTTTTTTTGTTTTCATCTATATAATGAAAGTCAATGGGGTCCAAACAAAAGTGGACCTCATTTATTTTCATCATATTGAGGGGAAAAAATACTGAAACATTTTCAAAATATTTTCTTTTGTGTTCCACAGAAGGAATATTATACCGATTTTGGTGAGAAAATGATGACAAATTCCGAGTATTTTAGTGCTTTTGTCTATATAATGTCCAAACAAAAGTGGACCTCATTTACTGTCATTACACTGAGGAAAAAAAAACATTTTCAAAATATATTCTTTTATATGTCACATACGTAGGAAAAATTACACAGATTTGGGTGAGAAACTGATGACAAATTCTGAGGATTTTAATTAATTTCTGTCTGTATAATGAAAGTCAGTGGGGCCCAAACAAAAATGGACCTCATTCATTTTCATCATATTGAGGAAAAAAACACTGAACCATTTTCAAAATATATTATTTTGTGTTCTACAGAAGAAAGAAAATCATACAGGTTTGGGTGAATATATCATGACAAATTTTTTTATTTCTGGGTAACCCGTCCCTTCAAATCAAAAGGTTATGGGCTCTTTTCAAGTTAAACGACTCTGACTAAATGAAACACGGTTGAAAGTTTCCGCGATGAATAAAATAGCCTAAATCCTCATTTAATTGCAAGTTAGCCTGAACTGCAAAACACAAAGTTATTTCATCCCCACCACAAGTATCTGACCCTCCACAATGCTCTTCCTGTTGTTCCATGTCACAGTTTCCCGCGAAAAGAAAAGGGAAGGTGACAATTTGCTTCTTTGCCACAAAAGTCTTTCTGGGCTCTCGAGCAAGTGAATTCGGGGAAGGGCGGCCCGCCGGTTTTATTTTTTGCCCTTTTCTTCTTCCTTTAGAGCTCTCTGGCCAGTGGCGGAGAACCAAAGTCAACGTTCGCATAAAAGTGAGGGAGTTCGCAGGACAGGTCATGTCCCTCTCCGTGGCAATTCAATATCCTACTATTATGATATTGGTCATGGCTTTTGAAATCATAACTGCACAAAACACCACATAAGTACATGTTCGCTTGTTTGGGAAGGTTCAGATTTGGTCTTCAGAGATGTGGGAACGTTAGAGGACTTCCTTCAGATAATGGGCAGTTTCCACAAACTCAACTACAATTGGTAGCATCTCCTCGGTGCATTTGTCGAGCATCTGCTGACTTTACCGCCATTTAAGAAGCCCTAGTGAATACTACTGCATTTTAAATGTTCTCGGCTCTATTACACGGCCAGACGAAGATAAAAAGCCCCTCGAAGACTTTCAAAGCGCCGTCTAATCTCATTCTCCCCCAGAGAGAACTGGAACAACCCATTACAAAAAACGCTGTTGGTTTCAGAAGAGCATTTGCTTGGATCAGCAGTGTAGATAACTACTTAGCGTCCAGACAAATGTGTTTGCATGCTGCTGGCACTATTGTTTGTTTTAGCTGCTCAGCTTTTTTCCCTAAGCACTGCAGCAGTGCTGGGTACTGTATGTATTTTAATTTATCCCCACTAACCAATAGCTGTTCAGAAAACAGCCATTATCTCATACAATTTTCATATGCTTTTTTGCATTTTTCCTAGAGCGCTCGCCAGGCACTCCCTATGCAAATGGCCAAAATTTCGATTATGAACCAACTGTTTGGCTTCTTTGATTTGAATTCATTGTTGAGTGCACAGGAGACTTTTTTACTCTGTTAGTTTAAGAGAACGTGAAAGAGCGAGACAGGAAGAGTGTGAGAAAATTCCAATTGAATATGACAAGCTCTGTCTCCAGGCATTTGCAAATGTCAGAGAGAAGCAAAGAAGCTTGTGAAGCTTGCACAAGCGTAACACTTTTCAGATCAAAACCGCAGAGATGCGTGTAAAAGGGAGGACAGTGACAGGGAGGACCGGGGAGCTATGCTACCGAAATAATAAAGGGAAACACTCCTCTTATGTGGTGGATCCTGTAGTCCAAAGTGGTTTTACACCCTAAAGATGTGATGTTTGGTTAGATTCAGATTACATTAGTGTCAGTTATAGTGATGGGAAGAATATATGCATGAGAAGAAAGCGCAGTTCTTGGCATTTCTGAAGTGAAAATGGTCTACAGGTGGTTTGACGATATATTAAAGCAATAAACCACATGAGGCAGTGCACTACACTGATTTCGCCATGGGTGTAAAAGGTGTAAATGAATAAAATGCAGATTTATAAAAAGGTAGCAACCGCAATTAAATATGCTAAAAAAATATTTCCAGCGACCATTTTCAGTAATATAACAATTAAATATCATTTAATACACAAACCATTTCTAATTTATATTAAACACAATTAAATATAATTTATTATAGTCAATAAACAATGCTTTATATATTAAATTATTAATTTTTTTATAGCACAAAATAGTTCATATATTAGATTATATTTAATTTATCAAAGTACTTCATATATTAATGGATATTTAATTATCATTTCACTGAGAATCATTGGCATAATTAAATATAATGTAATATAAAATATCAATGAAAAATTGTTATTTATTAAATGCTATTTAATTATTATATCTCTAAAACATTTATGTATTAATTTATATTTAATAATCATATTACTGAGAAATGGTTAGTAGTTAAATATCATTTAGTATATCATTAATATTTATTTATATTTATATATTATTATATTATATTATATTATATTACATTATATTTACAAGTATGTCAATGACAGATTGTTTATATTTTAAATTAAACTATTTGATCCCTAAATATGGTCAAAATGATGTTTTATTATTATATAACTCAGAAACGGCTAATAATTATAAAAATAATACATAAACTATTTTGCATTGACATAATTATATATCATTTGAAATAAATTAATTTATAATAACAATAAAAATACCAGTGATATTTATAAAGGATATTATTAAAATGGTTTATGTATTAAACTACATTTAAGTATTATATCACTGAGAAATGGATAGTAGTTAAACAGCATTTAATATACCATATCAATATTTATTCAATTATATGTAATCATATTTAAGTATCATGACAATGACTGATTGTGTATATTTTAAATTAAATTATTTTATCCCTAAATATGGTTAAATTATATCACTCAGAAACTGTTAATAATTAAAAAATAATATATAAACCATTTTTCATTGACATATTTAATAATTATAAATAATTGAATATATAATGACAATAATAATACAAATGATATATATATATATATATATATATATATATATATATATTTAATTATTATATGACTGAGAAATGGTTAAATATCCTTTAATATATAATGTCAATGAAAAATGGTTTACATATTAAATTATATTTATTTTTTAAATCACAAAATGGTTTATATATTATATTAAATGACTATAATCAGAATATTTTATTTATTAAATGCTAAATTAAATGAGAATCATTACATATAATTTCATATATAATATCAATAAAACATTGTTTAAGCAATAAATGCTATTTAATTATTATATATATCTCCAGAACATTTATGTATGGAATGATAATACATTATCATAATGAGTGAAAACTGTTTTATATTTTAACTGATATTTAATTATTATATCACTGATAAATGGTTAGTAGCTAAATATTGTAAAATATGTAATATCAATATTTCTTAAATCTTTTAATCATATTTAATTATCATGTCATTGACAGACCGTTTATATATTAAATTAAATGATTTTATCCCTAAATATGGTTAAAATTATATTTTATTATTATATCACTCAGAACAGGGTAAATAATTAAAAAATAACATATAAACCATTTTGATTGACATAATAATTATATATAATTTAAAATAATTTCATACAAAATGACATTTAAAATACCAATGATATTATTAAAATAGTTCATGTATTAAATTATATTTAATTATTTAATCACTGAGAAATTATTAAAATTAAATAACTTTGGTTTATAAATTATGTTTAATTATTAGGTCAATAAAAATACAGAATTTCCATAAAAATAACTACATAGTGTGATAACATATAGGCTTTGTGCATGAATATACATGAATAAAGAGGCATACATCCACAGACACTTCTAACACGGGTGCAGCTGCCTGACAGCTAAATGTTCCGCTGTCTCTTCTGAATTAGACAGAGTTGATATGACAAACCTAACCGAGGCGTTGCTCTCCCTATATCGCTTTCCCTCTCACTCCCACTCTTCACACAGCTATCATTCCTGTCAGGTTTTATCAGCTCATTCAAAGTCGGACAGGAGTTACTCACTTTGCCACTCAGTTTTATGGCACTACAGGCACCGAGCAATCACACCCTGACAGCTGGATATTGGACAGGTGACAAGTGATAGTATGGATTAAACAAGTGTAAGCCTTCCAGACTCTCCCAAGAACATGACACATCTTAAAGAACATAATCACATGTGTAATCGAAAACACATGTTCCATGCTTTTTCAGTGCACTAATGTAACATCAATAGTAAATGTATGCTTGTCCCTCAAGGACCTGCAATTATCAACTGATGTCTGTCTTCTCTTATTTACATATCTTATTCATAATCTGGATTACTTTTTTGGGAATTATTGTGTGCTTTGATAGCTAAAGCTAAAAAGAAGAAAAAACTCACTAATCAAGCTCACTAACCATCTGACGACTAGTCGATCATCTTGACCTATCTCTACGTGACAGTAGATAGATATAGCTGACCTTTTGACCCGTACAGACTCCGCAGGGCGCCAATCAGAGGTCAACAGGAAGTCGTGAGTGGATGGCATGGGCTGTTACATCCTGAGCCAAAATAAATGGCCGCAGACAGAAAGCGGCAGCATGGGAGGCGGCTGAGGTATTCTCTTGCTCGCCAACATTATACAAGCACATTCCAAATTCATGTTTATAAATATGGACATTTTTCTAAACTAGGCATCTGACATATCTCAGCATGTTGGATACCGTGATGGTGGTTAAGCAGATCTCAATCTCTCTCCCGCTGTCTGTCTCTCTCTCGCCTCTCACTGACCTTTGCATACTTCTGAGAAAATAACAGTGTCAGATATAGCTTTAGCAAAACACAAAAATTGCTGTGCAAAGTACAACGAAAAAAAAGAAATGCAGATTTGAGACCAGTTTTGACATCTGACATATATGGGAACAGTGTATTGTGAAATTTCTAACTAACCAAATGGGTGGTACAGACTATTAACACTAGAGAAAGTGTTAATTAAAACACAATCCGTAGGCTTGTGTTCATTGTCTATAGACAGCATGGTAAATCACAGCCTAAGAAAAAATACTGGTTTGAACAGGTCTGAACAGGCATCAGGTACAGAACAGAACCTCCTAACTATCCCTAGGTCAACTAAGGCTTGACCTTTGACCCTTGGTGTAACATCAAACAAAATGAGAGGGACACAGATGACCATCATAAATCTCCTGTGTACACTCACATACCATTAGCCAAACTTTATTCTACAAAATCCAGTATAGCTATAATAATAACTGTAAAAAAATAAACAAATTATAAGCTTAAGGATTGTGATTCGCAAGAGTAAATGTATCAATAGAACATTTTTTGATTTATTTACAAGAATTGATTCATTTGGAAGTTTGATTCATTTCTGAATCAAATTAATCAATCAAATAATTCAGTGAATCAACCCAGAATGATTCAATGATTTGTCGCTCAAAAATACACCAAATTCCATGTGTAGGATGTTTTATAAATAAATGAATGAATGAATAAACAAACAAACAAATACATAAATAAATAAAGGTCTGAAAAATAAATAAAGGTCTTTTTTTACATTTTTTAATTTTTTTGGTAAAATTTTTTGATTTTTTTTTTTTTTTTTAATGTTTTAGAAAGAAGTCTCTTATACTCGCAAAGGCTTATTTATTTATAAATGAATAATTATAAAAAATAATAATCTTAAGAATTGCGGTTTACAAGATTAAATGTACCATTAGAACATTTTTTGATTTATATAAAAAAAAAAAAAAAAAAAATGTAAAAAGTTTACAGAAATTTTACCCAAAATAGAGGATTTTCAGACCTTTACGCATAAATAAATAAATAAATAAATAAATAAATAAATAAATAAATAAAAGTCTTAAAATACCTAATTTTTGATACATTTTCGGTGAACTTTTTAAATCGTCCATAAATTTTTCGGTTAAATTTTTATAAATGTTATATTTTTATTTTATTAATTTTTTATAAAGAAGTCTCTTATGCTCCCTATTTGTTTATAAATAAATAAATACAAAAAAATGAATGAATAAATAAATAAAGGTCTGAAAATACTCCATTTTCGGTAAATATTTGTAATTTTTTAAATGTTTCAATAAATGTTTTGATAAAATTTTTGTAAATAATATATATATATATATATATATATATATATATTATATATTAATGTTTTAGAAAGAAGTCTCTTATGCTCCCAATGAAAATAAATAAAGGTCTGAAAATACTTACTGAAAATAAATTTTCAGTAAGTTTTTAAAATTGCCTGTAAATTTTTCGTTAAAATTTTTAGAAATGTTATAATTTTATTTTATTATTGTTTTAGAAAGAAGTCTCTTATGCTCCAAAAGGCTTGCTCATTTATTTATTTATAAAGGTCTGAAAGTACTCTATTTCCGGTAATTTTTTTGTAATTTTTAAAAAATTGACAGTACATTTTTTGGTAATTTTTTTTTATAAATGTTATATTTTTATTTCATTACTGTTTTAGAAAGAAGTCTCTTATACTCCCAAAGGCATATAAATAAATAAATAAATAAATAAATGTCTAAAATACTTCTTTTTTTTTTACTTTTTTTTTAATTTTCAGTAATTTTTTAAAAAATTGTCCGCAAATTTTTCTGTAAAATTTTTATGTTATTAATGTTTTAGAAAGAAGTCTCTTATGCTCCTGAAAGCTGCATTTATTTAAAAAAAAAATACAGCAAAAACAGTCAACTTGAAACATATTATTACAATATGAAATAATTATCTCTTTTAATATATTTTTAAAAAATCATTTAGTAGGGATGTAACAGTTCACGCTTTTGTTTTAATGATTTTCTCATTTTCTCAAATTTCTTTTTTAATTAGATTTAAGAAAAATTATAAATGAAAAGGTGTTGTTTTATTATTGCTTCGAAAAACTGCTGCACATTTCTTTGTGAAATTGAGAAGTGTCAAAACATGTTTTTAAAACATCAAATAATTAAATAACACAAATAAAAGAAATCTCTTCACTTTTCCTGTGCTCTTTCCATTTAAAATTAGAGCCAACCACTGCATTTTAATCACGATCCAAACAAAGATGCTGCATGAGTGGTTTTTAATTTAAATCAGACTGTATAATTTCGAAATCTGAAGCAAAAACAGAATGGCCTGCTTTTAGTTTTGTGAAACTATACTACATAAAACATCTGCACAAAACAAAAACAGCAGATGGGCTGAATGAGACTCTGACAGCAGGTGGCGCTTATGAAACAGCGGCAATATAGCGTTTCCTTTGTTACAGCTGTAAACAAACCAACTGCGCTTATGAACACTACATTAATATGCATTATACAGAGGCAAGATAAAGAGAAAATAGCATTTAAACTTTTCTGTGCGTAGCAAAGCTCAGATAATAGTTTTGTCTTGGTAGAGCTGGCTGAGAAATATTTGAGTTCATTTAGACTTTTTTGGCACCTCACATCCTGGTCAAACTTGGCACTCAGGTATTGTCATTAACACATGACGTGTTGTCCGCTTATTTTCTGCTTAGTTTCCCATAGAAACAGAGTCAGAAACAGGGATTGACAGAAGTGACCACAGGCTGCGTCTCTGTCCAGAGGAGAAGCGCGGCCTGTAAACTGTGTCACTTTTGGTTACAGAGGCATCTTTGTGTTCCATGTTTCTCGGTGGTTGGTTCTGGATCGGATCAGCTGGGTGGGTAATTACAGCCTGTTGTGTGTAAATGTGAGGATATGCTGGCAGGAAATGGGTGGAAGGATTTCTGGGAAATGTAGGGACCAAAGGAATGCCAGTGCCCTCTGAAACGACAGTCTCTGATGTGGGTATTTCTGTTGCTAAATTAGAAGAAGCACTCTCAGCTAACCACCTCTGCACCACAGATACATAGAAAGATATGTGAGTGGTTACGCGTTATGAGAGGCCCTTGTATTGATTCAAAATCACTATCATGTTACTTATATCAGAAATTTGCATTCTAGTCAAACCAAACCAAATTCAGTGATCTCAATAAACTCTAATATTCATGTTTTGGAACTAAATATCACATAAAAAACATTAAAATAAAAATTGAAAGGATTGTCCTATGCTCACTATTTATTTGCATTTATTTAATGAAAAAGTTCAAATATTGTGTAATTGTATTACATTTAAAATAACTGTTTTCTATTAAATATATATGTGACCCCAGACCACAAAACCATTCCTAAGTAGCAATAGCCAAAAATACATTGTATGGGTCAAAATTATTGATTTTTTCTTTTATGCCAAAAATCATTAGGATATTAAATAAAGATCATGTTCCAATAAGATATTTAGGAAATGTCCTACCATAAATATATCAAAACTTATTTTTTGATTAGTAATATGCATTGCTAAGAACTTCATTTGAACAAATTAAAAGGCAGTTTTCTCAATATTTAGATTTTTTTGCACCCTCAAATTCCAGATTTTCAAATAGTTGTCAAATATTGTCCTATGCCCACATCATACATCAATATAAATCTCAATTTTGAAAAATTGACACTTGACTAGTTTTGTGGTCCAGGGTCACATATTTTAAAATGTAATTTGTTGCTGTGAATTTTCAGCAGCCATTTTTCTTTTCTTTTTTTTTTTTGCCTTGTTCTTCTGTGAAAAATATTCTAAAAATATATTTTTATTAGCCAGAGTACATGAGATATTAAGATTTAAATATATTTATTTTATTTCTTAATATTTCTTTTTATTTCATTTATTTTTTTATTAGCAAGAATACATGAGATATTAAGGATTCATTTTATTTTATGTTATTTTATTTGATTTTATTTGAGCAAAGTTAAGTAAAACCAAAAAAGTAAGCTTATTTTTCTTAGTACACTGCCAGTTTTTCTTAATTTATGCATAAATCTCACAATAATTTATGCAAGAAAAAAAAAACAATTTTCCAATGATATAAAACCAAATAAACTTAATAAACTTAATACATTCTTTTGAAACAATAAATTTGAAAGAAGTAATTTTGCTTCTTAAATAAACATATCTTGTTTTAACAATATGTAGACTTTTTTTTTTGCTGCAAAACAAGACAAATATAATTATTACCCTAGTAAAAAAGGAATATAAAATACATTTATTTAATGTTAAGTATAGTAGTTAATATCACTTGAGACTTAATGATATAAAAACTATAATTGGGAGTAATACTTGTGCACAATGCACATTTCTTAATATTAAGCCTAAAATGTGTTTTTAATGTCACTATTGGTGAGGACTGTATGATCTTTGAATTATTTTGGCCTTTACATGCAAGATATTTAAAGCATACCTAAAGTATACTTGCTTTAGTTCCACATTAGCACAATCAAATATACTTAAGTATATCTTTACTTGGATTTCACCACTACTTCCACACAATTAAAGTGAATTAAGTACAAAATTTGTTGTTCCAGTTTAGCAGACTTTAAGCAGGGTATTTTTATTAAATACATAAATATGTAAATGTTTCATAGCATACTTGGCATGAAATATATTTCATATACATTTTAGCATATTTAATTTTCACTAGAGTAAGAACATTTATTTCACAGTATCAGACAGCTGATACAACCTCTGTAGACACTGAATGAGCTACTAGCGTACAAGACTAGACATACAATTCGAAAAGTTCTCTCACAAAGGCACGCACACATAACACACATAACACTCAAATATACATTAAAGTAAACAGGCCACGACAAGCGAGTTGCACAGGAAAAACTAGTCAAGGCTTTGAAATGTTTTTGACAGCATGCATTTTACGTGGATGAACAAAAACAAACAAAAGCAAGAAAAAAACTTAAATCTCTAAAAAAATAAATCATACATTTACAGTCTTCAAATAATAGTCATGAACTCCATCAGGTCAATGCGGGAGTACTTTCTAAACAAGTACACATAAAAAGAAAAAGAAAAAAAAAAAAGGAAGTGGTTAAAGGGACAGAGAAAAAGTACAAAAGTTCTTCCCCTGCCCACATTTCCGACCACCTGGCTACTGTTTCCCTCCCAAGCCATACTTCACTGTCAGAGCGGCTTTGAGTGAAGACACAAGACAAAGCACAGGCGCTTCACTCCAAACAGCCCTGGCAAGAAAAAGAGGAGGAGAACAAGCAGGACAGACAAAGATCGAGGGAGAATAAAGACGGAGGAGAGAGCTAGCCAGCAATGGCACGCTGCCGAAAAGCAGGAGAGAGATGAGTCCAGAACCGATGAAGGACCTGTCAAACAAACGCTAATGCAATATGGCAACAAATCCTCCTTTAACACTTTCAGCAATGGCAGCATCATGTGGTTTTATCATGCTTTTACTGACGGACAGTGACGTAGTCGACTGATTGTGATTTCATGTAACAGATGAGAGTTTGGATGCAATATCGACCAGTATTTGCGTCCTTGGAATTCCCTTTTCAGCTACATTGCAAGATTAGATAGGTTCTAATTCAGTCAAGGAGTCTGTAGATGAAGTGCTGATTCGGTTGATCACACGTTTTCAAGAACAAAAATAACTCTAAACGGTGCTGATTGTAATCAGAGATCTCATTGCAGATAACTCCATGTTAATTTCTCACGACTGGTCGGGACCAATAAGCCACATGGTGCTTGCTTCGCCTTTTGAAACGAGATGAAAGACGAAACTATCACGACAGACAAGGCATGACACGGATTTAATAACTTAAGCAAAATTGCTGATGCTTTGAAGTCTTCAGTTTGCCCTTCAGCCATGACCATTCCATTCATTTTCACACTCAGCACATTTTGTTTTCATTGAAAACACAGCAAAACAAGTATCGCCAGGTCCACGTTTATCTAATAACGCATCTGTCTTTGCATCTGAAACAGGAATGAGAAGGACATTATAAACCCATCCTAGCTCTGTCTGGGAACTACTTACTTCATTCCAGTCAACAACATCAATCAGCTAAACCCAAATTCACTTTACATGAGGCGAGCTCCTGTCTGGACACAGACGCACTGCTTTGTCTTCTCAAAGGCCATGAATAATTCTCTATTCATTTAATACATCATTCATCTGAGGGAATACAGACTCCGTCTCTGGCCTGGACATGGTGCAGGTACAACCTGCTCTTAAAGGAATAGTTCACCCAAAAATGAAAATTGGCTGCAGATTTATTCACCCTCAGGGCATCCGTGATGCAGATGAGTTTGTTTCTTCATCAGAACAAGTTTGGAGAAATTTAGCATCACACTTGCTCATCAATGGATCCTCTGCAGTGAGTGGGTGCCGTCAGAATGAGAGTCCAAACAGTTGATAAAAACATCACAATAATCCACTGGACTCCAGTCCATCAATTAATGTCTTGTGAAATAAAAAGCTGCATTGTTATGATGTTTTTAACTTCAAATCGTCGCTTCGAGCTAAAGTACTCTATCCGTAATATTGCTTTCATTAACTAATGAACGTGGATTATTGTGATGTTTTTATCAGCTGTTTGGACTCTCATTCTGATGGCACCCATTCACTGCAAAGGATCCATTGGTAAGCAAGTGATGTAATGCTAAATTCCTCCGAATCTTTTCTGATAAAGAAACAAACTCACTTACTGTACATTTTCAGAAAATCTGGATTTTAGCTGATCTATTCCTTTAAAGGATTAGATTACTTCCAGAACAAAAGTTTACAGATAATACACTCACCCCTTGTCATCCAAGATGTTCATGTCTTTTTTTCTTCAGTTGTAAAGAAATTACGTTTTTTGAGAAAAACATTTCAGGATCTCTCTCCATATAATGGACTTCTATGGTGCCCCTGAGTTTGAACTTTCAAAAAGCAGTTTCAATGCAGCTTCAAAGGGATCTAAACGATCCCAGATGAGGAAGAAGGGTCTTATCTAGCGAAATGATTGGTTATTTTCTAAAAAAAAAATTAGAGTTTATATACTTTTTAACCTCAAATGGTCGTCTTGTCTAGCTCTGCGTAAATTCTGTGTATTCCGGTTAATGACAGCTAGGGTGTGTCGAAACACTCCCATCTCATTTTCTCCTCCAACTTCAAAATCATCCTACATCACTGTTTTACCTTTTTTTTGTAAAGGCCATTTGGCCTTCTTTGCAAGTTCACTTTGTAAACACTGGGTTGGTACTTCTGCAGCGATGTAGGACGATTTTGAAGTTGGAGGAAAAAAATGAGACAGTTTTTCGAAATACCCTAACTGTCATGAACCGGAAGGTTAAAGGTTTGAGGTTAAAACGTTTAAAATAACCGTTTGTTTTGCTAGATAAGACCATTCTTCCTTGGCTGGGATCATTTAGAACCCTTTGAAGCTGCATTTAAAATGCATTTTGGAAGTTCAAACTCAGGGGCACCATAGAAGTCCATTATATGGAGAGAAATCCTGAAATGTTTTCCTCAAAAAACACAATTTCTTTACGACTGAAGAAAGAAAGACATGAACATCTTGGTTGACCAAAGGGGGTGAGTACATTAGCTGTAAATTTTTGTTCTGGAAGTGAACTACTTTAAAAGCAAAGGCGTTCATTTCACGCAATATAAAGTAAAAGGCAACAAACTGAGGGTTTCCTGAGGATAGCATTAATGCAATATTAATGAAAACCCACAGATGCCATGATGCTCTCTATCAAATGCCTCACACCTTCATTTAAGCTGTGAAGTGTTTTATCATTCACACGTTTTAATCTGCATGTCTTTTCACACAGCAGAACTTTTCACCAGTCAAATATCAATAACTGATTTGCAGAAAAGGAGAACTGAAGGGCCTAACAAATGCACTGACTATTATGACTCCCTAAAACACCTCAACACGGCAAGTACAAGAACACATGGACTTAATTCATGTGATTAATAAAATAATCATATTTACAAGTTGACAGCACAGAGTGCAAATTGTTGCTCTGACTCACTGTTGTTGAATGATTTTCATTAGATTTTATATGGAAATACAAGGAACATGCAGTGAGCCATCAAGTCATTTCACTAAATGATGTTTTACTGCAAAACATTCAAACTTCTGGGTGGATGGACGTGTTACTACATGCCTTATTAATTATTACAGCACTAATAAGCCATAAACCTGTCAAAATTAGTCACCGTGTCACAAAATGGTAGAAAAGACTTGTAAAGAGGAATAAGTCACCCAAAAGCATGAATAATTATTATGAATGTGTTCTGGAAAGCAGCTTTAAATACATTGCTAATGCATAGGTATACTATAGACGGCAGTGCTTACGCATCGCCCAGATAGCCTAACCTGTCATTTGAATCAAAGGCTGTAATTAAACAAAAAAAAATTAAAAGAGAGCGTAGGGGATTTGCTTCTGAGACTTGAAACACAACACAAATTACAGCTTATACTGGTAGTGAAGCGATGCGACAAGCTACAGCACTCTTTACACACAATTTCAGTCAAGTCAGATTCATTCATTATAGGGCGATTTTTCAATTAGAGGCGCTTTTAACTACCTGAAATCTAGGAAAACAAAACATTTTAAGCTAAGTTACGACATTCATATTAACTTTCAAGTTAATATTAGTATAGTGTGTAATGGGAACAAATTTATTCATATAATAATAATATTATAATATAGACAGATTTTGGACAAAAAGCTGGATAAAGCAGTCAATTATCTTCAAACTTACAACCATAACAAAAGAGATTCTATTCTATATCAAATTTTTCTCGTTCTAAAAGACAGAAAAACTCCCTAAAATGAACATTGTTGTGTCTTGCCACGCACGTTGATTGGTCGACTGGCTGTTGACGTCGCGATTCCATCCACAACCATGGAAAACATGTTGCACTTGCTGTTTATCTGGCAAGACGTTTGCTTTATGTGGTCGTTGCTAACATTAAAATATGCAAAAAATGTGGGTTTTGTATAGAGAGAATATGCATGCATTGTGCCTAAAGGTTGTCTGATGCTGCAGATGGATTTATGATACAATTAAAAGTCTCAAGTTCACTTCAGAGAAAGGTATACTTTTTATTGGATTTGTGGTTTCTAAGGGAAAATAATCTGCTGCTGAGCTTTCAGCTACTGTATATCATCTGAAAATGACATAACTAGCCAGTAAAGACAGTAAAAACAAGCAGACTGAGTTGTTTGAGAGAAAAACCTAAAAGACCAGTACAGAGCATCAAAGTAGAGAGAAGTAAATCTGTCAGTAAGAGATAGCTAGAGGTTTTTTCGTAATCCCAAGACCAGTTTAATTAGTCAGTGATGACACAAAGAGATCCCTTACAGATATTTACAATGGAAACAATAGTTTCTGCCAAAACTGCATTGTTACTGTGGTTCATGCTAGTAAAATAAAACTGTGGTAACTTGTGGTTATCAGTCACCACTGTGTCATCAAATAAGATATTGAAAGCATCTCACTCTCTTTGAATGAGAATGAGATTGAATGAGGTTTTCCAATGACAACAATCACTGTCGTAACTGGTATTTCGGTGGAACATATATATATACACTGTCAGAAAAAAAGGTACAGTTCTGTCGCTGGGGTGGTACCCTAAGGTACAAAGTGAAAAGGTACAAATATGTATTTTTAAAGTACTAATATGTACCTTTAAGGTATCAATATGTACCTTTAAGGTACCAATATGTACTTTCAAAGTACTAAAATGTACCTTTAAGGTACCAATATGTACTGTTTAGGGGTAGGTAAGGTACAAAGATGTACCTTTTCACTTTTGTACCTTAGGGTACCGCCCCAG
Organism: Cirrhinus mrigala; assembly: GCA_036247105.1. Lineage (NCBI taxonomy): Eukaryota > Metazoa > Chordata > Actinopteri > Cypriniformes > Cyprinidae > Cirrhinus > Cirrhinus mrigala. The sequence goes on along the minus strand of CM070011.1, from coordinate 37,974,351 downwards.
CGACACAACTGTACCTTTTTTTCTGAGAGTGTAAATATATATATCAAAATATCAAAATCAATTTAATCAATGAAAAATGTATCAAGCATTATTATAATATAATGAGACAAATGGTCATTATGGCCACGCCTAATTACAGTTACAGATAATATTTAAAATTCTCGCACTCTGGCCATCACACCTTACACTAAAATCCGGATATGTGATACATTTATCAAACACAGATGAAACAGAGTTTGAATAAATTTCATTTTAAGACTTCAAAAGTGGCTCTAGCTGAATAACCATTAACTGCAAAACAGCGATCAAAGAGGATTCTGGTAATTATTTAGCGCGAAATGGATTGTGTGATTCATAAAACTGAACCAGAGGCAAGACAAGGCAAGAAAAGTGACAGAACGCGGTGCACGCCGCTGCTCATCTCAAGACTGGAGTCGGGACAATGCGGGCGCAACGCAATGCACTAGAGTAAGAAACATCTCATAAAAGCCCAACAACCACCAGAATGCACAAAGTTACAGTTCATAAGAGTTGAGAACTAACCCGTGTCGAACTGCTCTGAAGCTGACGCGCTGAGGCAGGCAGCAAGGAGCAAAGCTGCGATTCTCCACGAATCCATCGCTCTTCTGTAGTAGGCTATACGAGATCTGAACACCTTCTCTTCCTCTCTTCTCGCAGGTGAAGTGTTCCGAGTCCAGTCAGGTCAGTCGAGCTGATGCAGTGAGCAGCTGAATGTCATGAAATCTCGCTGCGCGTCCGCGTTAAGAGCGTCTGAACTTCTAGGCAGATCAGCGCTGCCCCCAGACACTCACACACAAGACAGATAGCAGAAAAAGTAGGGATCCTATTTCAAATCATGTGACAGGAAATCGGGGCAATACATTCAACCTGCCCCATGCATGGGGGCATATACCTGTTGCGCGCTGTGGGCTGGCCAGAAATCCAATAGCTCTGAGCGAAGCAACACGGAGAGTTAGGAAAATAATCCCTGAAGACTTTTAAATCGCTGTTGCTTCCACTAACAAATATGTGACATTCTGAAGACTCCGTGTAGACGCACAGACAGACACACAGAGATAGATATATAGACAGATAAATAGATAGATAGATACCTTTTAATGAATTAATGTAAATGATTTTAAAGTAAAAAATAAATAAATAAATAAAAAATAAATGACTAAAATGAAAAAATATATATGGTGAATATTGCTTGTGCATTTTAAGACTTGCTTGTGCAATTGTGACGTTGATAGATAGATAGATAGAAAGCGAGATAGACAGAGAGATAGACAGAGAGATAGATACATAGTTCATAGGTCGGTAGTTACCTTTTAAGGAGTTAATTTAATGTAAATTAATTGAAAATTTAAAAGTATGCTGTTTTTTTTTTTAAAGAAAATTAATACATGAAAAATAAATGACTAAAAAATAGATACTATGGTAAATATTGTTTGTGCATTTTAAGACTTGCTTGTGCAATTGTGACGTTGATAGATAGATAGATAGACAGAGAGATAGATAGAGAGATAGATGCATAGTTCGTAGGTCAGTAGTTACCTTTTAAGGAGTTAATTTAATGTAAATTAATTGAAAATTTAAAAGTATGCTGTTGTTTTTTTTGTTTTGTTTTGTTTTTTTAAAAGAAAATGAATACATGAAAAATGAATGAATAAAATATAGATACTAAAATGAATAAAAAATAGATACTATGGTAAATATTGTTTGTGCATTTTAAGACTTGCTTGTGCAATTGTGACTTTGATAGATAGATAGATAGATAGATAGATAGACAGATAGATAGATAGATAGATAGATAGATAGATAGGTCAGTAGTTATCTTTTAAGGAGTTAATGTAAATTATTTTAAAGTATACTGTTTTTTTAAAAAATAAAATGAATACATGAAAAATAAATGACTAAAACGACTAAAATATAGATAGTATATATTGCTTGTGAAATATTGCTTGTACATTGTAAGACTTATTTGTGCAATTGTGATGTTGATAAAATAATTTATGCAATTTTATGATTTATTTGAAAGAATTCAAAGAGCAGTTTTTTTGGTCTATTCTTGTACTGTTCACTGGTTGAGGTTAATAGTGGATTTAGAGAGTCACTAGTAATACATAATGCAATACTTTTTAGAGACAGTAATTAGTAATCTAATTACACTGATAAAGTAGTAATTAGTATTGTAATTAATTACTTTTTTAGAGCAACTAACCCAACACTGATAGAGAGTTTATTTAAAGAAATGTAAAAAATGTTTTTGAAAAATTAAATGAACTAGATGACTAGAAATTAGATTAGGACTTTATCATTCCATAGGTTTGTAAATTAGTTTTATGGCTGTGCATATTATTCTGAGTTAATATTTGCCCTCTTTCTGTTTACATATGGGCTGAACGTAACCTAAATGTAAATTTCAAGCCTGACAGCCTTCTGTGGTAAATAATGACACTGTTCACTGGAACATAAGCCTCATTTCAATGTCATACATTCCAGCCCATAAAACAAGCGGCATCAGTTGTGCAGAATGTCTCTCTCTAGTGGGAGAACACATTAATGGAGGATCCATTACCTCAGTCTCCAGTGCAGAGCATGCAGAGGACAGCAGCCATAACAGGCTTCTTCAGTGACTTCATTCACCGCTGAAATTAAAACGAACTCACCCAAAACCCCAAACGGCTTGGTAAAAATAACACTCGCTGCCTGATGCCTTTTTTTAAAGTTTGAAATGATTCGGTTGGGTATGAAACTGACCAGAAGGGAGTGAATCATCAGCCGGATGGTCGGCACACTGTAATACAGAGCTGGCTTGAAGATGTCCTAATTTGTCTGCAGATGATACGTACGGCTTGATCCAGTAAACTTACAAAACCCCAAAACCCAGGAAAACCCCAAACCAATATGATTAGATTTGTCTCATGCATTAGCGAAGCTTACAATTACTATTACTTACAAATTTTAGTCTGTAAGATCATTATACCAACCTAGTCAATGCCCTCACTTACAAGAGCATGTGACTACATCAAAATTAGACTGTCGAGCCCAAACAAGTTACTCCAGGTGTATTCCAGGTAGTTAGATGTGTCAGTGTCTTCAGCCTTTGTCTGATGTTTGTAAGTATATGATAATTATAAGCATTTGCGAGAGAGAGGACACACTCCCCATCCTTAAAATAGATCTCATCTTTTCCACTGTCAAATAATTGAAAATGTACATTTCAGTCATTCATAGATTTTATATTATATATATATATATATATATATATATATATATATATATATATTTTATATTATTTATATTATAAAACTATCATTCATAATAATATGTATGATGTTTGTTTATATAATAACTTCTAGATAACTTCTAGAGATCAAATATGAGACATTGAAATCCACTGTAACACTATAAAAGCAAGATGTACATTACATGAATTAAAAGTAGAAAGAAGTTATATATTTAGTTAAGTATTGGGGTTGATATTGGTTGAATATTGAACATTTAGAAGGTTCAAATTATCAGTAGTCTGATATTTGACATGCTTTATATTTTTGTCTTAATTTGTCACCACAAAATGCCTGTGATTAAATATCTAATGCAGTCTTTCTAACATGTTAGAACATGTTAAAAGCAGGTTATTGGTTCACTGGAAAGTCCAGGATTTTATCGTTATGCTTGCCTCTTTAGAGCTTGTATGGTTTCCCAAGATCTGTACAGATTTGAAGACCTCAGTGTGTTAGGGGTGGATACTGAAACTGGGCCAAGGTATCGTTAGCGAGGCTGTGTCTCTCCTTGATTTCACATCTAATCTTTTTATCACTGTCAGTGCAATTATTCTCACCTCACTGTGCCTGTTTTAATTTGATTTATTAAGCAAAATACACGCATACGCCCATCTACAGCAACCATCATGCCTGCTCCTGTTATGCTTATGAGACACTGTTGATTAGAGTAGATTTTATGGATGGATGGATGGATGGCAGACCAAACGATAGATAGATAGATAGACTGATAGACAGACAGATAGATAGATGGACTGACGAACAGACGGATGGGAGGATGGACTGCAGATGGATAGACAGACAGACAAACAGACTGATGGACAGACTGATGGACAGATATATAGATAGACAGATAGAACGACGGAAGGATGGACTGTAGACGGATAGATAGACGGACGGATGGAAGGATGGACTGACAGATGGATCGATAGATAGAAAGACGGATGGACTGACAGATAGATAGATAGATAGATGGACAGATGGACAAATAGATGGACTGACGGATAGATAGATAGATGGATAAGATAGATAGACGGACAGACAGACGGATGGACTGACAGATGGATAGATGGACGGATGGACAAACAGATGGACTGACTGACAGATAGATAGACAGATGGAAGGACAGACAGACGGAAAGATGGACTGACAGATGGATCGATAGATAAAAGGACAGACAGATGGACAGATAGATAGATAGATAGATAGATAGATAGATAGATAGAAAGATAGAAAGATAGAAAGATAGATAGACATGGATGGACTGAGAGACAGTTAGACAGAAGGACGGACTGATGGCAGAGATGCTCACAAGTCTCTGAGCTAGAGTCCAAGTCAAGTCTCAAGTCTTTGAGCTAGCGTCCAAGTCTCAAGTCTCTTTATTATATTAAGTCTCTGGTTATAATAAGTGTTGCATCACGTACAGCGACCCATCCAACACTGCATAGCTATATATAAGGAATTCAAAGCATGTAATATGTTATAATGACTCCTTTATCTATTAGCATACAGTATCAGCTTTGATTTTGGTATATAATCAGTGTAAACAGGCTATTGCAACTTGACAAAAACACCAAGAATGCTTTACTTTTAAGTTAATGTTAAATGATTTAAATAACTGCCAGCAGGTGGCGGCAAGAGACTGATTTAATTACTGAATCATATCATTCATTTGATTCGTTCGAACTTTGAACTTTGTCTTTATGAATGGGAAATTGAATCATTTCACTAGATTCGTTTTAAAAACGAGTTCATTCATAAACGAAACACCGCTGTGTTTGAATGGAAATGCGCAGCGGCTCAGTTGTGACTTGTTTCAGACTACTTTTGACAACGAAATAGAGCAAAATCAGGCAATAGTGTTATAGTCAGACAATGTAAGTCACTTAATAATAACATCTTGTTTATTTAACTGCTGTATTAAATCAGTATCTCATTTACAAACTCCCTTAAAATTAGTAAAAGCTTAGTTCGCGATATCACAAAGCTCTATTATAATCAACGACGCTGTCTATACTGTCACTAATCAGTCTCTTATTTACACTCTCTCTATGTAACACTACACACACACTCTACACTTTATGAAAGGATTCGTAAAATGTATGTGATACATTACTGAACGTTGCAAAAACACGTAGAAACCTTTAAATATCCCCTGAGCGCAAACACAAATATTCTGATCGGGTCAGTCGCACATGATGCTCGTTTTTTGTTCGTTGTCCTTTCATGTGTGGGGCCGCGCCTAAAATAAAAAAAAATAAAAAAATGTGTGGCCGCGCCCGCGCGCAGCAGATACACGTCACGTGTTACATGGGCAGGTTATAGGTAACGGAGGGAGGGGAATAACAGCGAGCTCATCAGCTGTTTCCTAAAAATAAACATTGTTCACGAGTCCCGCAGCTCGAGTCCGAGTCGAGTCTGAAGTCTTTCGAGGACGAGTCTCAAGTCGAGTCTGAAGTCACTGTGTGTGCGACTTAAGTCGCACTCGAGTCCGAGTCTCAAACTCGAGTCCCAATCACTGACTGATGGACAGACAGATAGATAGACGGACGGATGGATGGACTGACAGATGGATAGATGGATGGATGGACAAACAGACGGACTGATGGACAGATAGATAGATGGAAGAACAGACGGACAGAAGGATGGACTGACAGACGGATTGATAGACAGAAGGACAGATAGATAGATGGACGGACAGACGGATGGATGGATGGACTGACAGACAGATGGATGGATGGATGTACTGACAGATGATAGATGGACGGATGGACAAAAAGTCGAACTGACGGACAGATAGATAGATGGAAGGATGGACTGACAGATGGATCGATAGATAGATAGATAGAAGGACAGATGGATGGACAGACAGATAGATAGACGGACTGACAGACGGATAGATAGATGGATGGATGGACAAACAGGTGGACTGAGACAGATAGATGGACAAACAGAAGGATGGACTGACAGACGGATAGATAGATGGATGGATGGACAAACAGACGGACTGACAGACAGATAGATGGACAAACAGAAGGATGGACTGACAGACGGATAGATGGATAGATAGATGGATGAATGGACAGACAGATGAAAATAAGGACGGAAGGATAGCTAGAAAGGAAATTAATTTAAAGTCAAACTACAGAACCCACAAAAAAAAATTATGCTGTATAAATAATAGTTTTTGTCTGTATTAACATAATAAGAACTGGGGGAAAACATGCTTGATAGTTGATCGCTTCCACATATAGAAATTCTATCTCTCGTGTCTCCATTTATTTGAAGTTGAGTCTTCTCCCTCCAGCAACAAATATATACATAGGTATGTATTCTTTACCCTTGGGGTTTTAAAGCTTTTGCATTCTCAAAGGAAAGATGAAAGTAGTGTTCTTAACCATTCTCAACCTGGAAAAAAACACCACATATACACACACACACGTAGACACACATACACACACACACACCCAGAATACACACACTCATCCATCTCCCTGTGTTTGCTTTGAGCTCTTTAATTAAAGCACAATGTCACCCAGAGGAATGGTTTGTGTTTTTACTACCTCTCATCTTTAAGGCCTTTGAGCTGCGGCCCAGCACAAGCAGAACACCCACAGCAATGATTCACACCTGCTTGGGACGTTCTTCATTGCACCCTCTGATCCTCCTCCTCGATTTAAAAATCTGCAAGAGGAAGAACACATTTCACCTGCGGCACAGAAATGAAAACCTTCGCTCAGGTCTGGTCCGATCTGAAGTCTCGCTAAAACAGCAGCTGGCTAATTTCTGTGATGAGATTCCAGTTGGCTGCAGTGTTTTGCTGCTTGTGTCAATCATGTAATGTGATTAACAGAAGCTTAACTATTGTGTAGATTAATGATCCTGAAGTTAGCATAGACCTACAGTTTGCCAGGACTCGTTTGCTAGGCCACAAAAGCTGTACTAGGCAGTTTTGTGTGTTGAGGCTAATTACAGGGAGATTTTTACTTGCAGCAGCATTGGTGTGACTGAAAAACCTCAGAGGTTTGTTAGTGGAACAATCTTTTGCTTTGGACTAATTACATTTAAAACAATGCAAAAACAACCTCTTTGAGGAAAACTGAGAGGAAAACACTAAAAACTACTAAACTATTATAAAACTACATTATACCGTTGAGGAGTTTGAGGTCAGTATTTTTTTTTTTAATTACAAAAGATTTCTATCACAAATAAATGCTGAAAAATGTATCAGTTTCCACACTGACTGCATAAATAAATGACATTTTTAAACATATTAACATAAAAACAGTTAACAGTTATTTTAAACTGTAATAATATTTCACAATATTACTGTTTTAACTACATTTTTCATCAAATAAACTGCAGCCTCGGTGAGCATAAGAGATGCAAAAACATTTTTAAAAATCGTACCAACTCTATCTTTCCCAACGTTATACGTTATTGAGCCCCCAGGCTCAAAATCAAAGACTTAGAGCTGATATGTGTTCCATTATGAACACCAGGTGTTGATGGCAATAGTTATAATGCAGCATTTGTAATGTATTTCAAACATATTGCATTTTAATAATGTACCTTTTCTGATACTTCCATTTGTAGCAGGTGTGTTTCAGTTCCTGGTAATTTCATATCTACTTCAGATTCACTTTCCTTTATAAAGGCCATCTGGAGCATATCTGGTACTGTCACTGTTGGGATGTAGATTTTTCAGATGTGAGTTGGCATAAGGACAGACAATGTAATTTGCTTTTGTTTGTTTGGAGTATTTCACTACAAAATGAAAATTCTATTCATTTCAACCTCACTTCATTCCAAACCTGTAGGACTTACTTTCTTCTGTGGAACACAAACGAAGATGTTTTGAAGAATGTTCATGGTTGTCAAGGACTCTCAAGCTCTAAAAGCACAAAAATTAAATTAGGGTCATCGGTGATGCACTATAATCATTGTCTTCTAAAGTCATACAATTTCTCAGTAATCTGTTGTCACTGGTAAATATTCAGTTTAATAACTCCTTTTGTTCAAGGAAGAACAAGTCATGCAGGTACTGAAAAACATGAGCAAACAACAACATTTTTGGGTGGACCATCTCTTTAAGAATGTAAAACATTCAGATAATGTCCTTTTGGTGCAGGGATGCATCACTGCAGCGCTTGAGGCGGAAGAAAGAATTTGAAACAAGATGCTAGTTTGTGTTTTTTTGTTTACAGTTGCAATGTAAAGTGAGGGGTGAAATGGGGCACCCGATTCATGTTTAATTCAGTTAACGGTGATACTTATAATACTTAACTATAATACTATTTTTCTGCCAAAAAGTAAAGACATTTTCGAGCCTGTACGATTTACTTCCTAATATTATTTGTTAAATTACTTCCATGTTCATGCATCCAGTCCTGCAATGTAACATAATATTAAGAGAGATATTCAGCATTAATTAGCATAAAATAACAACAGGTGTTTTAATATATCTTAAAGCCTTGAAAATGTCTAAACTACAGTGTGTATATATATATATATATATATATATATATATATATATATATATATATATATATATATAATAAATAAAAATAAGAGATTACACAACCATTCAAAGAATTGAGAGATGTCTCTTATGCTCACCAAGGCTGCATTTATTTGATCAAAAATACAGTAAAAACAGTAATATTGTGAAATATTATTACAATTGTTTTCTATTTTAATGTTTTAAAAATGTAATGTATTCCTGTGATACAAAGCTGAATTTTCAGCATCATACTCCAGTCTTTAATGTCACATGTTCCTTCAGAAATCATTCTAACATGCTGATTTGGTGCTCAGTTATTTAAAAAAAAAAAAAAAAAAAATCAATCAACACAAAACAATAAGTCACACTACAGAATCAATAAAATCAACTATTGAAATCAATTAAATGTGGTGAAAAAATTCATCATATAATACAAAATACATTTTTCCTCACGAATATACACTAATTTTACCCTAAATTTTGATGCTAAACAAACAAAAGAAAAGTTAATGTCCATTTGTCAATAAAACACTGCAGGGGCTCTGATTACTCTTAAAAAAAAAAAAAAAAAAAAAACTTGGTGAAATATGGACAAACTCAACTAACCTTTTGGTTAGTTTTATTTCACTCAACTATTGCTTAATAATTTTTCTTGTAAATAGGTTGGAAATTAACATTTGTTAATAAGTTGAATAAATAATAATTAAATAATACACATTTTTTAATTTGCTTATTAATAAATCTTCACCTTTTGATTATCTCTAATGTCTCTAGTAATTATGTCTGATTTTTAATTCACAACCCATTTTGGGCTCATTTATGCCATCCATATAGTAATTTTTAACCAACAGCTGAGTTAAATAAAACTACCCAGAAGGTTGGGTTAAACATTTAACACAACTGCTGTGTCAAAACAACCCAGTCGCTGGGTTTGTCCATATTTTACCCAGCTCTAGGTTGTATTTGACTCTGCATTTTTTAGAGTGTATCATTCAACTGGTAACTGTTAATCATCCCTTAAAGGGATAGTTCACCCAAAAATAAAAATTAGCCCATTATTTACTCACCCTCCAGGCATCCTAGGTGTATATGACTTCCATCTTTCAGACAAATCCAATCTGAGTTATATTAAAAATGATCCTGGCGCTTCCAAGCTTTGGAATGGCAATAGGTGGGTGTTTCTCTTCATCAGTCTAAAACAAGTCCAATAAAGTGCATTCATCCATTATAAAAAGTGCCTCACATGGCTCCAGGGGGTTAATAAAGGCCTCCTGTAGCGTATCAAAGTGTTTTTGTAAGAAAAATATCCATATCTAAACATAATAATCACTTTAATCTAGCTTGTGCTAACAGTACATGGAAGCAGCTCCGGGCGGATGACGTAATAAGTCTTGTGAAAACCAACGTTTGTTTACAGGAGCAAAGGAAGCAAAGTTTCCTGACTTTAGCAAAGGAAAACCTCTTGGTTTATATCGAAATTCTCAGACATTTGTCTTTACAAATCATTGTTTTGAACTTCTAATTCATGACCATTATTTTGTTTTGTTTTCTCCATAGGGCGTTAGCGTACGTCACTTCAGAATGTCGCATTTGCAACGCCGATGTATTACGTCATCCGCCCGAAGCTGCTACCTAAACTGATTATTACATTTTAGATATGGATATTTTTCTTACAAAAACACATTGATTCGCTACAGGAGGCCTTTGTTCACCCTCCAGAGCTGTGTGAGATACGTTTTATTATGAATGAATGCACTTTATTGGACTTGTTTTGGACTGATGAAGAGAAACACCCGCCTAATGCCATTCTAAAGCTTGGAAGTGCCAGGATAATTTTTAATATAAGTCCGATTGGATTTGTCTGAAAGATGGAAGTCATATACACCTAGGATGCCTGGAGGGTGAGTAAATAATGGGCTAATTTTCATTTTTGGGTGAACTATCCCTTTAAGACCCATTCACACCAACAATAACTATAAAGACAATGATAAAGATATATTTCTAGAAATCGTTCTTAATATTAAAGAATAGCAGAGCCCACACCACAGCTACACAATGATAAAGGCACAGAAAAACGATATTGTAGGAATCACTATCAGAACGATTTTTTTTCCAGTTGATGAACTATAAAAACATTGACACCCAATCAGGATTAATCCTGCTATAAGGAGCTCCAGAATTTAAAGCGGCAGACATGTGTGCGCTTACAATAAACTATGCTAGCATAGTTATCTTTATAGTTATCGTTCTTGGTGTGAATAGGCCTTTATTCTTACAGAGTGTTATTCTAATGATAAAGTTCAATAAACTGTATATTCAACGACTGGAAAAGCCACTTGACCGGAGAAAACCCATGTCAGACTGGTTCGCACAGAGATGAAATGAAGAAATGAGGTAGAGAAAAAGTCATATAGCAAGACAGACAGGGAAAAGACCAGTATGTAGGTAGTCAGTGTGTCTGTTCCACATGTGACAACACTTAGAACATTCTCATTCTGTTACTATAGCAACACTTGTAGAAGCACAGAAACAAACAACAGCGACAGAAGAGAAACATAATTACATCATTCTATCATTTATTTATTTATTTTTTATTTTTTGCTTAACACTATTTAACACTAATTAATAATTATTTCAAATGATTATTTTTCATCAACCTTAATGTAAAGGTCAATTTTACATAATGCAAATATAATAATAATAATAGCTATATTCATAAAGATATCAATAACTTAATATTACTGATAATATTTATAATTAGAAATACATCAAAATCACAGTTTATTCTATATTGCTTTAGCAACACTGTATTTTAATAGTTTAAAATAATATATCATGCAAATAATGTTTTTTTTTTTTTTTTTACAGTTTTTATTTTTGTCATCTGACACTCAGAAAACAACTCAGGAACTTTAAGTTAACTATATAACTAAATAACTCCCTTATCTGATGAATATTTAATATTCTCTACTACTATGACGGATTGTTTTTCTTCTACAGTATAGAGAAAGTCATATTTCATTTTATGAGATGTGTTTGATTAATAGCTGAGATGGAGAAGGGGGAAACCCTTTTTTTGTTCTCTCTCTCTTTTAACTTGCTTTTGGCAGATCAAACCTATTCAGCCCAGACCATTACACTTAATCATCCATGCTGGGTCAAAGTCATTATCTGTAATGGCAGGGACAAAGCTCTCCCAGATTTGGGGGGATTCTGGGATGGATTTAGATTCTCTTTTAAAGAGAGAGCGGTTCCAGCCACATCAGTCGCGTAAATCAACTTTCATGTGCAAACGTCTGTACGTCGCTGCCCATCTTAACCAGACTCGCTGGGTTTGATTAAGACTTTCTAAGATATGGTTCATCTTTAATGTTTTAAAATAAACCCAAGGTGACTATCAAAAAAGGAGCATGTAATAGTGAGAAACGTCTTGTTGTCTGAGCTTGTCTGAGTTTAAAGTGCAACCTGTAGGGACTGAACTCAGACGGAACAATCTAAAAGCTTTTTGAAAAAACAACACTCTTTAAGTTGGCAGGAGGGTGCAGTTACAAAGCTACATATTCATGGTGGTATACGAGGGATGGGAGAAATATGATAGGCCTTAATTGAATTAAGACACCAGAGATTACATGTTGTCTTCAAGCTTGGTTAGCAAGAGAAATGAGGAGGGAAGGGAAGAAATAAAAAGAACGGACTCCGGTCGGCAAGAATTTGCATGCCCTGGAACAATGAATCCAGGAAAAAAGCAAACAACGGAATACGAAGTTTGAGGGAATAAAGAAGTGAATATGCAAACACCTTGAGCAGACATATTCATAATTCCATATCTTCACAAGCAGTGGATGTTTGTTGAGCTGGCACTTCTCTGCAGCTGCCAGTTCTTAGAGCTTTACCTCAAAACGGTGGCAGATTGATGGGAACTCTAATGGTTTCCGTTGTAATGGAAAAGGGGGAATACATGTGCGAGGGAGGAGTGAGTGTGTTTTTTCTCCGCTCCCGCTTTTTGTGGTGTAGTAAAGCGAGGTACAGGCCTTTCCTGTGGCCTCCGCAGAATGACGCTGAACGTTAAAAACAGAAGTGACTCAGGAGATGATGAAAGACATACTGTCTGCCCACTTGAGAAGTTCTGGAAAGTTCTGGTGAGGATGAGGATGAAATGTGTGACTGAGTCAAAATAAGAGGTCAATGGTCTACGCTTTATCTCATTTATGTGAAAGCTCATGTACTTGAATAAGAAGACCAACTGCCTTTTGTTCCAGTTTCATTCTTAATATCATTTGTTTTGTGGGCTCTAGTGAGCTAAAAACATCTAAGGGGCGGTAAAGCCAAAAATGACCCACTCACAGAGTTCATTCTTATTTACTCTTTCTCTAAACTTTAAACATTCATGTTTATGTTCACCTAAACACTTGCATTGCAAATAAGCAAAATGCTCCTCACAACAGAGAAAGCAAACATATTTTAACAAATGTTTGAACGTGCAAAGTTGGAGAAGAAATATTTTTCACTGTCTGCCTTCAAGAACTGAAAATATACATTAGATCAAAAATATATACATAAGAAAGTTTTTGAAAGTCTCTCATGCTTAGAAAGGCTGCATTTATTTGAACAAAATTATTAAAAACAGTAACATTGTAAAATATCATTACAGTTTAGAAGAACTGCTTGCTATTTATGTTTTTTTTATGGAAAAGCTGAATGATCCTTCAGAAATCATTAATTGCTCATACCATATCTTATCACTGAATAAAATAAAATCATAAAAATGAATTATAAAAATCATAAAGTGAATGCAAGTTAATAATTGTTAATGAAAACAGTAGTGCTAATTAATATTTTTTTGTGGATTACACGATATAAAAATGTATTTAATTTTTAACCAGAAGTTATTATTTTGTTAATATTAAATACAATACAATGTAGATGAGTCACATAGAGAGAAACGGAGATCAAAATAATCTTCAAAATGGATTTGGAAAAACAGTTATGGATTTTGGATAACAGAAATTACATTTTATCCATTGAACAATCTCACTGAAAATATTGGTTTTGTAAAGAAGATTTAAAGGGATAGTTCACTCAAACATGAAAATTCTGTCATTAATTACTCAAAGTAAGACCTTTGGTCATCTTCAGGACACAGATTAAGATTTTGATGAAATCTGAGAGCTTTCTGACCCTACATAGACAGCAAAGCAACTACCAACCATCAAAGCCCAGAAAGGTAGTAAGGACACTGTTAAAATGTGACCCGGGACCACAAAATCAGTCTTAAGGGTCAATTTTTTGAAACTGAGATTTATGCATCATCTTAAATAAATTAATAAATAAGCTTTCAATTGATGTATGGTTTGTTAAGATAGGGCAATATTTGGTCGAGATACAACTATTTAAACAAAATCTGGAATCTGAGGGTGCAAAAAAATCTAAATATTGAGAAAATCACATTTGAAGTTGTCTAAATAAAGTTCTTAGCAATGCATATTACTAATCAAAAATTAAGTTTTGATTACGGTAGGAAATTTACAAAATATCTGCATGGAACATGATCTTTTTTATATCCTAATCCTAATGATTTTTGGCATAAAAGAAATATCGATAATTTTGACCCATACAATGTATTTTTGGCTATTGCTACAAATATACCCGAGCTACTTAAGACTGGTTTTGTGGTCCAGGGTCACAAATAGTCAATGTAACATCAGTAGTTCAACCTTAATTTAATGAAGTTAGGAGAATACTTTCAGTGTGCAAAGAAAAAAACAAAACAAAAAAAAAACCAAAAAAACAAAAACAAAGACTTAATTCAACAATTTCTTCTCTTTCAGATGCGCTGCGCCTTGAGGAATGCACACGCATGCGTCGTGCTCTTGTGAAAGCACACTGAAGACTGACACGGAAGAGAAGAAATTGCTGTATAAAGTCTTTATTTTTGTTTTCTTTGCATACAAAAAGTACTCTCTTAGCTTTATAACATTACGGTTGAACCACTGATGTCACATGAACAATTTTAACGATGTCCTTACTACCTTTCTGGGTTTTAGATATGGTTGCTGAAAGATATTACTGTTGGTCAGAAAGCTCTTGGATTTCATCAAAAATACCTTAATTTGTATTCCGAAGATGAATGAAGGTCTTGGGTTTGGAACGAGGGTGAACTATCCCTTTAAGCAACTTTTCTCAACACTTCATTAGAAGCCTTTATAAATCTGCTGTTTTTCTCATTCTCATACTCCGACTGCACAAAACGGCGTTTAACAAAAATGGCTTTAGAGTAAATCAGCTCAAGCAGAAGTTTACCAGTGTGACTGTTATTCAACGTCCAGATCCTGTCCTTTCTTTCATAGTAGATGCCTCAGAAAAAACGTTAAGAGAACTGCTATCACAGGGTAAAGGCTAGAAGGGATACAGCTCTGGCTGCTGAGCATGCGCACATCAATCTAACGTTATTTTTGTCACACTGTACAACAATACTGTTTTTGTATTATAGTGAGGGCTAAGTTTAGGGTTGGGGTAGGTGTAGACATTAATAAAACACAATCTTTTCCGGTCTAAGCTATACCCCTTCTAGCCACAACCCTGTCACAGGGTTTAGGGATGTCCCCGAATCCGAATACCATTCGGAAAGGAAATGTCGTGTATGGAACCCGTAAAGGGAATAAATGACAGATTGAGAGGAAAAAATATATTTCAGTGTTTTTACTCGCAATTAACGTATATCGTTGAGTAATTATACTGTAAGTTATAGACATTGCGAGAATCTGAGAGCCGCTATTAATATACGCGTCCCTTTTTACTTTCACTTTTGAGATTTGCAATTACAGAGATTTGTTTACTACAGACAGCAGTACTTACCACACATTTGACAAGATTAGATGTTTGCCAGTGGTGCTCAGGATCTGCAAACCATTCGCCATCGCCCTATCAGTCATATGTTCTTTCTTTGTTTATGTGGTAAGTGAAATTTTATGTACTGTAATGTTGCAAGCTACCTCTAGCAAGCGGCTGATGTCCCTTTAGTGACTCCGTAGAACGCGTTATTCGTTTTCCGTGCCTTACCGAAACAAGCGCTAGCCTTCATGTGTTATACCAAACTCAAGCTAAACACAAAAACTAGGCTCAGCAAATACAAATCCAGATTCATTCTACAGACGCAATACCAAAGTTTAATTGCGTCTACAACAAGATAAAACTGTACAAAACAAGTGGAGATCAGGTGAAACTCATGTTTACCCGTTTGTCTTAAATCAGATCGCTTGCGTTCCAACCAAGTTGTGTTTGGGAATCCTGACCTTTCCAGCTGAGTTGAGGTGTCTGGATATCTGCCTGCCTGAAAAGCTGATGGATTATAAAGGCGACTAGCTGACATGAGCTTTATGAACATTTACACCTCCACAAAGGTGTCAGACAAACATAAGATGTGTTAAACCCCACTGTTTAAAAGGATAAAAGAGTAATGTAATGAGAAATTTGGGCTTTGAAGGTAAACAGGCCAGAACAAATCAGAGATTTACCTACATTTCACTTCAGTTAAACTAATCAAGCTAAATAAACGCAAGCACACTGAAAGCTTTCACAAAGAATGTATTCATCTCATTTGAAGTCTAACCCCAAATGAGTCCTGCTTCACTGCAGCTCCTTCCCAACGCAGACTAACACATGAAAAGATCTGATATTGGAACAAAGTATGATTAAGCGTCTTATCTGTGAGGACCACCGGTGTAGAGCTCCACAATGATTGCGCGTTTCACCGTTTTAAAGTTAACTTCTGCAACCGAATGTTTGGCAAAAGACACGTTCAACATCTGCAAGTGGGATAGAGTGCTAGTTCAAATCACATACACAGTGGAAACACTTCTCGTCAAGTGGTCCATATCATTTTAATTGGGGTGAGCAGCGGCCGCACATGCTGACCATCTATCGCTCAGAGTCATCGGGGCATGGGCCGTACATACCTCCTGTTTCCCGTTCTCTTCCGCGCGTTTGTTTTTTGAAGGAAAAGTTACTCCATTGCAAGTGCTGTGTGGGGACCTGTGGCTAGAACATGGATAGGTTTTTAGTGGAGATTTGCCCTTGTACACTGATCCAGAGCCAGCTTCTGTTACACCAGTGCTTTTTGCGGTGTGAGTGTGTAAAAAGAGACAAAATGAACACAATTTGAGGCTTTATTTCACAATCAAACTTGTTTAAGTAATGTAATATAATGTAATAAGTAATGTAGACAAAAATATGTTCAAAAACAACTCTGATATAGGAGTAAGATGAACTGCAAACTCACATGAGCTCTGTTTCAAAACCTAGCGAGCTGCCTTGATTGCTGCCTAGCAAGGCAACTGCCCTCTAACAGTATTCTAAATGTTATGGAATCTGCCAGACAGAATCTGCAGACTTTAAACTGATCTTGGAGTAACCTAAAACCTAAACAAAAAACCTAACAACTATATTAAAACTATATTATACTATATATATTAGGGGCATTTCCTCTGAGGAGGCAATGGAGACAGTGTCTCCTCAAAATATTGAATGAGAAAACTGTAGTAGAAAAATACACCAATATTATAAAATCTAACATTAGAAAGTGTATAAAATCACTAGTTATTCTAAAGAAACATCTTTCAACAGCGACACCTGCAGGTAAAGTTACAGCGGGAGTCTGCATCTTTCTCGCCTCCCCTGACCCCACTGAGTTTTAACAGACTCCCTAAAGCGTGCGGTGAGTTTGGTGGGGGGGAAACTGAGAATGAATGGGGGAAAGTCACGTGAGAGGAGCCAATGCCTCCATATGATTGGTGACATTTGGCTGTGATTGGTTCATGCGATAAATCCCTCCTCTTCTGTCCATTCGTGAATGAATGAACAAAATGGCTTTAATGGGAAGACAAATTTAAAAAAGCAAGTAAACATAGATATAACCACTTTGTTACATCAAAATAAGACTTGAAATGGCATAAAAACATGATCTTTAGGAATTTTTAGTGCTTAATCAGCCTGATGAAATTTAAAGTAAATCTCTGCATCTGACCAATATTTACCAAGCTTTGATAATCAGTTATTTCAACTTTAAAAATTAAGTTCAGTTGCTGCCTTACCTTTTTAAGTGTAATCAAATTGGCATTTCATTTTAAAGTATATTAAACTGACTTTAAAAAAATCGAGTTAAATCTTGTGTAACTTTTAAAAAAAAATGAAGCTGAAATTGATTTATCTGATGAGTTAAAGTAATGAAAAAACATGCTGACTCAATTTACTGATTATATCATTTTTTTACAGTGCAGTGCTACTTACATTTATTAACCATATGCAGTGTTGCCAGATTGGGTGGTTTTGAATTTGATTGTGTGGGTGGACAAAATTTGGGCTGGTTTGGGGTCAGTTTGGTGGTTTTCAAACATCTAAATTGTATAAGCTGGTTAAACAATTGTTTAACTGGTTAAAAAAAAAAACATACCCAAGTGTGCATGTACTGCATCCAATCAGTCATCGCTACGTTACTAAACACATGCACACTGTAGAGGTGACTGATGCTGATATTGACATTGCCCTCCGCAATTATAGCAAATCACTTACATTGGGCACTTTTTGCATTTAAATTGGCTTATTCTGACTGTTGACATTGAAAACGATGCATGTGTTTTTATGAGGGTATAGGTTAATTTGACACTGTCTGCTTGCATATTTCAATCATATTTGGTAATTCTCTTTAATGTATTTGCCGTGATTTGATCTGTTTACCTGGGAAATGTATCTATATCTATATTATTTTGTCGTCATTATTTTTGTCCTTATCAACCTTGATTGACATGGCAATATTCTATTACATTATTTTTATTAGTTAAAGTTTTTGTGAGCATTTGAGCTGAATATCATCCATCCAATCTGGCAAAACTGACCATACGTTTGAAATACATTTCAGCTAGAAATTTTTTTATTTTTCACCGAACACAGTGCATTGTATTACCTGTGGTTTTTCTTGTGATATTTTAGTATTTGAGAAGGAACGATCATTTTGTTTTAAGAAGCACTTGATTGCCTTAAAATGGGCAGCTCAATAGGTTTTGGAACAGATCTAATGTTTACTAGCCTCAGGACGTGGTGGAGTCTCTCATTTGTGGTTCATTGCCAGACAACACACATTTAGAATCAACTTAGAGGCATTTCACAGTGGTATAAGTCAATGTTACACACCAGGCGGATAATTCTAGAGGCAGCCATTAAACTGATCTGATAATCAGAATTTTTATAATATTAGCAAGCACATCAGTCAAAACACACACTAAACTACTGTCCATGGATAAAATTAATGTTAAAACAAAGAATGTTAAATTAGAAACACAGCCTAATACTTCATATGAAATCTTTTTACAAATGTATAAGGATGTACACTTGATGCCTCTGGTGAACATCACAGATGTGATCCTTGCTGCTGGTAGGTCACCTTGTCGTCCTGTTGTTTCCTCGCCCCTCTGAAAAAAAAAAAAAAAAACGTAACATAACCGTTGTTAATACGAATAATCATCAAACATTAGAATGGCTATATTATACACCATAAAACAGACTTTCAAGCACTGAAATTGCATTTTTGCACACACACAAACACAGGTCTCCTTTCTTTGGCTAACCACAGGTGTACAGAAAGTCCTGACTCTTTGAATCTATCCACACCATTTTGTTCAGAAACATCCTCAAGGCTTTTTCTATATGGCATTCCACAAGCTCATTAAGACTGTCAGCTTTTTCTTGCATGTATAAATCACAGTCTAACCCCTGACCAAGGTATGAGACCTAGTTTGAAAGGAGGTCAGTCTCTTTACATAGTCAGTAAGTACATTGGAAGTACACTAGCATACAGATAGCCTCAAACCAAACACAAATGGACCAAAATAAAGTAATGAATCTAATAACTAAACTAAAGGTGCTGAAGAACTGATTTATCCAATTATTTTAGATACAAGCAATTTGTCTTTCTTACCCAAGCAGTTTTTTGTAGCCCAAATATTAAGCGTGAATTTGGCAGCACTATATAAACTCCACTCACACTAATTTCCTTAAATGTTTAGAAGCTTCATACACACCATGAGCCTTCATAATTATAAGATACAGTAAATGCTCAGTGGGCAAAAGTGTTTACCGATAACCATCTCTCCTGTGCGGGCCCCTGCTCTGACTTTGATGTGTGATAGGACCAGAATGAGGAACCATAATAGCACATCAGAGAGTGTGTATGTGTGTGTCTGTGTGTGTGTGTGTGTGTGTGTGTGTGTGTGTGTGTGTGTCAGTGTTAATGACTTTGCAATGGGAGGGAGAAAGGCCTGCTGAGGCCTGCTGGGAAACCCAATCGCTGGAAAGTACCAGGGTGTCTGGGTCAGGTAAGCACGTAACACACACACATGCACTCACAGATGAAAGGAGGAACAAAAGAAACACACTGATGCCGACACAGATACATATGTGGCGACATAAAGACAGACATATACACCACACACACACACACACACACACACAAAATCATAGCATATTGTGTGCACAAAGAAGGAACTGAGGTGGAAGTAACAGACAAATTAAATTCTTAAATTCTGTTTTATCTATGATCAAAATAAAAGGCTGGAAGACAAAAGAGTAGATGCAAAAATGTAAAATTCTGATTATCAATATTTGACAACTGATAAAAAAAGGAAAAATCTTAATCTTGGACACACTCTTAAAAATAAAGGTGCTTTAAAAGGTTCTTCACAGGGATCCCATAGAAGAACCGTTTTTGGTTCCACAAAGAACCATTCAGTCAAAGGTTCTTTAAATGACCATCTCTTTCTTACCTTTTTATAATCTGAAGAACCTTCTTTTGCCACAAAGAACCTTCTGTGAAACAGAAAGGTTCTTCAGATGTTAAAGGTTCTTTATGGAACCATTTAGACAAAAAAGGTTCTTCTATGGCATCGTGAAGCACCTTTATTTTTAAGAGTGCACTTCATATCAAGTCTCTTTAACTACCATGTAATAACATTTAAATGGATCATTTGACACAATGCACCTCTTGTGTACACACATTTTTATTTTATTGTACTTTTAAAAAATACCTGCATGTAATTACATCTACTGTGTAATTACACTGTTGTCTCACCCCTAAACCTAAACATTCCATAAAACCAGTCCCTAACCTTAACCGTATTCCCTGTCAATAGCAAAAGTGTTTCGCAATACAACATGGATACAATAACATACAAAAACACTGCGCCTAACTACTACTTTTTTTTTTTTTTTTGATACAAGCAGTAGTTAAAGACTTATAATATAAAGTAGGACTTTAATCTTTAAAGGAGAATTTTACTTCCAGAACAAAAATGTACAGATAACTTACTCACCACCTTGTCATCCAAGATGTTCATTCTTTCTTTCTTCAGTTGTAAATAAATTATGTTTTTTGAGGAAAACATTTCAGGATTTCTGTCCATATAGTGGACTTCTATGGTGCCTGTGAGTTTGAACTTTCAAAATGCAGTTTAAATGCAGCTTCAAATGGCTCTAAATGATACCAGCCAAGGAAGAAGGGTCTTATCTAGTAAAACAGTCGGTTAAAAAAAAATTACAGTTTATATACTTTGTAATCACGAATGCTCATCTTGCCTAGCTCTGTGTGAACTTTGTGTATTCAGGTTCAAGAAAGTTAGGGTAAGTCGAAAAATTCATTTTCTACTCCAACTTCAAAATCATCTTACATCGCTGTTTTAACTTTTTTTTGTAAAGGCTGTTTGATCTTCTTTGCACATTCACTTTGTAAACACTGGGTTGGTACTTCTGCAGCGATGTAGGACGATTCTTTAATTGGAGGAGAAAATGAGATGGGAGTTTTCTGACCAACCCTAACTGTCTTGAACCGGAATACACAGAGTTCACGCAGAGCTAGACAAGATTTGACGAGCATTTGACATTTTAAAAAGTATGTAAATTTCAAATTTTTTAGAAAATAAATGATCATTTCGCTAGATAAGACCCTTCTTCCTCAGCTGGGATCGTTTAGAGCCTTTTGAAGCTGCATTTAAACTGCATTTTGGACAGTCAAACTTGGGGGCACCATAGAAGTCCACAATATGGAGACTCAAAAAATAATTACTTTATGACTGAAGAAATAAAGACAAGAACATCTTGGATGACAAGGGGGTGAGTAAATTATCTGAGTAAATTTTTGTTCTGGAAGTGAACTTCTCCTTTAATTCATAATACTTGAGAAGGAAAATTGCAAAATTGCTTTTTTTTAAGAACTTTCCTTAAATTACCACAAACAGAGAGGATAATCAGTATAGACTAGAGAACAGATGGATGGATGGATAGATATCATAGATTAAATTATTATTATTATTTTTTTTTTTAATCTACATAAATATATTGAAATGTAATAAAGATTATACTTAAAATAAAAAAATTATTTTCTAATGGGATTAAAAAAAAACTTCTCTGAAAACAATACAGTTCTGCTTTTCCTGTAGATTTATTTTGTGTTAAGGATGTTTACATATTTGTTTATTTTTTTCTCCTGTATCTATTAGATGACATTATATAGAATTATGGACTTTTCTCATGCAATCAGTTTTCCTCATTCAAAATTTTCCTCAGACGAATAGTAAAAGAGGACACTATATTGCACGCTATAAGTGTTTTACACTTATGATGACCTCAAATAGATGTCTACTGTTTTTAAATTAAGCTAATAATGGCAGCGATACACTACACTAAACACTTAAAAATAAAAATTACCTCATAATTTACTCAAGCCTAAAGCCATCCTAGGTGTATGTTTTTCAGATGAATACAATCGGAGTTATATTTAAAAATGTCCTGGCTCTTCCAAGCTTTATAATGGCAGTGAATGGGTGGTGATACCACCATAAAAAGTGCTCCACACGGCTCCGGGGGGTTAATAAAGGCGAATCAATGCATTTTTGTAAGAAAAATATCCATATTTAAAACTTTATAAACCGTTATCTGTGGCTTCCGCTAACTGTCATAAGCGTTTTTACTGGACTTTTGAATCTCAACAGCCATTCACTGCCATTATAAAGCTCAGTAGAGCCAGGACATTTTTAAATATAACTCCAACTGTATTCGTCTGAAAGAAGAAAATCATATACACCCTAGGATGGTTTAAGGGTGAGTAAATCATGGGGTAAGACACATTCTGGCATTTGTAAAAAAATTTTCCCTAAAACATTATTTTAGTCCATTTATTAACCTATAAAATCAGTGGTCATCACAAGTTGGTTTAAAATGTTTTACGAGTATACCAAAACAATTAAAACAAACAAACAATAGTTCTGTTCCAAAACCCAGTAATTTGCTTACCTAGATAGCATAGACACCTTACCAACACATTATAATTCTTTCTAAGATCTGCAGAATGAGAAATACTCAGTAAAAAAAAATAATTAGGATTTTATATGTAACAGTACCATATTGTTAATTTAGCAACACTGTAACATCCAAGTCTATTGGAATCATTTGTGAGTTAGCAGTAGACAGTAAGGCAACTCACTAGGTTTTGAAGCATTTGAAGCATTTCACATATTTGAAAGCTTACTTAAAGTGTACTAGCATGAAGACAGAAATCTTAGAATTAGTAATGTGCCTGTGACACATATACCTGCATAAAAAGTGAGGCCCTGATTACTTGCCTGTATAACCACAAATATAGGGGTCTGTGATAGTGTGGCGTCACACACTTGAGTTTTATCAGCACATTTGTATGGACAGGAGAGCAGCGGGACATCTCTCTCAATACAGGTGTGCACATTTGACTCCGGCACTCTCTGATTACCTTCCCCCACAGGATGAAAGAGGGATGGGTTTTATGAGGGGCAGGTGAGACATATTACCCCCCATGGCTGAAACTCTAGACATGATCTAACTGAAGGCTAGAGGCTTTACAACTGGGGGAAAGAGGAGAAAGGAGGGGGGAAAATTACCAGAGTGTGTGTGTGTGTGTGTGTGTGTGTGTGGGGGGTTAACAGAAAAGAGTCAGTTAACGTCTATTTTTTGTTGATGATAATCACTGTTAAACTATTTAAACTGACATGACCTAAGAACAGTTTAAACCCAAATATATGTCTTTAAGAAGAAATCTCAGGCATGAGAGTGAAAATGGATGAGGAAAGACATGTGGGTAATATAAATCATGCATTTACACCGGAAAACAGTTGATTTCTGTCATGTCTCTGATGTCTTCTGGGAAGAACATATAGGAGATATATCCGGCCCAGGTGAGCTTTATGAGTTCATCATCATTACATATCAGTATTATATATGACATGAGCAAACAATTCAGTTGAAAAGTTCAAGCAAAATGTGACATGACACTTTTGCAAGATATTGTCACATAAATTACTCTTACCGTAAAAAGCCTGTCTGACTGCAGTAATAAATTGAGAATATTTTAAGAAAGAGTTAAGACAAAAAAAAAAAAGAAATTTGTGTCACTACAGTATATATGCAACATCCTGGTGTTCGAAACCCAATTCATTTTTTTGTTTTTTGTTTTTTATACACAAAATACTATATTTTAGAGAATGCAAATTCAATAAATGAACACTGAATCTTTCAAGCAACATAAAAGTATCCTAAAATTAATCCATATACCTACATACCATTCAAAACATTTTGGCGGACGCATTAAATTGTCAAAAGTGATGGTAAAGACATTTACAATTTTACAAAATCTAAAAGTTCTTTTAAACTTTTTATTCAAAGAATACTGAAAAAAGAAAATTAAAAATTAAAAAAAAAAAAAAAAACTCAAAAATATGTGTCTTGAGTGCCAAATCAGGATATTAGAATGATTTCTGAAGGATAATCTGACACTTCATTTTTCTGGACTCTTTTTTTAATGTTTAAATTACATTTTATTAATCAAAAAGCAAGTCTAATTAATTAAAATGAAGAAACTTATACATTTACAATTTATCATTAATTTATTAAAAGTTTAACAAAAAATTACATGTTTAGGGCCCTATGAAATTTTTTTATTTTGGCAGGTTGCCGTGAATACCTTTACATTTCTGTGTGTATATATGACAATAGTTTCTCTCAAAAGAAACTTCAGAGCAGTTCTGGAATTGTTGTTCATGTATTTATGTCCTCATCTGGCGAGATGGCAGATGCTGAAATCACCGCGAGCATCACACGCACTTCAGTCTGTGTGTAGTAAACACGGAGACACACAGAACATGAACAATTCATATTTAAATAGTCTTTTTGCTTAATATTTAGAGATACTAGTCCATATCACGATTTGATTTACGTGTACTGACTTACTTTTGATTCTTACTTTTCATTTATCCAAACTTTGTCAAATTCCGTGGCATTCTGCGTTATACAGTAAATTCAGTTTTTATGACTGGATTCCGTGATTCCGTCCGTGTTTTCCACATCGTGGAAATCATAGGGCCCTACTTAAGACTGGAGTAATGATGCTGAAAATTCAGCTTTGCATCAAAAGAATAAAGTACATTTTAAAATATATTCAAATAGAAAATAATTATTTTTAATTGTAATAATATTTCACAAATATTACTGTTTTTACTGTATCTTTAACAAATAAATGTAGCGTTGATGAGCATAGTAGTTTATAATTTAAAAAAAAAAATGTATATATATATTTTTGGGGCCTTTTTAAGCTTTATTTGACAGGACAGTTTGAGAGCAGACAGAAAAGCATTGAAGGATGCGCAGTGAAGAATACACATCTTATTGAATACACATTTCTAGGAGTTTCCCTTTCAGATGCAAAATTTATGGGAGGAGCGTATTAAAATCAACGCAACGTGATTTACAAACGTATGCGTACTGGTTTTTGCACCATTATTTAACACCCAAAAAAGTATGTCTTAAAGCAAGCAGTAATTTGCACTGCTCTTGGTAGATTGTGCAGGTCATTATGGAAATGGTCTGGCTGTGTCTGTGTTCTTTAATGTGCACATTGTCAGTAAATCACACGCAGATTTTTCCCCTCCCAAAAGTGCTTTCATGGAATTGCGCTCTAACGCTAATTTGCCCTGTTTAGAAAATCTAGCCCATAGTTATTTACTGGTATACATAATATTGATCTAGGCACATTCAGACACAGCAATACAGAATGACATGAAAATGATGAAACGATGACAGCTTTTACATTTTTTCTTTACAAGTGTTTACAAGTGTTCTTTATATAGCATGATTTCAACAAATATTCAACATTATTCATACTAAACAAATGAACAACAGATTTGAACGACAAAAGAAACATATCTGTACTCACTTCTTCTGTTTCTTTGTGTACACAACGATTGCTATCACCATGACAACCAACGCCAACACCGCACCAACACTCCCCAGGACAATGGCCAACGTAAAATCTGTAAATAAAAGCGTCATACACATTTGTTAGTAATTAATTAATCTTTGTGCTCGACTGTACAATATTAGTGTTCAACAACAGTACATTTGCATGTTTTGCATTTACATTTAGCAGATACCTTTATCCAAAATAAGTTAAAAGCAATACAACAACTGGCATGCAGTATCAAAACCTGCTTTGCATTTTATTCAGCTGAGTGCTCTTGATAAATGTTTAAATAATCAGTGCAGCTTTCCAATGCAAATGAAACTGTGTTCTTTATTAGAACCACAAGTCTCCTCTGGCCTCAGGTTAAATTCCTGACATGTCAAACAGGACCAAAGACATGTTTGGTTAAACAATTTGTGAATGTTTTAACCAGGTGCTTTTCACATGTTGTTCCGACACTGGAGAAATCTGTTGACAAATCCAAAACAAGCTGAAGGACACATGCACACAAACATACAACCTCTGAAGTCCTAAGACTTCCTTTCTGTTTCCAATTAATAAGCCCATATGTGGGTCATCATATTCTTTTTGACATATGACCACAGGAAGAACGTGTTTGTATGTAAGAGTGTCTGAACACAGGTTGATCAGAACCAGTCCGATCGGTTGTTTTGTTTGTTTCATCATCAGATCCAAGTGTGCCGCACACGTCCTGAAAAGTGAAGCCAAAACATTTCAATCTCCATCTGGTGGCTGGCTGCAGTACAGGTCATAAACCCCGCCCTCTCCATGTTAACGAATGGGACAAATTACACTTCACATAAGATGGTTTGTAGTTAGGTAGTTCTTATCATGCTGATGTATGTTCAAGTTCTTGTTTTTCTAGTAAGTTTGCTTTAAATTAGTTATCCGATGCTATGAAAACAGGATGAGCTTGCAACTGGGTTTGTGGGACTTGTGCGGCTCCAAATGAATCACTACTGCGCAGACTCCGGCTCAAAATGAATCTCTACTGTGCAGACTCCGGCTCCAAATGAATCACTACTGCGCAGACTCGGGCTCTAAAGGAATCACTGCTGCACAGACTCGGGATCTAAATGAATCACTACTGCGCAGACTCAGACTCTAAATGAATCACTACTGTGCAGATTCGGGTTCTAAATAAATCACTACTGCACAGATTTGGGTTTTAAATAAATCACTACTGCACAGATTTGGGTTTTAAATAAATCACTACTGCACAGATTTGGGCTCCAAATTAATCACTACCGCGCAGACTCTGGCTCCAAATGAATCACTACTGCGCAGACTCTGGCTCTAAATAAATCACAACTGCACCGACTCAGGATCTATATGAATCACTACTGCACAGACTCAGACTCTAAATGAATCACTACTGCACAGACTCGGGATCTAAACGAATCACTACTGCGCAAACTCTGGCTCCAAACGAATCACTACTTCGCAAACTCTGGCTCCAAATGAATCACTACTGCACAGACTCGGGATCTAAATGAATCACTACTGTACGGACTCAGGCTCTAAATGAATCGCTACTGCGCAGACTCTGGCTCTAAATAAATCACAACTGCACCGACTCAGGATCTATATGAATCACTACTGCACAGACTCAGACTCTAAATGAATCACTACTGCACAGACTCGGGATCTAAACGAATCACTACTGCGCAAACTCTGGCTCCAAACGAATCACTACTTCGCAAACTCTGGCTCCAAATGAATCACTACTGCACAGACTCGGGATCTAAATGAATCACTACTGTACAGACTCAGGCTCTAAATGAATCGCTACTGCGCAGACTCGGGCTCCAAATGAATCACTACTGCGCAGACTTGGGCTCCAATTGAATCACTACTGTGCAGACTCGGGCTCCAAATTAATCACTACCGCGCAGACTTGGGATCTAAATGAATCACTACTGCGCAGACTCGGGCTCTGAATTAATCACTACTGTGCAGACTCAGGATCTATATGAATCACTACTGCGCAGACTCGGGATCTAAATGAATCACTACTGCGCAGACTCAGACTCTAAATGAATCACTACTGTGCAGATTCGGGGTCTAAATAAATCACTACTGCACAGATTTGGGTTTTAAATGAATCACTACTGCACAGATTTGGGTTTTAAATGAATCACTACTGCGCAGGCTAAGGCTCTAAATGAAACACTACTGCACAGACTCGGGATCTAAATGAATCACTACTGTACAGACTCAGGCTCTAAATGAATCACTACTGCGCAGACTCGGGCTCCAAATGAATCACTACTGCGCAGACTCCGGCTCCAATTGAATCACTACTGCGCAGACTCGGGCTCCAAATGAATCACTACTGCGCAGACTTGGGCTCCAATTGAATCACTACTGCGCAGACTCGGGCTCTAAATGAATCATTACTGTGCAGACTCAGGATCTATATGAATCACTACTGTGCAGACTCAGGCTCCAAATTAATCACTACCGCACAGACTTGGGATCTAAATGAATCACTACTGTACAGACTCAGGCTCTAAATGAATCACTACTGTGCAGATTCGGGTTGTAAATGAGTCACTACTGTGCAGACTCAGACTCTAAATGAATCACTGCTGCACAGACTCGGGATCTAAATGAATCACTACTGCGCAGACTCAGACTCTAAATGAATCACTACTGCGCAGGCTAAGGCTCTAAATGAAACGCTACTGCACAGACTCGGGATCTAAATGAATCACTACTGTACAGACTCAGGCTCTAAATGAATCACTACTGCGCAGACTCGGGCTCCAAATGAATCACTACTGCGCAGACTTGGGCTCTAATTGAATCACTACTGTGCAGACTCAGGCTCTAAATGAATCACTACTGCGCAGACTCGGGCTCTAAATGAATCACTACTGTGCAGATTCGGGTTCTAAATAAATCACTACTGCACAGATTTGGGTTTTAAATGAATCACTACTGCGCAGGCTAAGGCTCTAAATGAAACACTACCGCACAGACTCGGGATCTAAATGAATCACTACTGTACAGACTCAGACTCTAAATGAATCACTACTGCGCAGGCTCGGGCTCCAAATGAATCACTACTGCGCATACTTGGGCTCCAATTGAATCACTACTGTGCAGACTCGGGCTCCAAATTAATCACTACCGCGCAGACTTGGGATCTAAATGAATCACTATTGCGCAGACTCGGGCTCTGAATGAATCACTACTGTGCAGACTCAGGATCTATATGAATCACTACTGCGCAGACTCAGACTCTAAATGAATCACTACTGCGCAGACTCAGACTCTAAATGAATCACTACTGTGCAGATTCGGGGTCTAAATAAATCACTACTGCACAGATTTGGGTTTTAAATGAATCACTACTGCGCAGGCTAAGGCTCTAAATGAAACACTACTGCACAGACTCGGGATCTAAATGAATCACTACTGTACAGACTCAGGCTCTAAATGAATCACTACTGCGCAGACTCAGGCTCCAAATGAATCACTACTGCGCAGACTTGGGCTCCAATTGAATCACTACTGTGCAGACTCGGGCTCTAAAGGAATCACTACTGTACAGACTCAGGCTCTAAATGAATCACTACTGCGCAGACTCGGGCTGCAAATGAATCACTACTGCGCAGACTTGGGCTCCAACTGAATCACTACTGTGCAGACTCGGGCTCTAAAGGAATCACTACTGTGCATATTCGGGTTCTAAATGAGTCACTACTGTGCAGACTCAGGCTCCAAATTAATCACTACAGCGCAGGCTTGGGATCTAATTGAATCACTACTGCGCAGATTCTGGCTCTAAATGAATCACTACTGTGCAGACTCAGGATCTATATGAACCATCATTTTTTACAGTCTATGATCAGGTCAGTCAGATGACTTAGAAATGTAAACTGATCAAATATGAGAAAAAAATCTCTTTAAATAAAATGCCTGTTGAACTTTCTATTAATCAAAGAAATAACTTTTTTTTACTATATTCTTAATCAACCAAATTCAGCCTTAGTGAGCATAAGGCTATTATTTTTCACATAAAAAATCCTAACGATTCCAAACTTTGGCTTGGTAGTATGAGCAATTAAACGCACCACTAATAATACTTAGCATTCAAAATGCACAGCTTCTGCTGGCTTCATTGTATACTGTTTACAGCACTGTCTTTGATGGAAAGGTAGGGATGTCAACAGTTCAGACCTCATTGTTTTTGCACATGTTTTTCTAGCCCCTCAAAGGCACTAGAGGTCTGCAGGTGACCTGGACCGATGCTGATGACACGTTGCCTTGGGAACAAGAAAAAGAGCAAGTTAGCGGCTAAACCCGTGCTGTCAGTTCTATTCTGCATCATATTCCTACTCTCTCTGCAGCAGAGTTCAATCTGTCACAATGCATTTTCACTGGCGGCTGTGTCCGTCATTTCTTCGTGCCCCACTCCCGTCATGCCGTTCTGCGTCCTCCCAGTCCTGTGACTGTCTCACTGGGATGTGCACTCATATGTGAGTGTCCTCTATGAATAAATCTCTCTCTCTGTTCTTGGAATTTGGAAAGATGATTTCTTTTTCACGTCTACTGCTCATCCTAATAGACTTCTTTCCTTTCCTGTAGCTTCCTTTTTCCATCTTGTGCCTCTTTACGGATAGAGAGTTATAACCAGTGTAATTCGACAAAGCGGTACAGCATCAGTGCCATATGTTGAGACTCAGGGCATCTGCAGTGCAGTGACGCACATGCTATACAAACACAGAGTCCAGATGGGCTTCATGAGGTCAGACCCAACAAAACAGCACTATTAACTCTCAAAACTAGGGCTACAACATCAAATTGATCAAATTGGTAATCGAGTTGACAATAATCAACCTTAAATTTCATTACAGATTAGTCAGGTCCTTCTACAGGAACAATGCATTCCCATTTAAAAAACAAAAAAGAAAAAAAAAAAATTATTGTTAGAACTTTAAAAAATAATTATATATTTTTAAAACTGCACTTGTGTGTTCATTTGATTTTCTATCTATCTATCTATCTATCTATCTATCTATCTATCTATCTATATGTGTGATTATATTTAAGTTAAAAATACATTAAATTGATAAAAGTGACAAAGAGTTTTATAATGTTATAAAAAAATGTATAATTCAAATAAATGCTGTTCTTTTTAATATCAATCAGCAAAAAGGGTCATTAAAAAAATAATAAAGTTAAAATACTTTAAATTGATAAAAATTGATCAAAAGTAGCAATAAAGATTTATAATGTTAAAGAAAATGTATAATTCAAATAAATGTTGTTCTTTTCATGGTTTACACAAAAATATTAATCAGCAAAAAGTGTCATTAAATAATAATACAGTTAAAAATACTTTAAATTGATCAAAATTGACAAAGAGATTTATAATATTAAAAAAAAAATGTATAATTCAAATAAATGATGTTCTTTTCATGGTTTACACAAAAATATCAATCAGCAAAAAGTGTCATTAAATAATAATACAGTTAAAAATACTTTAAATTGATAAAAATGTATCAAAAGTGACAATAAAGAGATTCATTTGTATATGTATGTACTTTTAAAAAAAAAATTGCAAAAAGAGCACCAGACAAGTGAACTCTTCTGCTCATAAAAACAGAACATTTGCAAAAATAGAAACTTCTCAATTTTACAAGATTACTGTGAAAAAAAAAAAAAAAACAAAACTTTTCAGAACTACATAATTATATTACTAACCAGTTACCAACATTATAACCATGTAATCCATAACAAGTGACATTTTTATTACATTCTGTAAAAAAAACTGATTTTGTTTCATTTCTCTAACTAGTTAAAATCACTTATTTATATTTGAAACAAATTCTGCACACACTGTTCGGGAGATGTTTGAAATGATGATTAATTGCGGAAAAAAATTGACAGATTATCAAAATAATTGTTGGTTGCAGCTCTGCACAGAACCACATGATTGTCCTTTTTGTTACCCTACACTTTTCACTTCATTTCACCCTCACTTTCCTGCTTTTTGCCTCTAAATATGAACTGTGCTGGAATGCATGCAAATAACCGTTGAGGGTTATTTGCTGGGGGTTCAGAGCGCTGTAATGGGAAGTCAATTACAGGCACGGGCAGCTCTTTGATCCCAGTGCCACTGACATGCTTGACGGCTATGTGGGCTAGAATGTCAACCTTTATCAGCCAGTAGCCAAAACAAAAGAAAGAGAAGGAGAGAGCAAGAGAGAGGGAAAGTAGAGAAACAGATAAGAGGGAGAAAGATCACTGAGACCCCACAATATGGGAGTAAACAGAGGTTTAGTGGGACTATCAATACAAGTGGAGGTGGGGCCCTGAGCCCCTCGCTCACTAAGACACTACGACACATGTCAGCTTTTAAGAGCGCCAGTCTAGAATGCCGACCTTCAAAACAAAGATAATGACTATAGACATGCTCAAGAGTGACAGATATGGTCATACCATAAGAATGAAAAGATGTACATGTATGGAGGGGGGTTATCTGTAGATTGTACTTTCATGCTAACTAGAGCACATCATTGCGAATCCATTATGACAGCTTAAAAATTGCTTTTGCAAATGCAAAAAACCCACCAAACTGGTCTCATGTTATTCTCATCAACAACACTGTGGACGTTAGTCGCTGATAATACACATTCACACTCAGGGAAGAGAGGGGAAATCCTTATCAAATCACAAAAGCTGCTATTTAATTAAAAATATGTCCTGCATGTTTCAGAGCGAAGCACAGCACTGTGTTCATTTACACGCTAACAGCACGATCCAGTGTTTTTAGTGTCTCAGAGTGGCTCAGTCCGCAGTAAATGTCGCTCCATATGAACTTCATTTCTACATCTGCTCTGAGTTTGGATGGCTTGTAACATGCATTTAGGAAGCCAACATGCGGCAACTATCTTTCCAAAATTGTAATGAAAAGCGCTTATAAACCAGCTGCTGTCAACAACAGTGAAGCTTTAAGGCCTCTCTGTGGGTTTCCGCCGAAAGAAAAGCTTGACAGCTTTACATTTGAAAATAAAGAACTTAGGACAGTCATATTAGTATTGCAATTTTACTATCACGTAAAATTAAAATAATAATAATAATAATATAGTATTATATTATTTTTCTTAAACGTTGGGATGGGGGGGGGGGTAGCGCATATAGAGAGAAACATGTAGACAGAAAGGAAAGGGTAAAGGAGAGTGAGACAGGTAAAGACAAAGAGAAGACAGACAGAAGTCAGAGAAACAGGTGAAGTGAAAAGACAAACAGTTAAAGAAGAGAGAAAGACAGACAGAAATGAAAAGAATTAGAGAGGTAAGAGGGATGAAAGAGGTAAAGAGGAGTAAACAAGACATACAGGTACACTCTTAAAAATAAAGGTGCTTTAAAAGGTTCTTCAAGCGATGCCATAGAAGAACCATTTTTGGTTCCACAAAGAACCATTCAGTCAAAGGTTCTTTAAAGAACCATCTCTTCCTTACCTTTTTATAATCTGAAGAACCTTCTTTCGCACAAAGAACCTTTTGTGAAATAGAAAGGTTCTTCAGATGTTTAAGGTTCTTTATGGAACCATTTAGACAAAAAAGAATCTTCTATGGCATCGTGAAGCACCTTTATTTTTAAGAGTGTAAAGAGGAGAGCAAGACATGTTAAGAGGACAGAAAAACGAGATGGTAGAGATTATAGGGAGAGAGATAGGAGAAGATGAAAGAGACAGGTGGAAGAGATATAAAAAGTGGCATTTAGAGATAAACATGTAGGAAGAGAAAGACAGATAAAGAAGAGAGAGAGAGACAGGTAGGCAGAGAAGACAAAATGTACAAGTATAAAATATAAGTATAAAAGTGAGAGAATTGGTATAAAGGAAAGAGAGACAGAGAGTCAGCAAGACAGGTGAAGAGAAAAAAAGGGCAGGAACAGAGAGAATGAAAGGTTAATGACAAATGTTAGATATGTAATGAGAAGATAAAGGTAAAGAAGTGAGAAAGAGGACTTTTTGAGCACAGAAAGATGGTAGAGAGAAATGGTAGGCAGAAAGATAGGTGAGGAAAGATAAAACGCATTAAAAATGAGGCATTTAGGAAAAGAGATAAAAAAAGAGACAAATGTAAGAAGAGAAAGTTAAAGAAGAGAGATAGACAAAAGAGAGAGGCATTTAGGGAGAAAGATAAAGGTAAAGAAGAACAGAAGACAAGAGAGACAGGTGGCAAGAATGAATTAACAAAGGAAGGAGAAACAGGTGAAGAGAAAAGAGTCAGTTAAAAAAAAAAAGAGATGTGACGTGGTACTCTTGTTGAGAGACAATACAAATGTTGAATACACTCTTAAAAATAAAAGTTTAAAAAGTTCTTCACAGCAATGCCATAGAAGAACCATTTTTGGTTCCACAAAGAACCATTCAGTCAATTCACTTTTTTATAATCTGAAGAACCTTTCACCAAAAAGAACCTTTTTGGAACCATTCAGACAAAAAAAGGTTCTTCTATGCCATTGTGAAGCACCTTAGAGTGTAAAGTCGTCATTTTTGTTTTCTTTGAGCACAAGAAGTATTCTTGTAGCTTCATAAAATTACAGTTAAACTATGGCTGCCACATGGACCTTTTTAATGATGTCCTTATTACATTTCTGGGCCTTGAATGTGGGAAGTACATTGCTGTCTATGCAGGATCAGAAAGCTCTCGGATTTCATCAAAAATATCTTAGTTTGCGTTTTGAAGATTAAGTCTTACAGGTTTGGAATGACATGGGGCTGAGTAATTAATGACAGAATTTTTGGAGCAACTAACCATTAAGATGACAGAAAATGGTTGAGATAGTAGGGTGAGAGACGTTTATGGATACAAAAGGAAAAAACGTAAAACTAAATTCAACTAAATTGAATGATGAGTAAAAAAGAAAGAACTGTGGGAGAATGAACTGGTACAAAAAAGGACAGATAGGTAGGGAGAAACAGGTAGGGAATTAAAGCTGAAAGGGTCCGCACACCCGGGCTCACTGCCACCCAGTGGCTTTAGGAAAACAGCGAACGGTGAGCAATATGCATTTAAAGTGGTAAATATAGGAGAAATATATCAAAGTCATTTATATGTGCCAAACTTCCTGCTGCCATCTGGTGGCGCTATGACTATAACTGAATATTGACATGTAGATGTCTTCAAGCCAGGACTTTGATTAAACATATGAAGTTTGATGCAGACTGAACATGGTATGTTTCAGTGTTTATGTTTAAAACATGACATATCCTGTTGCCAACAGGTGGCTATGATTATAACTGAATATTGACGTGTAGATGTTTTTAGGGCAGGACTTTTAGCACATATGTTAAGTTTGGTGCAGTTTGGACATTGCATATTTAATTTAGTGTAAAACATGACATGACACGCACCACCGGTGCTCGGGCCCTAATTAGAGAGACAGGTGAAGGAAAAAGAGAAGCTGACAGGAATAGAGAGAATGAGACTGGTAAAGAGGGATGAAAGACATGTAAAGAGGATACAAAGGGAGACAGGTAGCAAGAAAGAGACAAATGAGAGTGAGTCAGGGAAAAAGTAGAAAGAAATAGGAAAAGTAAGACATGTGGTATTGACAAAAAGAGCCCTAAAGGAGAAGTCTACTTCCAGAACAACAATTTACAAATAATTTACTCAACCCCTTGTCTTCCAAGATGTTCATGTTTCTGTCTTCAGTCGTAAAGAAATTATGGTTTCTGAGGAAAGCATTTCAGGATTTTTCTCCATATAATGGACTTCATTGGTGCCCCAATTTTGAACTTCCAAAATGCAGTTTAAATGCAGCTTCAAAACTTCAAAATCGTCCGACATCATTGTACCTTTTTGTTTGTAAACGGCGTTTGACTTACTTGCACTTCCTTAGTTACTGCGTGTTCACTTTGTAAACACTGGGTCTGTAGTTCCGCGTGACCATTCGATGTGATTCAATAGTACGTAGCGTTGTGGACGCGCATCCCAGAGCTAGTGCTACACCAGCTTTTGTGCTTTAAAAGTATACAAATTTTTATTTTCCGTTTCGCTAGATAAGACCCTTCTTCCTCGGCTGGGATCCTTCAGAGCCCTTTGAAGCTGCATTTAAACTACATTTTGGAAGTTCAAAATCGGGGCACCAATGAAGTCCATTATATGGAGAAAAATCCTGAAATGTTTTCCTCAAAAACCATAATTTCTTCAAGACTGAAGACAGAAAAACATGAACATCTTGGATGACAAGGGGGTGAGTAATTATTTGTAAATTGTTGTTCTGGAAGTGGAGCTCTCCATAAGTAACCTGTTAAAATCAGTGTCGGTGCCAAAAATTTGATAAAACCCCTGGCACATTACCGACCTTTCTGACCACAGCGGTTTGAGCGCAGCCCTGTCTGTGAGCACCCATATATTAAGAAAAATCCTTTCCTACAACTTCCTGATGATAATTAATGATCTGTTCAGCTGTGCGAGATGGCGACCAGCGAACGATGGCCTGCAGTAATAAAAGAGTGCCTACACAAACCTGTGAGTTTAATAAAAAATCCTTTATCTGCAATTTCAGAGTTCACAAATATGATTCTTAAGTTGGATAATAAACAGCATGATCATTAATCAATAAAGCAGGTAACAGCTGCTTTATTGATTTAGTACGCAATGTACTTTTACCACCAGCAAATAAACGGCAAATATTGATCAATATCACATTTGACAAACTACAAGTTTCAAAGCGTTGGCTGAACACCAACACTACCACATTTCTTTATTTATTTCCCCCCAATACGAATTATCCAACATGTTTGCAATAGCGTGCATTCAGTAAACTCAGCGCGAGATCATTTGGCTCACAGGCCTGATGTGTTTTATAAAGCGGGTTGTTGCTTTGTTTTGGCTCTCCGGTTACGCAGCGAACCCCCAGAAAGGCCAGCGAGCCAGCGGGGGATGAATTCTCAGCAGCTGTGGAGCAGATAAACGATTCATATGTATTTGATGGAGAGAGTCCAGATCTGATCCTAAACAGATCCATCCTGAAGATGCCTATCGAGAGGAAGTACGCCGTTTTGCTCTGATGAGACAGAGGGGTCAAGAGTTAACAAGCTCAAGTACATCCAGGTTGGGCTGTATAACTGCTGCACTCTCTGTCTGTGTGACTGACGGATCAATGGGCCGCCCTGTTTGACGAGGGGAGTCTCTTTAGACAACTGTGGAGGGAGGAAGTAAAGGGCCTAAGGATGAACTTTCGATTCATCATGAAAATTCATTTGAACTTTCAATTCATCATGTAATCCTGAAAGAAGTGTTTCAAGGTTTCCTAAAAATATTAAGCAGCACAAGTGGAACATGGAATACATGAAAAAACTACAGCCTTCTATTACCTCATGAGGATATGAACTTTAAAAAGGGAAATGCTGCCACCTGGTGGTTTGGAACAACACGTCTGTGAGTCAATTCTCATGCTGCACTTACACCTACCAGCCACACAGTGCGTGTCCCGTCCAGTCCATGTGCCGTCTGCTTCACATGTGCGTTCCTGGGACCCATAGAGACGGTATCCATCGTTACATGAGAATGTGACCGTTGCCCCTTCCAGGTACAAGGTTCCTTTCTTTTGACCATGGTTAGGTGGTGACAGCCAACCACAGGATTGCACTGAGATCACAAAATCACAGCCATTACAAAACCATAAAAGATATACAGATAAGAGTCAAATCATATGCAAGTCTCCAAAGCTTTATAACTGAGATATAGTCAGATATCACATTTTTAAAATGAACAGTGTGCCGCTGTTATTTAATCTGCACATGATGCTTGGCATTTGTCTTTATCCACATAACCAGATATAAATGCAAAACATTTGATAAGACTTATATGAGCATGTTGTAAAAATGCTAAAAGCACTAATAAAAGCTTCAGGTGATCTAAGAATATAATAAGTAAATATTAATATAGAATAATATAAATAAATGTATATTTTATATAAATAAATAAATATACTATATAAAAATAAATATTTAGCAAAATAACAATACTCAAAATTTAATAACAGTTAATAATATATTCAAAGTTTTAAAAAATATATATATAAAAAGTGATTCATCAGCTGTAGGCGGTTTATGTTGGGCCCTATGAAATGCATTTTATTTTTTCCCGTATTCAGCTTTATCAATTAATTTTTTGTTTTAATTCTGTTTTTCATTTTAATTTTTCTAAACTCTGTTTTAACGGTTACATTAAAAAATCTTAATCAAAAGCCATGTCTAATTAATAGAAATTATGAAACTTAATTTATTAAAAGTTTAACAAAAATGTCATTTTTAAGCCTTATAAAAGACTTCAAAGTAAGTTTTATTTTTACCAAATTCTATGATTTCCATTAATTTTCTGGATTCCATTTTAATAATGAAATTCAATTTGAATAATCAAAAGCATCTCTAATTGATTGATTTTATACATTTATTATTATTTATTTATTAATTTTTTCAGAAATACTGTGTTGTGCATTTACATTTTTTTGGTAAATAAATTTTGAAAAATATTTTCTTCTTGTAAATACTCCTTAAAAATAATATTTTAAATTCTTTTATTAGTATTAGTGCTATCATTACATTAAGTAATATATTTCTGTCACAATTTTTTCAAGTTAAACAAAACTTTTATTTTGATCCGTTGCTCTGAAGACCTTTAACTTTCTGTTTGTATATGGTGGTAGTTTTTCTCAAAAGAAACTGTAAAAAGCTCATGAAGTGACTCTCAGAGCAGTTCTTCAGCGGTGTTGGGTTTAACTAGTTACTAAGTAGTTAGTTACTGTAATCTAATTAGTTTACTGTAATTTAAACTTTTCCTTTGAAAAGGTAAAGTAAGGGATTACTCTTATTTTTTTCTGTCATTTAATTACAGTTACTTCTTATATTGTTGAACTTTTTACTGGGTATAGACTGTAGAACATTTATATACAATACAGTACAATACAGTACAATACAGTAAATACTTTGAGTTAATAAGAATATTGGTAACACTTTAGAGTCCAATTCTCACTGTTAACTAGTTGGTTATAAACATGAATATTACTGGTACATTGGCTGTTTATTATTACTTAAAAAGCACATATTAATGTCTTATTCTGCAAGACCTTATTCTAAATCCTTAATCTTACCAAATTCTTAAACTTAACTGTATACATTACTAAGTATTAATAAGCAGTAATTAGGAGTACATTAAGGCAAAAGTATAGTTAGTTCATAGTTAATAGTTAGTTAAGAGTGAGAACTGAACCCTAATCTAAACTATCACCAGAATAATTTATGTAGTTATCTATTACTTATTTAAAAGAACTGCTGCATGCTTATCCTTGTATCATTCATTAACTTTGATATAGGATTAATTAGTAGTAAATAA
This sequence comes from Cirrhinus mrigala, assembly GCA_036247105.1. NCBI lineage: Eukaryota > Metazoa > Chordata > Actinopteri > Cypriniformes > Cyprinidae > Cirrhinus > Cirrhinus mrigala. The sequence continues at coordinate 37,934,865 of CM070011.1, read as the reverse complement.
TTAAATACTTTTTGGAGAGAGTCATTTGTACAGTAATCTAATTACACTGTTGAATATGTAATTAGTACTAGTAATTAATTACTTTTTTGGAGTAACTTACCCAACACTGTTCTTCAGTATGTGTGTAGTAAACGAAACTGCGTGTCTGCACCATTCATTCACATAGAGACGCAGAACATGAAGGATTCATATTTAAATATTATTTTTGTGGCCTAATATTCACAGACACCAGTCCATATCACATTTTGATTTAAGTGTACTGACCTACGTTTGATCTATTAAACCCAAATTTGGCAAATGCCGTGACATTCCATATTATACAGTACATTCCATTTTTATGACTGGATTCCGCAACTCCCTCCGCATTTTCCGCATGGCAGAAATCATAGTTCCCTATATATGGTGCATATATGCATGAATACATAATTCATCTGATGAGAATATATATATCGGTTAAGCAAGCAACTTTGAACGTGGCTCATCCAAATCAATTTTAGGTCCAGAAATACATGGATTATGAAATGTATTTTTGGGAGATGGCGCCTAAATCATACATACAGAAGTCTGGGAATGAAAATACTGTAATTAACATTCCTGCAAAAAAAACTAAAAATACATATAGCTTTTTCACAATAGGTTCCCAGCAAAATGGTTACACTTACCAGGCGCCAGAGCTTTCCTGGTGGCCGTATGACTCCGGTAGGCCAGCAGTGTGGCATTGCCTTGTTCTAGACTGCGCATGCTTAGTGCGTCGTATTTACAGAATGAAGCCCCCTCTCCGGCACACAGGTTCAGCATTGGCTCCAGCAGCGGATCCTCTGGGTCTTCAGTCACGGAAAAGTTTGGGATGAAAGACGAATCGTGCTTTGGGGCATAGTAATATTCATTCAGGAGGTAGTGTGAGTCGTAAGTAAAGAGTGAAGTCTCATTCGTAATGGCCCCTGGTGAAGAATAACACATGGTACATGGTATGGTAAGTTTACAAGTGTTTCCGGTAACAATTTATTTTAAATGAGAAGTTCACTTCCAGAACACAAATGTACAAATTATTTGCTCACCCCTCTGTCATCCAAGATGTTCATGTCTTTCTTTCTTCACTCGATAAAAAATTGTTTTTTGAGGAAAACATTATAGGAATTATCTCCATTTAGTGGACTTCAATGGTGCCCCCAAGTTTGAACTTCCAAAATCCAGTTTAAATGCAGCTTCAAAAGGCTCTAAATGATCCCAGCCAAGAAGGAAGGGTCTTTTCTAGCGAAACGATTGGTCATTTTTTAAACAAATTGACAATTTATATAATTTTTAACCTCAAACTCTTGTCTTGTCTGTTCTCTGCGATGCACATGCCAACTCTGTGTAATTCGAGTCATGACAGTTAGGGTATGTCGAAAAACTCCCATCTCATTTTCTTCTCCAACTTCAAAATCATCCTACATAATTTTACCTTTTCTCTGTAAAGAGTGTTTGATCTTCTTTCCATGTTCACTTTGTAAACACTGGGTCGATACTTCTGCAGCAATGTAGGACAATTTTGAAATTGGAGAAGAAAATGAGATGGGAGTTTTTCGACATACTATAACTGTATTGACCCGGATTACACAGACTACGCATGCGCTTCCTTGAAAAGACAAAGGCGAGCATTTGAGAAGTTTAAAGAAGTTTAAAAGTATATAAACTGTCCATTTGTTTTGAAAATGACCAATTGTTTCACTAAATAAGACTTCTTCTTCGGCTGGGATCGTTTAGAGCCCTTTGAAGCTGCATTTGAACTGCATTTTGGAAGTTTAAACTTGGGTCACCATTATATGGAGATAATTCCTCAAAAAAACGAATTTTTTGTCAACTGAAGAAAGAAAGACATGAACATCTTGGATGACAAGAGGGTGAGTAAATTATCTGTAAATTTTTGTTCTGGAAGTAAACTTTTCCTTTAGGGTCCAATTCTCACTATTAACTAGTTGCTTATTAGCATGCATATTACTAGGCACATATTAAATGCATTATTCTGCATGACCATATTCATCCCTTACATCATACCTAAACTTAACAATTACCTTACTAACTATTAATAAGCAGCAAATTAGGAGTTTATTGAGGGAAAACTCTTAGTTAACAGTGAATACATGTTCCCTATTCTAAAGTGTTACCATGTTTCTTATAAATGATTTGTCATGTTTCTTTTCAAGCTCTTTTAAAGCATTATTAAATGATATCCTGCTCTCAAAAACAGATCGGTTATAATTGTTTCCGCTTGTACTGTACTTATTTGCAGCTGTTCTTGTGCAATAAAATCTACTTGATCCAGTTTCGGTAACCGCTATACAACTTCAATGATTCTTGGATGCCGGTGATCATTAGCTGATCCATTTAAGATCTGATTTTTTAATTTTTTGTAAATATTTTACTTATAGTCACAAAACGTATAGACAGTCATTGGGATATTTTCATTGCAAACATATAAAAAATATCCAACAACAATAAAAACAATAAAAAATCTGTGATTCCACACAAACCACATGGAATAGTCATAGAATAAATATGAAATGGCTTTTAGCAAAATGTAGCTGAATTAGCAAACTGTAGGTTTACAACAGATGGAGCCTTTCGTAAATACAGTAAATAAAATCAGATGGCATTCATAAATAATGCAAATTATATCAGACAAGCAGTTTAAATTGTAATCTCGGTTACAAACAATTTCATCATGCACTGACTGCACTGGCAGTAAAGTAATGTAAAAGTAAAGCAGTTACTCACAGCCAGCACAATAGGTGAATATGTCCTGTGCACTGCTATTGGGGGAGATGATCACGCCACTACTAGAGGTAAAGTCATCTTCAGGGTCGTCATTCATTGTACCGAGCAGCCCCTGTGTGTGGTTCTGTAAGTTATGCGGCAGTAGGACCGTAAGGGTCATGACCCCTTGACCTGCCCTGACCTCTACCCCTGTACCCGACGGAAACATCACCGTCACATTAGTGGGGTTAGGGGAAAAAACGAAAACACCTGGAAAGACACAGACAACAGAGATTATAAAACAGACCAGGAAGAAACACGTGCCTAGCAAAAGATGAGTTTGAGAGGATAAATAAACTGGTCTTACCCTTAAGGTCGATCCATTTTTGCTCGGAGAAGGAAAGCACCTGTTGGTTCATTAAGACCTGGAGCTCATCTACTTGGTCTCCGAGACGCACCTCGATAATATCGGAGTCTTTCTCCCTCATGGCCACTGAACTGAGTCGTGTTGCCATAGCAATAGTTCCTGAAGGAACAATCTTCTTAGCAAAGGTCTGATTTAATCCATCCTTAACATGGAAGGTTACAGAACTCACCATTCTCAAATTTCATTGGTTCAGTCCTGCCCTGCACAGACAGCTCATAGTGTGGAGAGTGAACCAGACTGTACTCTCCTTTCCCATTGAAGGTGAAAGTCACACCATCGAATGTCATAAAGTGAGGGTCACCAAGCACAGCAGCTAATGAAAAGATAGAAAAAAGATTTATTTTAAAATAAAAACAAATAAAATGAAACAGCATTAAATAAGACCACAAAATACAAAAAAGGAAATTACAGATATTTTCTTTACCTGTTCTAGGAGGACGATATGTTCTGCAGTCACTGGACGGGCGGTGAGTGAAGTAGTATTCGCAGTTGTTTGACCACAGGCAGCAGTAGTAGAAGCTGACGACATCATACTTCCAGTGAGAGAATCCTGGAACTCGGGGTGGTTTTTTGTATGGCGGAGCCCCCCAGTCGTGCCCTCGATCTGGGGTGCTGCCACCAATAGAGTCTCCCGTGAGCACCTGAGCTCCAGTGCTGTCATAGCAACACTGCTGACCGGCACCATACTCAGGACTGCAAGAAAACAAAATACATCAACAGGCTAAATATAACATACAGAATTAAATGTATTTACATGAATAAGAAAGAGTTATAAAATAAGTTATATTTTGGAAGTTGTCTACAGTCTGTTCAAGTGCTCACTGATGCTACAAAAGGAAAAACGGGTTGTAAAGCAAGGGTTGTAAACTTTTGAACAGAATGAGGATGTGTACATTTTCCTTATTTTGCCTAAATATCATATTTTTTTACTATTAGTACTGCCCTTCAGAAGCTACCAAAGATACTTACATGTTTCCCAGAAGACAAAATAAGTTAAATTTACCCTGATCTTCAAATTCAAAAAGTTTTCACCCCTGGCTCTTAATGCATCATTTTTCCTTCTGGAGCATCAGTGAGCATTTGAACCTTCTGTAATAGTTGCATATGAGTCCCTCAGTGTGAAAAGATGGATCTCAAAATCATAAAGTCATTGTAGGAAAGGGTTCAAACACACAAAAATGCTGAAAAAACAGAATTTGTGGGACCTGAAGATTTAACTGTTCAGAACAAACACTCATGAACAACTATCACTAAGTGGATCAGGTAACAACACACTATTAAAAATCAAGTGTATGTAAACTATGTAATTTTTATAAATTCAACTATTATTTTCTCTTGTGGACAATATGTGAACGCCTTTTATGCTGAATATTTTATTCAGGACAGCACTAAATAAAAAGATAAGATGCATTTTGTATGAGCCCTCTTATTTTGGTAAAATAATTAACATTTTGAAGATTCTGCAAGGTGTATGTAAACTTTTGACTTTAACTGTATTTTCCTGTATATAACCAGTATTGGGCATGTTACTTTACAAAACATGTTATATGTTTTTTTTTTTTTTTTAATTTCAAAAATGTCAAATAACTTGGATGCCCCCAACATTAAATATGGTAAATGAATAAAACATTGTTCACTAATCTACACTATTTTAATGTTGCTGTGGGACAATGTGAGAGACACCTTCCAGGGGCTAAATGTCATGTTACTGGGGTCGCTTCAACCCACGGACCTGAAAAAAACATCATAATAACAAGAAAACAATGTGCTTTTGTAAAATAAATAAAACAAACAGGGTGCGCTGTCTGCACAATGCATGCCTCTCAGACATTAGAAATATATGTATAGAAAGCTTGAAATGTCTACTTTTAAATGAAGTAAGTCATTTTGAAAACAAATATTCTCTGATGAAGTAATCCGTATGATACCAAAGCGAGCTCCAGTTTTTACCGTCTAAACTCATCTCTAATGTAATCACGCCTACAAGCAGCTCCGCATTTCAAATTTCAAACATACATGTGAGACGCGCAGACATGAAGGTAACATCACCGAGTTTATTTAGACTACTTTTCGTTTCTGGAAGAAGACGCGCTGAGAGGAATACGCCAGAATTTACCTCAGAAGAAGAACGCAACGCAAAAATTATAGTAACGCCACGTTTTATTGTCAGTAACGGTAACGGCGTTGTAATTACTTGTTACTAAAAAAAAGTAATGCCGTTAGTAACGCTGTTTATTTATAACGCCGTTATTCCTATTACTGTGTATAACTAAGCTGCTTTGACACAATCTATATTGTATAAACCGCTATAGAAATAAAGATGACTTGACTTGACATTCTGATAAGTGGCATATTACCTGCCCTGTATGGCTCTGACGCAGTGAACTGCACCCGGATGATAAACACAGAAACTACCTGCCTCGATATCACAGCCATAATCCGTCTGAAAAATAAAGACAAAACTCATCAAAACTACAATATAGACACTTAAATATATATATTGCTTTATTACAATATAATTAAAGCTCTGTGATTACAAATGCCTGAATCTGTAATTGGTGGAATTCTCATATAATTATGATGTTGCTAGTGTTGCAAACTGTGGTGTCCAAAATAATGTCAGATTGATTTACTGCTGTACACCTACATGAAATCTTCCTGTGTCAGCACGGGCCTGGGCCAATGTGCAGGGGCAATCTATGATCTCAGTCTGGAAGCTGGGCATTGCCTTCTCTTCTTTATCCCAATTGATACACTTCTCCAGGGCCCAGCCTGCGGAGTCCTTCCTGAACGCCTCCTCTAGATGCCAGGCGATCGCATGCACTCCACTCCACAGGGCGTTAACATTCCTGCAGAAAAAAAGTATTTCTTTATTTAAATAGTCAGATACTGGAACCATAATGTTTTACACCATTTCATTTTAAAAACTATAAAGCATTAACTAATAAATGTTCTTACTGGGCTCCATCTGGTTTAGTGCTGGGGATGATCCGCATGCTCCCTACGTCCCAAAGGGAGTATGGTTTTTCTGCGATCTGTGGGGTGAAAGTGAAAGTTCCAGTGTTGGGTACATCTCTTGTCACGGTGTACAGATACTTCCACTCCGCCTCCCAGTTAGCAGAATATGCCTCTCCTGTTGGTTTACCATAATAATATATTATCTACTGTATGCATTTTCAATAGACAGTTAGAATGATAAACAGACTGATAGACAGACAGATATCTACAAAGAGATAGACAGAAAGGCAGGTAAACAGAAACGCCAACAGACAAAACAGAATGACCATCACAGAGAAAGACAGAAAGACCAACAGACAGAAAGGCAGAACACCTGATAGACAGAAAGACAGAATGAACGACCCACAAACAGAACAGCACACGACCGAGCGACAGATAGAGCGAACAGCCAACGAAAGAATAACAGAAAAACAAACAAAAAAACAAACAGGCAACAGACAGAATGAACGACTGACAGGAATATCAACCTGAAAGACTTAAAGAACAACAGACAGAAAATACAACTGACAGAAAGATTAATAGAATGAACGACAATCAGACAGAATGACCAACTGACAGAATAACAGAATAAACAAACATTAGACATAACGAACGACCGACAGACAGAATAATAGAATGCACAAACATCAGCAAGATTGACTGACACACCGAATGACAAAACAAAGAACGACAGACTCTCAGACAGAGAGAATAACAGAACGGGTGACTAACAGACAGAATGACCGACAGATAGAATGACAGAACGAACATAAGAACGACCGACAGACAGAATAACAAAACGGGCGACCATCAGACAGAACGACTGACAGACAGAATAACTGAACAAGCTACCAGCAGACAGAACAACTGACAGACAGAATAATAGAATGAATGAACATCAGAAAGAATGACCGACAGACAGAATAACAGAATGACTGACAGACAAAATGACAAAAAACACTGACAGACCGAATGACAAAACAAACAACCAACAAAAAGGATGACAGACAGAAATAAGAACCGACAGACAGAATGACAAAACAAACGACTGACAGAAAGAGCGACAGATAACGACAAAAAACAACTGACAGAAAGAACAGAAATACAGAACGACAAAAACAACCAACAGAAAGAACAACAGACAAAACAACAACACAAACAACCGACAGAAATAATGACAGACAGACAGAATAACACAACGAACAACCATCAGAAAGAATGACCAACAGAGTAATAGATGAACAACCGACAGACAGACAAAAAGTCAGACAGACAGAATGACAATCAACCAGACAGAAATAACGACTGACAGACAGAACGACAAAACAATCAGCCAACAAAAGGACAGACAAAAATAACAACCAACAGACAGAAAGACACAACAGCTGACAGAGAGAGACCCAAAACAATAGAAGTAATGACAGACAGAATTACAGAATAACAGACAGAACGAGACTGAAAGACAGACGGATGGACAAACAACCATCAGAAAGAATGACCAACAGACAGAATAATAGAACGAACAAACAACAGAAAGAACAACAGACAGAAATAAGGACCGACAGACAGAATGACAAAATGACAAAACAAAAGACTGACAGAAAGAATGACAGACAAAAATAACAACCAACAGACAGAAAGACAGCTGACAGACAGAGACCCAGAACAATAGGCTGACAGAAACAAGGACCAACAGACAGAATTACAGAATGACAGACAGAACGACCGAAAGACAGACAGACGGACAAACAACCATCAGAAAGAACGACCAACAGACAGAATAATAGCACGAACAACCAACAGAAAGATAGAACGACAGAAAGAACGACAAAACAACCAACAGACAGAATGACAAAACAAACCAATGACAGAAAGAACGACAGACAGAAATAGCGACCGATGGACAGAAAGACAAAACTAACAACTGACAGAAAGAAAGACAGACAGATATAACGACCAACAGACAGAACAACAAAACAGTTAACAGACAGAAAAACAGAACAATAGGATGACAGAGAGAAAGACTGACATGACAGATAGAACGGCCGAAAGACAGATAGAGAGATAAATGGATGGATGAATGGATTACATGCTCACCAGTCTCATTGTAACCCCACAGTTCCACATTGACTAGCTCTGCTTTTATTAGAGATGGGATCCATATCATCTTTAAATCTCCGCTGACGTTAGGAGTGCCATAGTACTGCCACTGTGTGGCATTGACCATAACGATCGTGTAAAAAGGACTCAGCTTACTGTGGTGGACTAATCAATCAGACAGAGCTTCAATCAATCAATCAATCAAAAATAAATACTTTCACATTAAAACAAACATATTACAGTAAACGTGTGTTAATATCATATGCCTCAGTAGGTCTGACTACAATATCTAATCAGGCCATTAGGCAATAACCATACAAAAATACCTAATATTAGCTAAGAACAAGACTGAAAGAATGTTCTAGAAAGGAATGTCTTCCAGGTTATTTGGAATAACTTGACTGATGAATAAGAAATGTGCAAATAAGGTACTCTTTCATTGAATTTCCTACAAAACCTCAGTGTGCATTACGATTTCTATAGCTCACCTGAGAGCCACCGCCCTGATCTGTCATAGTTGATTCCATCTGTGGACACCTCAAAAGGGATCCAGCCCGACTCATAGAGCAGAGGAGAGATACAATGACCTACTCCGCTCTCATCCACATAACCCTCTGTCAAAATCTCTGAGTTAAACCTGTGAAACACACTCTGTTCAGCACCGCAGCATATTTACAGCATAAATCATATCTAATACATTATCAATTCAGCATGCACTTTTATTCAGAGCGACTAAGAAATACAAAAAACAATTCACCCTAAAGTGGAAGTAACATGAGGACATTTCCATCTTATCTCATTCAGCCTTCACCAAAGCCACTTGATGTATCAAATAAACCTTTTAAACTCAGACTTTATCCTTGAGGATTTGAGAGGAACAAAATCAACAGCGAACCCTTGAGGTAAAAGTCCCTTAATGCCAGAATATATATAATTTATGAACACTGTACGTTAGTATTCTATTCTTGCAAAGTACGTATATTAAACAGTAATAATTCATTCAAAATGTTTGTTTCACCAAAAAAAAAAAAAAAAGAAAAAGAAAGAAAGGCATACAGGTTTAGAATCACATTGGAAATGTTCTTTTTTCCATGAGCAAATACTTAAACACATTGTGCTGTGACATCATAAACATTTCCAGGGTTTATGTACAGTTGATTTGCGCGCTTTACAGAACAGATTTTTGGCACTCTTACCTGCAAGTGAGGTTAATGTTTTGCTCAAATGTAGTGTTGAGGATTTTAAAGTCTCTGCCTCCCAGCAAAGATCCAGAGTATGGTTCAATGTCAAGACAAAACTGTTTATAATCAGCACAGCAGTCCTTCAGAGATTCACATGTTGCATGACAGGAGCATGTGTTCAACTGCTCACCACAGCTCTTGGCACATGACTGCGCTATGAAAGGAAGTCAAGACATATTGCTGCTATTGCATTCTCTAGAAGACAGAATAACAAAAACAACACTTGGTTATAACTCTAGTACATGCATGAAGAACTTACCTGCAGTCCTGGATAACAGCTGAAGGAGCAGCACTATGAACATACAGAGATGGATTTTGTCCTTATATTTGTACAACATGGTTTGTGGCTATAATAAACCGCTATGTTTTAATATCAGTTTAAGGCGTCGTATGCAAACACAGTATGAAACGCATGTAGTTTTAAGTCATGACACTGTGACAAAGGTCTTTCTCTCTCTATCTCTCTCTCTCTCTCTCTCTCTCTCTCTCTAAACGTACCTTGTAACTGTTCAACAGTCAGCTTGCTGGCAAGAGGCAATAAATAAAACTCCTGGCACAAGAATGTGCATATGATTTATTTCTTCTAATGCTGTTATCTGTGCAAAGCATTATCACTGGGATTCATTATCCTATCATTATCATTAGGATTGTAAAGTTTTGAACTCGTTCTCCTGGAACTTTTAGACTTGGGACACACACCAGTTGGTGTGCGAAATGTGACGATAACGGGAATGCCCCAAAATAACGCTTCAAAATCAAAGTCCTTAATAAAAAACAAATAAATGAATAAACTTTTAAAGATTAGTGAATATATTGCTTTAGAACTGAAGCATCTTTAAAGATTTAATTAACTTAATATACACAAGAGCATGTTAGATAAATATTATATAACGCATGCATATATGTATATTAAGTAAATAAATGTGCGTTCAAATTTTAGTGTACCTTTACAAAGGTGTATTTGTCAATATTAAACATATATTAAACATGGCAAATAAATAGGTGGTTTCAAGCTTTTGAAGATTAAACTTTGAAAGATTAGTGTTATACTTCGTTATATAAAAAATAAATTGCTATAAAATGAAGAAATTGTTACCAAGATTGCAGCGCGCTCTTGTACACAGTGAGCTATCGATATAAAATAGAGAATGGGAACGTGACGTCAGCAACGCACGGCATTCTGGGACATTCAGACACGGACGCTACAGTCCAGGCTGAGTAATAGTGGAGGTAGATGTTAAAATTTATATTGTACATTTAAAAACACATTAGAAATGGAGAACGCTTGCTGTGAAATGAACTGCCATATCTGCTGTCATGACCGGAGTGGAGAACGGATCTAAAATGAAGCGCAATTTTATGCTTTTCAGCTTAAAACAACACAATGGCGAAAGCAGCTAAATGAAAATAAACAACTTTAAAATCTGGCTTTTTCGTTTGTATTTATTATTTACAATTACAGTTTTATAATTTCCGATCCACTTGAATTTGTAAGTGCTCACGCTATGAATAACACGTTTGGAAATGTAATTTAATTTGTGATATGGCTCGTTGCGATCACTGTCCTTGTTCATAAAGCAACTCATGTGATTAAACGTTATTGTTTCTTTGTAAGAAATCGTGTATTTGTTCAATTTAAGCCTAGTAAAATTTATTGAACTTTATCCCTCAATGAAATTAGGGCCAAATGACAAATGAGTAAATACATCAGCATTTCTTAATTCCATTCCTCACGTACCGTCGCTCTGCATTGCATGGTTCTCTTATTTAACCTGATTCAGATAACCTCCTGACATGATTCACAGCGCCTGATAAGTGATGCCTTCTGATATATAGTGTTTTCCCGCCGCGTCATTAATTAGCCATAATGGCGGCACTGAACATAAACAATGCCACTGAGCTGAACGAAACTCGCATATTTTGCTGAAAATGGTCAATTATTGTCATGTACGATCGGTCAGACCAGAAAAAAACAGACCCAGCTAACACAGTTACGTCGTAACAACGTTACTGGACCAGACCTCATTCGCTGCAGCGACGTACCAAATAACGTTCCAGGGACATAACTTCTTGATTCCCATATTCGTCGTGGCGACGTTATTATGTACGTCGCTGGAGCGTGGTCAGTACGTCTCAATGACCAAACTGGCACGTTGTGAGGACGTGACTATAAAGGACCATACTGGTCGCAGCGACGTACCAAATAACGTACGAGAAACTTAACTTTGTGATTCCCATATTAGTCGTGCGGACCATATAGTGTTACAGTGTTACGTTGCTGGTACGTGACAAGTACGTCCTAACGACCAAACTACCACGTTCCCTATATTTTTCATTTTTACCTCTCACCTTTAGGATGTGCTCGTACCACCTTGAAATCTGTATAAATGCCAAACTCAAACATTTTCTGCTGTAAAAACTAAAACACTTAATTCTAATGTTTTTTTTTTAATTGTTATAGGAGATTTTAGTGAATATATACAATACATACATGCAAACCATTACAAAAACATTAAATTCTAAACATTAAATGAGCAAAAACAGTGCATTCATTTATTAATCAGCATTTATTCAGTGTTATTTCTACCACATCATGAGCACAGATAATTGAACACATCAATACATAAATCACATAATACAATCAATGAATAATACAACCAGTGATTTAAATGTTTTAATTTTACTGAAAAGGTTCTCATTACTGATCATGGGTATAGTTAACAATTTTATCTGTGAAAATGATCAATAATTATCAGTACTCTTATTGACAACTCTCTATAATTTGGTACAAAAAATACAGATAAAAAGATAGGAAACAATTCAGTAGTGACTTCTTTATTACTTTAAGTTCATTTGTTTCCTGAGTGTCCTGTGTATGAAACACCTGATACAAATATCTGGTGGTGATGTGCTTCAATACTGCTTCACTATCAAAAGCAAAACCTAAACAATATTGTAATTACCAAAGGACTATAATTCTTGAGCTTCTTAGAAGATAATAGAAATAAAGAAAACAACATTCGTAAAGATATGTGAATAGAACAATGTAGAGATTACATCTCCCATGTATTTGGCCCACCCCAAAAACACACAGAAAATGAGCATGTTGACTTTTTAAGGAGAATCTGAGACCTCTGTCCCCAGCTGTGGAGAATACTCTTTGCTGAGATGCCAGAGTTAGGTTCTGGACAGCTGTGAAAAGAAGAGTGTCTTTCTTACCACAGCAGCAGAAGGCAGACTCTATTAAGGGAAGGATAGGAGGGTGACACTTCACTCTTGATCTTTTCATGGAGGGCTGATGCAGTCTTTTGCTGAAGGAAGAGGCTCATGCTCATGACTTGGTCTTATTCAGCAAGGACTTCCACTAGTGCAGATTTAGAGAAAACAGATTCCTTGCAAACTGTAAACTTTTAATAAAATTCACCATATTATTGTAGTCAGGTTTATTGTTTTTATTATAAAACATGGCAAAGGTATGAGAAAATTATGTCAAACATGTTCTTCCTCCTCTTCGCGATCCTGAGCCTGTACTGTCAATATTGTTCTCTAGCAGCTGAAAGGGAGGATCACCCTGTTAATGCTGCTAATGTATGTACACAATCAGTCAAAAATCTGCAGTCTCTGCGTTTTAATGTTTTTCGATAGTCTATTCTGCTCACCAAAGCTATTATTTATTTAATCAAACTTATAGCACAAAACAGTAATATTGTGAAATATTATTTTTAATTTAAAATGTTTTCTATTGTTTTTCAAATACACCTGAATGTATTTCATTCCTGTGAGGCAAAGCTAAATTTTTCATCAGCCTTTACTCCAGTCTTCAGTGTCACATGATCATTTTCATATGATGATCAGGGGCCGGTTGCACCAGCTAGACGTAAAAAAGCTGGGTGTAAGCCCTACGCTGGGCTTTGCAACGTCCAACTTTACGATAAATATTTACACCTGTTGCACCAGCTAAAACTACGACCAGGTGCAACTAAGCCCGGCGTAGATGATGCGCGTCCATGCAAACACATTCTCCCGCAGTGATAGCTGAGACGACACCCACGCTGCAATGGCTACAACTACAAATATAAAACTGAATTGCTCAAGACATCATAACAAATTAAGTCACCGCGAAATAATTTAATTAATGAAATATTTCCTAATGTCTGCGTTTTTGTATCTGAGGTCTCCCTGCACATTCCCATGACATATTTCTTCAGACTAACACTAAAAATAAAGGCGACAGGTTAAGTAAAATATAATGAATGTAATACAATGCTTCTCTCTAGAGTTATTTTTTTTCTTGCTATCGAGTTTATGTACAATGAATGTCTTTCCTGAAGTATTGACATTTCTGTGGCTGGAAAACCACATTTATTAATTGTAGAGTTTGTGATAGAATTGACCGAATTTGAAAGCTGATACTTTATTTCTGATTAAAAAGTAAGCACAAAACTTACTGCGATTATTGGACGGCAAATGATGAGACGAATTAAAGACGTTAAATATTTCCAAGCATTTATACTGTCCCAGCAAGATGTTATTATAAAACAGTTATATACTGTTATCAGCATGGTAAAGTTGATTCATCTCTCGTTGTCTCTGAGAGAATTTGTGCCGTTAATACAGTGTTAGCCGTAGTTTCTTTTTTATTTTTACTTTTAAAATTCTTGCGCAAAGTTTGCGTGTTGCTTGCATGTGTTGCTTGACCCCTCCCCGTAATAACTGTTTATAGGCCACATTATCCTGCCCGAAAAGACCATAAACGTTACAGTTGGCGTCTGCAATTAGTAATTAAAAACGAATGATGTCTGAGCAAATCGTGACTTTTCACTTTACGCCTACCTTTGACTAGGTCTAAGATTTAGTTTCAGACGTAGCACTACGCCGAGATGGTGCAACGGGTATAAATTCTACGCACGACTTAAAGCGCATTTTACGTCCAGCCTAGTCTTACAACCGGGCATACGCCCAGCTGGTGCAACCGGCCCCTGATGCTCAAGAAAGATTTCTGATCATCAATGTTGAAAACAGTTGTGCTACTTAATATTTCTATGTAAATTGTGTGTGCTTTTTTAGGATTATTTTATGAATACAAAAATAAAAACAAAACAAAATAAAAAAGGTTATCATTTTTTAAAATCTTTTGTAACATTATAAATGTATCACTTTTGATCAACTAAACGCATCCTTGCTGTGAATGTCTTCCCAAAGAAAAAAAAATATTAGTGACTCCATCCTTTTGAACTGTAGTGTACACAAAAAATGTAGGCAGCACAACTGTTTTCAACACTGATAATAATCAGAAATGTTTCCTGAGCAGCAAATCAGCATATTACAATGATTTTGAACACTTACAACTGGAGTAATAATGCTGAAAATTTAGCTTTGATCGCAGAAATGATTTACATTTTAAAATCAATTTCAAAGTTTGACCAACAGTATTACTACACTTAAATGAAAACACATCTTGTAATAAACAATGCACACATTCTCAAAGAACTTACATTCTGATGATTACTTCCTTCCCTCATAGCTGCCTTCTTCAGTCATTCCCAGACTTCCTAATTTTTCACCTTTGAATCTACACAAAAAAAATAACAGACAATTTGGATAAGTCACCCCTTGCACTCCTTGTGCATTGTTTTACTTACTTGTTTTTGACATATCTGACCAAACTACAAACTTCTAAGTAATGTCTGTGAGAAAAGGATATTAACTTGTCAAGCTTGTACAGTAACACATACCAGTATCGGTATCGGTGCACTCCTAATTTTTGGAAGTAGACTTCTCCTTAAAGTGATATCTATCTAGCTATGAGTAAATTGTGAAATCCAGCCCTGTGGATTACCTGCCTCTCCTCCTGAGCATTTTGTCATGTGGGTCCAGGAAGGCTGCTTGTATGTCTGGATTTCGATGCTTAACTCTTTCAACCATGAGAAATTTCCAGTTTAAAAATTTTAAAGTTCCAGTGTGTCTTCACATCCAGGGCAACAGAATGGTCAGGCAGGCCTGAAATATAAATAATATAAATAATAATATAAATATAAATATAAGCCACTAAAATCTACTTAAATCTATAGTTGTGGCTGAGTGACACTGAAACAATGAGGTTTAGTTTTTCACTTAGTTTTTCAGTAGGATTCGCTGATTCCTATGAAACACAGTTTTCATGATGGATTATCTCTTGATCCTGGATCCTTGCTGCCATTCACTTGGAGATGGTTTGGATGATATGCAGTTATGTCTAAAGAGGAAAGAATCAACATTACAAAAACACCAATAGCAGCACTGTTGGTCCTGTAGCTTATATCAGTTTTTCAGTACTAAACAAGTCAGGAGCCAAATCAGTACCTGTTCTCAATAATCATCCCAACTCATAATCATAGCTGTCTGCTCGGTGCTGCCCAGACTATCTCTCCACCTGCTGACAAAAAGTATGTTAGTTTTACAACAATGAATAAAACATTTAGTCTACTAGATAGTAACAAATGAGCATCTTTTCTTATAAGCAACTCACTGAATCATTGCCTGGTTCATTGGCAGTCAGGACCTAATGAAAGTTAAACATTTGTTTATAAAAGATTTGTTAAAACGAACGTATCAGATTATTTGTGAATGAAAGGTAACATGACTAGCATAAAAAGCAAGCATGTAAAAAAACATCTTTAACACCAATAGTGAGCAAATGACACAGTTTACAGGTCTGTTGCTTGAGGGGAAAATGCGGAAATTATTATTGCCACATACACTGAAAGTGATTTCGGTAGCCTCGGTCTAATTAGACGTTTATACAGTAACGTTAGTTTATATTCAAGCTTACAATATGGGTAGCATGAGCATCATAAAACGAGAGCGGCAGGCGGTCAAACAAACTATGACGGTTGATGTTTATATAATTTGACACTGAATACTGTGTAGTTTATTGCGTTACATTTCAAACTAAACTAAAAAGAAGGAATACAATTTTATCTCATCATTTCAACAGTTAACGTTACCTCAGACCGCGACATAAGCTGACCAAACAGGGCATTTATGTACGAAATTAATATAGAAAACCTACAAAAATACAAAACATTACTCATCTTACATGATATCTAACGTTATATTAGCAAAAACGATGAATAAAAAATAGATTTATAGCGCTTACCTTTGAAAGTTGGAAGTTGACCGTTAAAATGACGGGCACGCGCATTTACGCAGTAGTCAGACAGTGACGTGCGCTGGTTTAAATGTTTATTTGTCCCATGCCCTCTTTTAATAAATCTGTCAAATATAAATTATTGCCATTTGCTAAGCAAACTATTTGGTTTTTGTTTTGTCTTTAATGTGATGACAAATATATATCTACATTTTAAATGACGGCATAATTATTATATTTATATAACATTTCATGCCATCATGCAAAATGTTTGATTAATTCAGTATATTCCCCATATTATCGGCTATCCAAATCGTATACATCTTGAAAAGATAGGCCAAATGCATGTAGTGCAATAATATGAAAAGTTATCTAGAGATCAGCTGACCATGTGAGTTACTATATGAACTAACAGAGAACTGTCAGATTAGCATCAAGACTAAGTCACGTGGTAATGGGCTTATGAATTTATTAAGCCAAAAACCAGATGAAGAACCAAGATGCCCTCTCAGCACATACCTTAGGAAACCAGCAAAGAGCTTCCAGTCTAGAGTTTGAGCAATATGACTGGCTGAAGTCTTTTGTGGATAATGAAGCAGTTTTCTGTTTTAATGCAGACATTTAGCAGCCATGGGCTGGTCATCGCATAGATGCATGCACACATAGATGCATTTTCCCTCCACAACAACCTCTGTTACTCCTGGTGAGAAATTTCAAATAGTTGTGATAACTGGTGAATATATCCACAATGCCCTTAACTGAAATTCTGAAACATTGGTTCTATAAAAGTGTATATGCAATAATCTTAACATAATTCTGTAGTAAAATCTTAAAATCAACTGGCCAAGACCTGTTTTGCTAATATTTCATCAATAGTAAAGGCTCAGTTAATGATCTCAGTACCATCCCGGCAATCATGCTGATATTCAGGAAAAAAAAATACGCCACTTAAAGGACTGAACTTAGAGCCAATAAGAGGCTGATGAGATTTAAAGTGTGTCCTTCCTATTTTTCAGATCATTCCTACGTCCCTGTTTCTGCTCTCTGCTTGTCCTCAAACAGGGATGGTTCTGGGAACTGTACAGAGTACAGACAAGTGATTCAAACCATGCTGCGCTGAACCAATAAACCTATCGGTAAGCCCCGTCCCCCTTAGTTACTGTTGCTGCCTCAGACGGAGTTGCTAACTGCCAGTGTGAAAACCTTGTCCCACTATGCTTTTCATAAATTTTGGACACAGAAGGACCACCTCTCGTCAAGGATCATTCAAGTGGGACTTAAAATATGCCATGGAGGGATATATAAAAGTTTTAAAATATATAGTGGGTAAAAAGATTAATTTGGGAGCAATGGTTTACAGATCACAATCCAAGCAAGAGAAGTGTTACAGTCATCACAATCGCAGATAACAGCATCCAGGATCAACACTGTTCATGTACTGCAGGGGAAGATTTACTTAATTTCATTTAATATGGAGAGGCACTGAAATGTAGACCTTCGATTATGTATTTTTGACGCACATTGTACATGACTTGGTACATTTGTCATCATTGCAAGTTTTCTCATGCTAACCAGTCAGTACTTCTAAAGCATGAGTTACCAGCACAAGATGACCAGACCACACTACTGCATAAAAATACAATGTGTGTGTGTGTACTTCCAAGACCAGATGTGTGTTGTTGAAGACTCATCTTGCCAGATTTCCCTTCTAAAGAAACAGAACAGGCTTTATTACACTCACTTGTGACATTTGTGAATTTAGTGACATCTGTGAAAAGACACTACATAGACAATGTACTAAGCATGTGAAACTTAGCTTGATGATCTAATTCATTTCCTCTTTAGAATCTCTTCTTTCCCTTCAATTCTGTACAGGTAACCATGTGGCATCATATGATACTACACCACAATCAGAGGCATGATCTTCCACATCCAGCCACCATCACTGGAGGAGCTGAAGCACATCAGTTTATATCACTACTCAACACAATGTTTCAGCTTTGTCTGCAAAGATGATATGTAATGGACAGAATCTTCACATTAGATTTCTACAAGTTGGATAAAAAAAAACATTTCATTTGAATGAACTAGGAAGTGAGTTAAGCAAACATACACTGTAAATATGGTGTGGGGGAAAAAGCTGTGGAGCTAGTTACTAAACAACAGTTGACAGTTGAAAGAATTTATGCATGTATGCATTATTTACTTCTACACTGTGAACGTTTTAAGGATAAAAAAACCTGCAAAATCAACTACTGAACGTGAGCAAATGCACCTTTTTTCATTCTGTTTTCTACACACATCTCATTTCATCAAAGCATGTCAAAGCACACTTATTTTCTTTGGTAAATTGGCAGCACTAACTTCTGATTATATGTTATTAGTGGCAAAATTGTTCAGTGTTGTGTTAATAAAATAACTGACAGAAATCATAATAGTTAATAAATAATAAATATTTATTGTTACAATTAAGTTTCATAGTTTTAGATTAAAAGTGCAAGTCTGGCACAATGGTAAAACAAAGTCTCTGAATAAAAGGCATTTAAAAATGAGCAAGAACAAAATTTTTACCAAATATTGGTACAATGTAACATTTACACACAGTGAACAGAATCAGTTCATCTATATGTTGAAAACAACTGCAGCAATAAGATTCTTGTAAATAAAGCTGAAAAAGACAAGTGCAATACGTACTCTATATACCGAGGATTTTCGTCCGACCGCTGATCTGATGGGCGCCTTACTGTAACGAAGCCGTAATGTAACCGTAAGTCGCGTTAATTATTAATAAGTAGAAAAAAAAATACAGTTTCGACTTTAAATAAAGAACCATTTAATTGCTTGTGAAGTGTTTGTTGTAAAAATGCAAAGGTAGACTTCAAAAATAAAAACGCTGACTGGCTAGGTAATGTTAGGCTACTAGATGATTTCTTATTCAGACGGTTGTTTGTGTGGGAATTCAAAAGACGCGGCGCAGTGGCCTCGCTTCTATGACGTCACGAACGTTCTAATTTTCTGCTCCATGAAAAGAACTGTAAAGTGTAAGCAAAATCGTGTATTTGTGTCTGATTATCAACGACAGACCGTCTGAGGTAAGTAAAACTTTATCTTCCTCCTAGGCGTGGGCAGTAAGAAAAAGTTCTCGTTTTGTCATCTTGTTTAGTATTAATTCTTGCAGATTGTTGTCATTTTATAATGTCAGATATATATTTGTATTTTGTTTATACTTGTATTTTGTCATCTTGTTTAATATTCTGAATTGTTGAATGTTATTTGTTGCACTATATTATCACATAGATAGATTGATACCTGACTGTTGCAATGCTTTATTTCTGTGGTGACATATTGTTTAGCACAGTAGCGGGGATGAATAGATAAATATAAATAGGGGTTTAAAATTTTACCTTTTTGGGTACAACAACTTGTCGCTGAAGCAGTATCCTTAAAAGGACATCTTTGTACCTTTTTTTTTTTTTTTTTAAAAAAATAGGTACCCTAATAGGTACATATTAGTACCTATAGAGTACGTATTACTACTCTAAAATACTAATATGTACCTAATAGGGGAAAAAAAAGGTACAAATATGTCCTTTTAAGGGGACTGCTCCAGCGACAACCCCAAAAGGTACAATTTTAAACCCCTATTTTTCTGTGCATAGATAGATAGATCAGACATAACATTATGGCCAGCGAATAACACTGATCATCTCTTCATCACGGCATGGCAAGTGTACATTTTGTCCTCAAAGTTCATGTGTTAGAAGCCTGAAAAATGGGCATATGTAAGGATTTGAGCAATTCTGATAAAAGCCAAATTCTGATGGCTAGCGACTGGGTCAGAGCATCTCCAAGATAGATAGATAGATAGATAGACAGACAGATTGTCTGTTGTACAGATAGATAGATCATGACCTTCCAAGAGAAGGGGGTGGTGGCTGGGATAGAATCACATATTTGTCAACATTTTTTTCAATTGTTACTGCATGTTGATATATTGTGACATAAAAGAAGGTGCTTTAGGGGCGACCCGAATGCGGTTTGGCGGGAGCTGAACGGTTTGGCGAGAGCCCAAAAGAAATAGAGAAGCACCCAAACAAAAGAAGGTGATTTAGCGGCGATCAGGACGTAAAGTCTTGTGTGAGCCGAAACATAGGACCATCACCCACAGTTACAATATGATACATGTACTTCCAAGAGAAGGGAGTGTTGGAGGGGATAGACAGATAGATAGATGGACAGATAGATAGATAGATAGATAGATCATGACCTTCCAAGAGAAGGGGGTGGTGGCGGGATAGAATCACATATTTGTCAACATTTTTTTCAATTGTTACTGCATGTTGATATATTGTGACATAAAAGAAGGTGCTTTAGGGGCGACCCGAATGCAGTTTGGTGGGAGCTGAACGGTTTGGCGAGAGCCCAAAAGAAATAGAGATGCACCCAAGCAAAAGAAGGTGATTTAGCGGCGATCAGGACGTGAAGTCTTGTGTGAGCCGAAACATAGGACCATCACCCACAGTCACAATACGATACATGTACTTCCAAGGGAAGGGAGTGTTGGAGGGGATAGACAGATAGATAGATGGACAGATAGATAGATAGATAGATCATGACCTTCCAAGAGAAGGGGGTGGTGGCCAGGATAGAATCACATATTTGTGAATTGTTTTTTTCAATTGTTACTGCATGTTGATATATTGTGACATAAAAGAAGGTGCTTTAGGGGCGACCCAAATGCGGTTTGGTGGGAGCTGAACGGTTTGGCGAGAGCCCAAAAGAAATAGAGATGTACCCAAGCAAAAGAAGGTGATTTAGCGGTGATCAGGACGTAAAGTCTTGTGCGAGCCGAAACATAGGACCATCACCCACAGTCACAATACGATACATGTACTTCCAAGAGAAGGGAGTGTTGGAGGGGATAGACAGATAGATAGATGGACAGATAGATAGATAGATAGATCATGACCTTCCAAGAGAAGGGGGTGGTGGCGGGATAGAATCACATATTTGTCAACATTTTTTTCAATTGTTACTGCATGTTGATATATTGTGACATAAAAGAAGGTGCTTTAGGGGCGACCCGAATGCGGTTTGGCGAGAGCCCAAAATAAATAGAGAGGCACCCAAACAAAAGAAGGTGATTTAGCGGCGATCAGGGCGTAAAGTCTTGTGTGAGCCGAAACATAGGACCATCACCCACAGTCACAATACGATACATGTACTTCCAAGAGAAGGGAGTGTTGGAGGGGATAGACAGATAGATAGATGGACAGACAGATAGATAGATAGATCATGACCTTCCAAGAGAAGGGGGTGGTGGCGGGATAGAATCACATATTTGTCAACATTTTTTTCAATTGTTACTGCATGTTGATATATTGTGACATAAAAGAAGGTGCTTTAGGGGCGACCCGAGTGCAGTTTGGTGGGAGCTGAACGGTTTGGCGAGAGCCCAAAAGAAATAGAGATGCACCCAAGCAAAAGAAGGTGATTTAGCGGCGATCAGGACGTAAAGTCTTGTGTGAGCCGAAACATAGGACCATCACCCACAGTCACAATACGATACATGTACTTCCAAGAGAAGGGAGTGTTGGAGGGGATAGACAGATAGATAGACAGATAAATAGATAGATAAATCATGACCTTCCAAGAGAAGGGGGTGGTGGCCGGGATAGAATCACATATTTGTCAACATTTTTTTCAATTGTTATTGCATGTTGATATATTGTGACATAAAAGAAGGTGCTTTAGGGGCGACCCGAATGCGGTTTGGCGGGAGCTGAACGGTTTGGCGAGAGCCCAAAAGAAATAGAGAAGCACCCAAACAAAAGAAGGTGATTTAGCGGCGATCAGGACGTAAAGTCTTGTGTGAGCCGAAACATAGAACCATCA